>LPNX010578137.1:46726-119447 GCA_001517045.1 Pseudotsuga menziesii
TAAGGATAAGGGAAGACATGAGGCTTATGATCTAGAAGCCTCGAGAAACCTCTCTTTTTCCCATTTTACCGAGGGTACCTCTTTTCTCCTCTTATGATAGAGCAGTTCAGGTAAGAAATTCTTATGGAACAAGGGCTATAAGCGGTGGCACCACTTATGGATAACAAGGAAAAGGTGGTGTGAGCAAGGTACCGCTCATGGATAAAGGGGAAAGCACAGTGCTGAGTATTTTCATGAAAGATTGACAAACAACATGTGTTTCCACTCCAAGTGTTGGAATTAAGGGCAAGTAGGTATGTCAAAGGTCTTAGCACATGATGATGATAGGATTTTGGTATAACACATACCGAGATATTTCATTTCAAATTCAACATCAAGCTTCTTCTTACATTCATAAATAAGAATCTCCGTCTACAAATGAAACTTAGAAACCTTTTGTTATCTAGGGTTGATATAGAAAGTATTTGTTTTTCAATCTTGGGACATATAATACCTCCTTCATCTTCATAGACTTTCTTGAGTCGAACTTAAAAAAGGATTTTCCCATTCCTTTTATGGGATACTGATAATCATCTCCAATATTTACCTTGTGAGGGGAATATTTTTAACAAGACATTGAAAAGAGTATTTATAACCTCTCATATGTCTGGAATCTCCATTGTCTATGAGATTGTGCACTAATCCAATATGTCAGCAAAGAGGTTTCATTCTATATAAGTAGCAATGGAGAGTTGTACAGAACCATGAGCTACTTACCCATCACATGAATATTAGTAGTATATTTTCATTAATGTAAACATTCTATCATGCATAATACATCAACTGAATATAAACAAATGCATAACAAAACAATATCATGAAATGACAATTGAATACTTATCTTTATTTGTTTTGTGGGTAGACTCCTTCTTGAGCCTTCAGCTTCATCATTTTCTTCATTCATAATAGCATCGTTTCTTATCCAAATGCTAAGATGGATAAGAATTTCTTCAATAGTTGAGTTCTTGATATTCCTCATCGCTTGAGGTATCTTCTTTGAATCGTGAAATATTTATCTTCAGTTGCTCCCATCTTCTTTTCTCTTATTATGAGTTGAGCATCTTCTTGTGTGTGCTCTTCCCGGAGTATTTCTAAAATTAATCACTTCCTTCTAGCACACATTCCTTGAATGAATGAATCCCATGATCCTGGGAGGTCATTCAAGGTGGTTATCACAACTTCTGCATTCTCCACTTGTTGTTCTACCGATTGAAGTTGTTCTTTGATTTGAGAGACCCTTGTAAAGTATGACTGTATGGTCTCTGCATTCTAGATATTCACATTCTTCAACTGGTTTCTTAAGGTCATATTCTGATTTGTGTTCTTCCCTTCAAATAGATTGGTCAAGGAATCAAACATCTCTTTCAGCGTCTTTAGGGAAGACACTTGTGGCACAAGGTGATCCATGATTGAATCAACAATGATCTTCTTAGCCTTGACCAAGTTCTTCTTGTGTGAAGCTTTTAGCCTCATCTCCCTCTAGAACTAGAACCTCTCTACTCGTGTAGGTGTCCAATTCATTTTCTTCAAAGAGATCATATACTTCCATGCTTGGAAGTTGTCAACTTCACCAAGATTATCATCAAGCCGATGTGATAGATCACTTTGAAATGAGAACCTCAAATGGAAATAGAAAAAGATTAGATCTTACCGATTTGAGGTGTCCGTCCTGGTTCCAGAGTTAGCTGATCTAGGGTTTGTCGGAGAAACCCTAATTTTCAAAACTTGGAATCTTTCAAATCTGATTGGCTAGAAATATATACCTCTTCAAGGTGAGCTGTTCAATGTACTCCTTTTCTGAAAATAGTGAAGGGAAGCTCCCGAAACAAGAAGCCCTACTTTTCCAATTTCTTCTGCAAAAATCCTTGATACGGTTTCTATGGTATCTTTGAAATTTCTATTCCTCTATCTCTTAAACTTTTCAGTGGGGTATCCTCGCCTATCCCTATTCCAACTCCATAGGTTTCATCATAATTGGTTTTACCAATTGGGACTTATGAGCATTTTCCCAAGGTGACCTGTTTCAGGAATGTTCAACATAGCAAAGTTGTATGGAGTTCCACATGTCATTGTTTCATATTCTGGGTTTGAAACTTGGACCATAGAAATTAACATCCATGCGCTTTCTAGAACATCTTTATAAATTTCATTTTGACCTTAGTAGCCCAAGATATAACAATTCTCCCTAGGTGTCCTGTTTGGGGATGAATCCTGGGAGAGGCTAGAACCCTAACTTGGAAGAATCATATATCCTAGAATGTAGTGAATATGAGGCTGAAATTTGGACACAGTGTACATAAGGATTTTATCTTCGGCTTGTGAAATTTTTAGCTTTTGAGCCTTCTCCGATCCTGAGATATAGCAAATGTACCAAAACTTATCAGTTTTAGTATTTTAGGTTTCTTTGGCCCGGGGTCAAACTAGGGTTTGACTTTCCTGGAGTTGTACCCAACCAAAAATATCGAACTAGGTCTCTAAAATTCAATTTTGATGAGGAGAGAAATCCTATGCTGGGCTCACTCAAAAATTCCTCATTTGTAAGAAGGCCTAATTTCCTGCACCAAAAACTGAAAATGCTCGGAATCGAATTTTGCTTTGACAGAAAGATGCGCCCTTCAATGGAGAGTCAGCCTAGCATACTTTTGCTGATGGATTGTGGAGATAGACTCAAAAATTAGGAATCCCTAGCTTCTATAGCTGCACAATGTCTTCTTCTCAAGTTAGCTCTGATACCATGTTATATTTTTATCATTCAAGCTAGCATTATGATCTTAGGATCTTATCTGAGAGAATAACATGCACAGCAATAAAACACAAGAGACAATGAACACAAATATTTTACTTGGGGAAACCATAAAGGATAAAACCCCACAACTTCCTCAGAGATAGAATCAGCTCCAAAAGTAAAACCCCAAAAACAGTAAGATGATCTCCCGACAGCAGTAGTCTCTCTCTCTCTCTTGTCCCAGTAACTTCTTCTCTCACTCATGCGCCCCAGTGAGTGAGTGTGTGTGTGATAAATAGAGAGGCTCACTCTCTATTTATATTCTTTCGTTCACTTAATTTCCACTCCAACATGTCGACCTCACTTAACAATTACTTACTAGAGTCGACATCTCTAGGAGAGTCTAATAACCCTAGTGCCCCACAACCTGTTGGGACTTTGCCCCTCTGACCAACAAGGAGGGTTATCCTTAGCACAATAGTGGGGACTATTTCCATGACTTACAATAACTCACCTAGGGCCAACTTCTATAGGATAGTCTAATAACCCTAGGGCCCCACAACTGCAGGGACTTTAACCCTTGATCAATAGGAGGGTTACCCACAATGAATTGACATGACTTGTTTACATTATGGAAACTCCTGATCAGAACATCGGGGCATGACATGACTCAATTACATTGCAAACACTCCCAAAATAAACATCAGGGTACAATACATAAGATATACAAGTGAATAAATTCTGAAGTTACAATTACATCAACATGAATTACACTGAAATATAATGTTCTTTCAATCCATGAACGTTTTGGCGGAAATGAATAAGTCTTCTCTGACCTAAAACATCTGATCATTTCGATGCAGTTTCCTAAGTCACTTCTGATGGTTTTGGTGAAATTATCCATATCCTTCCAACCATATCGGTGCAACTAGCCAAGTTCTTCTGATTCATCGGGGAAAGTGGAAAACTCAGTCCGATATGTCGAGAAAAAGAGGGATTTTCACTTAGCCAAAAAAAAACTTCTTTTGTCCAAGACAACCATGTCAGAGAGACTATTTGAGTTCCTCTGATATGTTGGAGAAATTGGCTAAGTTACTCCGATATGTCAGCAGTAAAACATGAGTTTTAACTTAGACAAAACTTCTTTGTTCAACTTTTTGAAAAAAACCTAAGTGTAGGATGGACTCCCTAGAGCTTGAAAACTAGTGTAAGCAAGATTTCAATAAAAAATATGAGGGGCCCTAGATATAAAAATTTTGGGGAGAAATCTGCGACAACAACAATTGGTGACTAGCCGGAAAGCACAGATCTCTGAAAAAACTATTTTTGGAAAACAAGACTGCTACATGGTACTAGACTATGGACATACAACAATTTATTCAATGCATTCTCCGAGATCATTTAAAAGACTAGACTTATCCATGGATGTATTTTTTTGTGCATCACATTGATTGTTATCTTTTGGGAGTAGGGTAACCAGGAATAGGAGTCTTGATAACTCTCTTGGGGCCAAAATATGAAAATTCATTTTTCCTCTGTCTTTTGGTTGCCACTAGATATGACTCCATAGGATCATAATAAGGTTAGACAGATGTATTCATTTGTTCCTCATTCCCATGCTATTGCATGCTTTTGATGTTTTTCCTTTTAAATGACATTTGTCTTCTGAGTCTTCCTTGATTGCTTCTTCCACTTTGAGAGTTTGATATGGGTTCTTCCATACATAATGTCCTTTTGTGTGAGTGATAAACTTGTTTCAAGATCACGAATGGAGAAGAAACTTCCTCAAATTTGTTGTTTAAACAATCTTTTTGATCTGATGGTTTATTCCTTCATCATCATTTCTTTGATGGAGACTGTATGTCTCATAATTTTGACCCATTAATATAAGCCTTTTGGATTTTGATTTGTAGCATGGGATTATTTTGAATGCCATACATCCGTTAGACCTGCTTCTTTTCTGTGGGTCTGTCATGGTATACTTCCTAAGACAGATATTAGTGTCAGAATGGATGGAGCCTCAAGATAGTACTCTAGACCTCATGAGTATTAGTTATTTTACAGGGTTTATAATGACTCCAACATGGACTTGAAAATAGATTCCCTATATCTAGTCTATCAATAATTAAAGAATCTCAATATTGATCAAATTTTACCACACATGTTTTCCCATAAGCAGCTCCAGACTTTCAAAGACCTTTGAGATAATTCATATTCCTATACTTCCAAGCGTCAAATATTGAGTTGCTTTATTATAAGCAAATAACAAGAAAAAAATGCAAATCAAAGTAAATCAGATAGGAAGAACAAACTAAAGAAAAACAAGAAAAGAAAGGCTTTATTTATGTACAAAAGTGCTCCAAAATCCTAGGTAAAGTACTGTTTGAGAACAAGGTCATTATCGGGAAGACTTTCTGCCTAACCTTGTAAATCTTGTAAGTTGTAAGTTGAGGGGCCAAGCTTCTCAGCAATCTAATAGGGGCCAACCCATAGATGTTGAAATTTTGTGTGTTTTTCCTTCTCGTCATGCGGGTGATCCCACTTTAATACTAAGTCTCCTACTTCAAAGTTCCCCTTCTCTGATTTTTGTTTATCAAACCATCTCTTGACAATTTCTTGATGCTGATTAATCTATCTTTGGAATCTTTTATGGATTCTTCAAGTTTCAACAGAGTGTTAATTCGTGCTTGTAATATTTTTTTGTTGGATCCTCGTGAGGCTTGAGCTAATTGCAAGGATGGAAGCAGAATGTTTGGGGTAAAATAGCTTCCTTCCCAATTCCCAGAGTATAGGGTGAAACTCCTAAGGAATTATTCGGGGTGACCCTATCTGCCCATAATGCATTTGGAAGGGCTATGTGACAATTCCTTTGATTCTCAATAACAGTTTTCTTCAAAATTTGAATGAGATTCTTATTCGTTGGTTCTTTTAACCCATTTCCCTAAGGACAATAATTTTCTAAATAGTGTAATTTTATCCCTTTTTCACAAGAAAATTCAATTATCTTGATAGATGAGAAATAAGATGCATTATCAAAAACTAGGGAAATTGGAACCCCAAACCTGGTCATAATGTTTTATTGTAGAAAGTTGATGACCGCATCCTCATTCACTTTGCACAACAAAACTGCTTCAACTCATCGTGTGAAATAATCCGTAGCCATAAGGATATACTGATGTTGTAGTGAAGAGTTTGGTTTGATTTCCCCAATGATATCTATGCTCTGTTGTTCAAATGGTTCTAAAAAAATAACATGTTGTAATGGTTCGGCTGCTTTTGACAATCTGCCACCACTCCTTTGGCACACATCACATTTTCTTACGTAAGCACGCACATATTTGAATAGAGTGGTCCAATAATATCCAACTCTAAGAATATTATGGGTGGTGGTATCTCCCGAGAAATGTCCTCCTGCAGGTCCATCGTGCAATTCTTTAACTAGTTTGGATGCATATTCTTTCTCAAGATACCTAAGAAAAAATCAATCATTGTTATTTTAGAATTTGAATTCCATTTAGATCTTCAAGCAGGTAGTTCTAATAATGTTTGCAGCAAAAGAATCGAGAATGAAGATACAAACTGAACATAACAAACCACACAGGAAACATACAAGTATTGCTCAGGAATTTACAGTATCATTCACAATAATAATATTCGGTGTTACAATAGTTTACATAAGTAGAATTCAAATGCATGGGATATGAATTCGAATCCTCCAAGTGGATATGACTTTATCTAACTGAATCTCTAACTCAAGGTCTCCCAATCAATATCAGAGTCCAAATAAACAACTCACTGATGACCAATAACTCCAGCAAGCAGTAACAACTAGTTAACTGAGTGCAACTAAGTGTAGTAGGTAGGAAAAGTGCTCCTCCCCATGAAACCATGAATTATCCATGCATTATTAGCGCTAGCTTAACTGACTGTGAAGTAATTGATTGTAACTGGGGGCTAACTAAGACTAACTAGTACTAACACCAATTAACTAAAGTAGGTTGGTCTGGGACTCCTAGTGGATCCTAAAATGTAGGGATTGGTCTATGAGGCACCCTAATTGATGCATGCACATGCAGTAAGTGGCAGTTCACCTCTAGTAGTGTTCCCCACACTTCAATTACTGGTACATGTGGTCCCATTGGGCCAGGTGGACCCAATTTCACTAGTGGACCCAAATATTTAATTAAGGTTCCTAAGTTAGGAAATAGTTAATCTAATAGACATTTGACCAAGGGAGGACTAATAATCCTAACACCCCCCTGAATCCTAATTTGGACAACTATGGGCCTTGGTAACAAGAGCATAGGTCACCCAAATACAATATAGAATATAATAAAAAATGTTGCTTAATACAACTGAGGAAATAGGGGAAAACCTCATGGGAACCTCACCCCCCACCCCCCCCCTGCCTCAAAAATAAGCAAGAAAATAGCAATATGCAAGCTATCTTTAGAAGAAAGAAGCTTCCTCCTTAGAAAAATAACTTGAGCAAAAAACACTACTGCAAAATTGCATCTCTATGCAACAGCATGGTCCATCAGTGGACCTCTCAATGTACTTTTGAACCGATGACTCAGTTTATTTATGTTGGATGGTGAAGGTAGGGAATGCTCAAATCTCTACTTATGTCGGCCATGTAGCTGATCATTTGCCATCATCAAGTAGCACCGACCTGGAACTTTGCTGCACCATTCTGTAGAGAGCGAATCTGTGAGGGATAGTGCAACATGCTCATTCTGATATTGGGACCTTGTTCTTCTTATGTCTTCTGGAACTCCATAACCACTCCCAGCTGCATCAAGAAGATTTTGATCCCATCTAGGTTTAGGCTTCTGATTAGGAATAGGTACTGGATCTGTATCTAGAATATTTTGAGATTCAGTCTCAGTAACAGGATCATCTTGTATGTGATCTTCTTCATCTTAATCTTAAACCTGTAGCACATCATTATCATCAAAAATAGTTGGATAAATAGTTATACCTTCTTGTGCTGCTGGAGGAGTATCATGCAGCTGATCTTCTTCAAACGAGACACTTCTTTCAATGAAGAATATTTTGGTAGCAACCTCCATTAGTTTGTAAGCGTTTGCATCTTCTTCATATCCCAACAGAATGCATTCACTACTTTGGGCTTGGAAGGCCTTCCTCTTGTCAAGTGGTATCCTAGCCCAAGCTTTGGAACCAAAAACTATTAGATGTGAGACATTGGGCTTATACCCATGCACTGCTTTGAATGGTATGACCCCAGCCACTAACTTGTGGGGCACCCTATTCTATAAATATGAAGCACAATTTATTGCTTTAGCCCAAAGAGAAGGAGGTAGATTCTTGGCATGGATAAGACATGTTGCAATCTCTTTCAGTGATCTATTCTTCCTATCAGCCACACCATTCTGCTGTGGTGTGTATGGGACTGAGTGTTCCATTCGAATCCCCTCTAATTCATAGAAATTCTGGAAATCTCTTTTGACATATTCTCCTCCTCCATCAGAGCTTACTGACTTGATATTCTTATTGAAACTGTTCTCAACCATAGGCTTAAAACTTTTAAAAGTCTCAAAAACTTCTGATTTTTGTTTCATGAAGTAGATCTAGTAGTACCTAGAACAATCATCAATAAAGGTTAGGAAATACCTACAACAATTAATGGATTTTGTGGGCATAGGTCCCTCTTCATCACTGTGCATCAAATCAAGTGTAGAGACAGCTCTATTTACCTTCCCAACATCATACTTCTTTTATGGATGCTTACCTACCAAGCACCCAACACATACTCCATCGGAAGTTTGGATGGAGGGAAAACCTTCAACCATGTTATCATTGTGGAGCTGCTTCAGATATTTGAAATTGAGATGGCCAAATATCTCATGCCAAATCTTGCTAGTGTTATTAGCATGAGACAATAAATTTGTAGGAGGAGAAACAGGTAAGAAATGTAAAAACTCATAAGCTTTGGTAGAGTGATTTGCAATACCTTTCGCTACAAGTTTTCTAGTGACTTTTTCTGTGATCTCACTTGAGTCTCAATCGAATGTGAGCCTCTTGGGAGAGACTATATGGGTCATTTGGTAAATAGATAATAAGTTAGCATCAAGGGAGGGCACATATAAGACATTCTTTAACTCACCATGCTTCGCTCTGACTGAGCCCCCTCCTTCTGCTGGAATCTAGGAATCATCTCCCATGTGAATATTAGGCCCCTTTGATAGTGAAAGAGTAGAGAAGGATTCTTTGGAGGCAACCATGTGGTTAGAGGCTCCGGAATCTATAATGTATGCTAAGGATGGAGAGAGAGTTGTTTTCAAAGCATGACACCTTTTGGTATCTTTTGTGGGTGCTTCTTCTTCAGGCTTCTTTTCTCTTGGGGGAGCAATGTTGTGCTGCTTGAGAAGAGCAGACATCTCATCAAGTTGCTTCCTCATACAATGTTCTTCAATATGGTACCCCTTTTCACTATTAAGACATAATTTCTTTTCAAATTTATTCTTCTTAGAGTCGGAGGCCCCTTCGGAAGCTTTCTGATTTTGTTTAGGCTTCGAATCAGCTGCCTTTGGATCCTTCTTCTTTGATTTCCCCTTTTCTTGAGCTTTGGAAGAGTCAATAACTAAGATAGCTTGATCTGTGGAGATCTGGATGACTCCCATTCGAATCAATTTGTCTTGCTCCTTGATTAAGGACTCGGAAAAAAATCTAATGAAGGAAGTTTCCAATTAGGAAAGATTTCCCGCTTGGAATGAAACATAGAGACATATACAGAGTACTCAAGGCCTACTTTGCTGAGTATGGAAAGGACAATCTTCTCATCCTTCCTCTCTATTCCGCACTGTTTGCATTGGAGCACTAGACTTGAATTTAGAGAAGAACTGCTCAATATTCTTGAAATTGCTAGGATGTAAGGATACCAACTCGTTATCTAGAATGTGTCCCCGAAGCTCATCTTATTTGTTAAACAAGATATCAAGCTTCTCCCAGGCTTCTCTGGGAGTCCTAAATCCTTCCAGATGGAAGAGGAGATCTATGGATATATAAGTACATACATACCCGAATGCTTCATCACAACGGTTCAGAAACTTGTTCCGCTCAACCGACTGATGAGGCTCAGCCTCCCATCCATGTATGATCCTGTGGTAGCCATCCTTGTGTAAGGCCAGCTACATAACAATCCTCCAATCAAGATAATTGGAAGTTGTGAGGATCCGTGGATCAGGAGTTTGAGAACACATAATTGCTCCGGCTGGAAGACTGCAAATACTTCTCACAAGCTATGTAGCACCTATCAATTTCACTACAATTGCACTCTAGAAAATATAAACTATTAGAATCATGATTTTCCTCCCAACATGAATATGTTTTCAGATTCCATCATGCCCTCACAGCTGCTTTGAATAAATCCAAAGCTAGCAAATTTTCATAGGGGACTTCTCTGGAAACCAAACTGCTTCTGATGTTCGAAGGGGAGAAACAAGCATGAAACCTGCCTGAGAAGGCTCTGATACCATATTAGAATTTGAATGCCATTTATATCTTTGGGCAGATAGTTCTAACAATGTTTGCAGCAAAAGAATGGAGAATGAAGATACAAACTGGAAAAAAAAACACACAGGAAATGAACAAGTATTGCTCAGAAATTTACAGTATCATTCAGAATAATAATATCCGGTGTTACAATAGTTTACATAGGTAGAATTAGAATGCATGGGATATGAATTTGAATCCTCCAAGTGGATATGACTATATCTAACTAAATATCTAACTCAAGGTCTCCCAATCAATATCAGAGTCCAAATAGACAACTCCCTGATGACCAATAACTCCAACAAGCAGTAACAACTAGTTAACTCAATGCAATTGAGTGTGTTAGGTAGAAAAAGCGATCCTCCCCATGCAACCATCCATTATCCATGCATTAGTAGCGCTAGCTTAACTTACTGTGAAGTAATTGATTGTAACTGGGGGCTAACTAAGACCAACTACTACTAACACCAATTAACTGAAGTAGGTTGGTGGGGGGACTCCCAGTGGCTCCTAAAACGTAGGGATTGGTCTAGGAGGCACCCTAACTAATGCATGCACATGTAGTAAGTGGAAATTAACCTCTAGTAGTGTTCCCCACACTTCAATGGCTAGTACATGTCGTCCCATTGGGCCAAGTGGGCCCAATTTCACTAGTGGACCCAAATATTTAATTAAGGTTCCTAAGATAGGCAATAATTAATCTAATAGACATTTTACCAAGGGAGGATTAATAATCCTAACATGTTCTTCCTGTAAAGTACTCCATCAATTATGTGATAAGAGGATAACTTCAATCGAAGTGCTCTTCTTTGCTTGGAGTTCTAATGTTCTGGTAGATTCCCTTACTGAAGATAATGTACTAAATCTATGTACCATGATTTGAGAGTAGTGAAAATGGGACATACATCAATTAAGTTTAATTCAGCTCCGTTCTCCCAATCATAATTTTCATTGGCATGACTTTCCGCAAGAAAATTGCGCAACCCTTGACCTTTAATGATAGTAGCCGTCTTGAATTCCAAATCATATTCTTGTAGTGTTGTCACCCAGTTTCCTCTTCACTCACCCAATTTTTTATGTACAAAGAGGGACGTGATAGTCGTATGAGGAAAAATAAAAATTTTGTTCTATTTTTCAAAATATAAGGCTTGGATTGTTTTACTTCCTTGAAAACTGCATACACATGTTTGTCTACATCCAGGTAATTCAATTCATCTCCTTGTAATCTAGTGCTCACAAATGATATTGGGTATTCATCTCCCAATTCTCCTTTCTAAGTGAGCACTACTGCGAGAGAGTTATCTGAAGCAAAGGTGTATAGAATAAAATCATTTTCAAGGTCCAGACTCCTTAAAGAAGGTGCATGAGCTATCACTATTTTGATGTCTTTAAAAGTGACCTTCTCAATATCAGTCCACTTAAACCGTATGCTTTGCTTCACAATTTGCTGCAAAGGTTTTACAATTTGTGCAAAATATGGTACAAACCTTCGAACAAAATTTATTGTGCCCATAAATGACTGCATAGCCTTTTTATTATGGGACAAGGGAATCTGAGATATAAATTCAACTCTCTTTGGATCTATTGAGATCCCCTTTGTTACCACATAAGTTATACTTAGTGGTTTTTTATCAAGTGATCCTGGTGAACTGGACAAGGATAACTTGTTCGGACTTCAAAGAACCTTCAGTATTACTTCTGGGAAGCTTTGTTGTACTATATCACATGTTCACACCCCATGGGGGAATTGTAATAAATGTTCTAGCATGATAGTGTCTGTAAAAGACTCGGTCTCTTAGACTTTATTTGTCAATCCGATCAGCCCAGGGTTTTTTTTTCCCTTGGTTATTATTGGTTGTTGAATAAACGACTGATAATTTCTGAGTTTTTCACTCCATACCTCCAATGTTGGGGTGCTCGGCTTGGAATTTAGGCCTATTGAGGTTATTAGAGTCTATGTGTCAATGTATAAGCATGCTAGACATCATGATCGAGTCATATGAACATGTCTAAGTCCCCCTAGGTGTTTCTCAATTTTTCAAATTTTTAGTTTTTTCAGTGTTTTTTATTAAAAATTTAATTTTTCCAAAACTTAGGCTATTTTTTAATAGTTTAATTGGAAAAATTGATTTTGTAATAAAAGTGGGCCAAATAATCAGTTTCAGTCATGTAGGTGCTCATTTTCAAGCTAAGAGCACCATGTAAACCCATGGACCCACTATTTCCTAGTTTTGAGTGATTTTCCATCACTCAGGTCAAAAAGCCCCAAAAATCAATTATTGATGATTTTAATTAATAAATTGATGAATAATGGAGCAAATCCAAAATCATAGATCAGTGGATTCTCAGCCGATTTGATTGAAATCAGTCAGATCTAAAGCAGATTCATTAGATCTCACAAATCCTTGACTGAAGGAGGTGATCAAATCAGATCCAGAGTTGATCTTCAGCATCCTTTATGGGGAATTTCGCCCTCCCTCTCTCCTCCACACATTTTTGGCTCATCTGGATGAGTTTTGGTGGATGCTTCAGTCAACAAGTTGAGGTGTCAGTCAGATCAGCCCCCTAATTGACAATTGCACTCAGTGAGACTCAGATTTGGCTCAGCTAGACACAGATCAGGCATTGATGGACTCTCCTTCAGCTGATTTGATGTGTCTCCTTGGGATTTGCGCCCCCCCTGGGTTGGATCTCTTAGTTTTTGTATATATCCAAGCACAGCAGCCTCTTCTAAGCTAGTCAGAGCTGGATTGAAGGGCTTGCCATTGTAACTGTGTATTGATCATCATTTGTGGAAATAAATAGAAGCTTTGGAGGCTCAGTTGTGGAGTACCTTTCATGTGTGGATTATCATTGTCATGCTCCATTCGAGGTGAAACCGCTATTTTTTCAATTTCTTGCACTTAACTGTTGTCTGCCTGAATGGTTATTGAAATCATAGGGATAGATCATTGTAAGTAAGATTACTTACTTCTATTTTTCTGCATATGTGTGAATGAGCTAATACCTATATGCTAAATAAGATTATTTACATGTTGTATCACCTACTTCTCATATGTATCTTCAGATTTAATGGTTCTATTTGTAGGATTTGTTGTGTAGCTTACAAGTTTGTCGTGACTGGAAGATCTACGGTTCAGGTTTGATTCCATTGGTTTCCAACAGATATTTCTAATATCGTTCCCCTCGGTGCTTCATGACCAAGTTTCCTCTGCAGATCTACTTCAACAACAAGCACCTCTCTTCCCCTTTCTCTCCTTTAAAAATCTTAAATTTTCTTCAAACTGGTTACTATTAAGGTTTCTTATTACTCAAATCTATCTCATTAAGAAAATTACACATAGATCTAGTTAGTAAGATCCCTTCCTAAGTCTAGATCTTAGTTTTGTTTTGCATATAAAGTTACATTTTAATGAAAATTCGTAGCTTGCTGTTAAGGTAGTTTCCTTTGCTGTACATTAAAATTCCATATTCTGCAATAAAAGTGCACATCTTATTGGCTTCCCAAAAGGCAAGCCAAGATCCCAAGGAAAGCTTGCTTTCCTTGGTTCCTGTTTTCCCCTTTTAACTAGTTTTCAGCTTACCTTTTTTGGTTAAAAGTGAGCAGACCCAAAGGTGCTTTCAGAGTGCTTTTGGGCATATTTCAGTCTGATATGTTTGCTGGATTTTATCAGGTTTGACAGAAAATAAAGGAAGCTGCTGTCCGGAAGTGGCCTCAGGAGCGTTCAAATCCCCCCAGGGGTCTCCCATTTGACCAAAACCTTTAATTTTCGCACTTTCTAAACTCTTTATTTCAATCCATATAAGGATCAAGAGGAATTATATCAGTTCTTTGATAATGTAACCACTTTTAATAAAAATAATTTTTGAATAGGCTCTTTCGACCCCATTCCCCATCCCCCCTTGGGGGATTTGCGTCGGTGTCCTTTTTGTTGCTTTTTGCTCATTTCTTTTCAAAATAGCATTGATCTAATCTTCAGGGTAGTATACTTTATTTCATTATCAATTTCATATTCCATATTTTATATTTCAAAGTAATCTTAATACTTACCCCACGACTTCCCGATTGACCCGAAAGGGGAAAGAGATTTGTGGTAGGACTAATTAGGAAACTGGAATTGTGTATCTGTTTTCTTTTCTATCATTTGTTTTTCAGATATTATAAAATTAACCCCTCCTCGATTCCCCGATTGAGATCCACTTGGATCGAAAGAGGTTCCTGAAGGGTTTTCTTTTAAACAAGAACACCCATTGTAAAATTTACTAAAATTGACAAGACTCCGGTGTGTATGCTATGCACTTGGTTGCGGTTCATCCGATCAGTCAAGTTGTATCAAAAGCACTTGAGTTACTAGTATAATTAGGACTCACTCTCCCAAATTAACAAACCAACAGGTGAAAATCCAACACCTAGATCAAACCATCACGGTGGCAAAATACCCAAAGGAAGCGGGAACTTCTGAAAAGTGACCTCGGGGCGTCGATCTCTGTCACACCCTAATGGGTGCATTATGAAAAATAGCCTCAAAGAATCCATTCATCCCACATATTCCTTGCCGGTAGCCATGAAGGTTTAGTTTTGGACATACTCCAAGTACTCTCGGGTATATCTGGAGTTCCCCCTTCGCCTAATTGTAATTAACTCACACCTCAAATTTAACTTAAAACGTACCAAGAGGCAATCACAAAAAATTCACTCCAAGCACATGCAAGTACATTGATCTTATTTCTTGACTCCATTCTAAGGCACTGGTTATTTTCTTGCTTTATTTATATATTGTGTCTCAGCATTGTGCTTTCGTGTGTTCATTTTTGTATCTTGCCATCTTTGATTGTCTATAGTTAAATCTCAAACTCCTAAGTAACTCATTCAGTTTAACATCACTGTAATTATCCTAGTAACTTAATAGGGTCTACCCCCCTTGGCTTCATTAGGAGTTGAGCCTAAATAAAGGAGTCAAGAACAAGGTGACAACCTTGACTTGAGACTTGCCCCCAAGGACACACCGAGTGGCTTGAAGATTTTTGCCACGTGACCCAGGTGTGTGAAAGGCGGCAACCCCTTTTGGTGCCATTGCCAGGGATAAATATTTTTATTCCCAAGTACAACTTAGCTTAAATTTTTTCTACACAACTAAAAAGATTAAAAAAAATTGATTGATATAGTCTTTAAAAAACATAAAAATTAAAACTCGATCCATCTGGCGACTCCACTGTCTAACATCCCTTCAAGAATTTATACCCGAAGAAACCGCCGACAATTATTCAATCCTCTCCCTGATCCCGAAGGGTTTATTTGGGAAAGATTGAATAGGTAGACTTCTCATAGAAAACTTGAATATTTGGGAGACCAATCCCTCTTAGATATCCATCACATATTTGTAGAGAGTCATGTTCACTAATCTGAAGAAATGACGGAATTTTTCAAACCCCTTGACTTTTCTCAGATAGCAGGTAGTCCTCATGACATTTCGAATGATGCTATCAAGAAGCTCCCCATATTTCAGGGCAATAATGCCATCACTGCCAAGTCTCACCTTCTAAATTTTGAAAAGCACCTGGTCAGTTATTGCAATGATGCTGCCCATGACCATGATGATGTCAAAATGACACTCTTTGCTTTATCCTTGGAAGATGATGTTGAAGAATGGTACTTCGACCTAGATGATGATTCATATAAAACTCTTAGTGAATTCCTAGAGGGTTTTAAGAAGAGATTGGAGGAAAAGAAAGAACCAAGACATCTGCTTGCTGCCCTCCATAACATAAAGAAGATGGAGAATGAAACCATTGATGAATTTAATACTAAGTTTAGGCGTGTGGTTGCGGACCTCCCTAGAGAAATCAAGCCAAGGGATGCCTCCATCCTCATATCTTACATCGAAGCTTTTACTGGTGATTTGAGGTACCAGTTAAAGGACAAAGAGCCGGCCGATCTAAAAACTACTCAGGAATTGGCCGAGAAAATAGAAAAGAATATGCAGTCTTCAAGCAAATCCAACATTCCAGGTTACACTAGGGGAAACAATTCATACAATGAAGAAAAGGGAAAAGCCTTTGAATCAAAGGAAAAGGGAGCCTCTAAATATCCCATGGAAAAGGTAACAGACATGATAAAAGACTTGGTTACTAGTCAAAACCAACTTATGATAGATCAGTCTGCACAATTGAATCCTATGCAGAATAGAATAATCACAATGGAAAGAAATAATGGACCTAGGAACTTTCATCCTAGGTAGAATCAGAGGTATCAAAATAAGTTTCCTCAACAAGAGCTTAGGATTCCAAACATGTTAGACTCAGCTAACATGGTAGAGGAAGTAATTGCATGGTGTAGACCCTATAAACAATTCCACCAAGAAAGCACTTGTTATGTTGCAAATCAAGTCATGGAACATGGACTTCCCGAGGTCAGTAATCAAGAAATAAATTCAAATGAGCCTAATCATATATACATGGTAGGCCAGGCCTACACTTTGTTACCATCTAAACAGTACAAGCCTGAGGATGAAACCATTGCAGAATCTTATAGTGAAACTTATGATGAAAACTGCAATATACATGATGGGACTCCTATGTGTTCTCCATATAATGATGACAGTCTGAAAGGTTTACTACCTTGTGACCTTTTCTCTGAAGAAGATGAGTATGAAAATGAGGACAAGTATAGCTTGGAGCATGATACAAGTGACGAAGACTCCCTTATCCCTGATAAAGATGTTGATGAGGAGTCCTGGACATTCATGGAAAATCCAATCTGTGACATGAACAAAGAGGAAAATAATGAACCAGAAACTTTTGATGGTTTTGTTGATTTTTTTGTCTATGGCATATCTAAAGGAGAGAGCATGGACCATGTGGCCTTGGGAAACTTTGATATGAAAAAGGAGCATGCAGTTTATCCATATGATCATTCAGAGTCATATCATGCAGAGCCACACAAAGGTATCAATAATGAAGACATGGAGAAGTAGTGTTGTGAAAAGACAGATGTGATGCAGTTATTAGAATATCAGTCTCAACTATCATCTTCACATATAGAGTTTCCTCATGACTTGGAGCCACTTGGGGCTTATACAGTGAATTATCATCCGGTAAGCCTTGATGATCAGTATGATAGTGTAGTCAATATGCCTCATCATTCCGATTTGTACATCAACCTTGTCCAATCATGGATAGAAGCATCCTGCGCAAGCACTTACCATTTTGGGAGGAAGTTTGACGACATTATTCATGCCTATGATTTCCCATCCATCCTGCCCCTTCCAGATCATCACGCAGGTTTGCATTTTCTGAATAAAGTATCCTTACTTTGGCTGGTAACCAAAGACAAGGAAATTTTTTTTTATGTTAATAAATTTCTTAGGTGGTTACATTGGATTTTTTATTACACTTAACCATTTTTATATCATGCTTAGAGTAGGAAAATAAGCTCCTTGAAAAAGAGCACTTACTTTCCGCATTTTTTGTTGTTTACTTCGATATAATCAAACATTTTTGTTTTCATTAGTTAGTTACATTTATTTTAAATAAATCAGCTTAATGGTTCATTAGGTTTTTTATGTAAAGCTTGTGCTACTAAGGTTTTTTTTGTCAAGTTGAGATGTTTTTACAGGGTGTATAAACCAGAGATTCTAGTGTTCTCGTATCCTCTCCTTGCCCTATGACCAGATCAAGCACACGTCCTGCACTTGGAGCTAGAATGTTACCATTTAACTTGTACTTAGTGGTTTTTTATCAAGTGATCCTGGTAAACTAGACAAGGATAACTTGTTCGGACTTTAGAGAACCTGTAGTCTTGCTTCTGGGAAGCTTTGTTGTACTATATCACATGTTCATACCCCATGGGAGAATTGTAATAAATGTTCTAGCATGATAGTGTCTGTAAAAGACTCAGTCTCTTAGACTTTATTTGTCAATCCGATCAGCCCAGGGTGTTTTTTCCCTTGGTTATTATTGGTTGGTTAATAAACGACTGATAATTTCTGAGCTTTTCACTCCATACCTCCAAAGTTGGGGTGGTCGGCTTGGCATTTAGGCCTATTGAGGTTATTAGAGTCTATGTGTCAATGTATAAGCATGCTAGACATCATGATCGAGTCATATGAACATGTCTAAGTCCCCCTAGGTGTTTTTCAATTTTTCAATTTTTTAGTTTTTTCAATGTTTTTTATTAAAAATTTAATTTTTCCAAAACTTAGGCTATTTTTAATAGTTTAATTGAAAAAATTGATTTTGTAATAAAAGTGGGCCAAATAATCAGTTTCATTCATGTAGGTGCTTATTTTCAAGCTAAGAGCACCATGTAAACCCATGGACCCACTATTTCCTAGTTTTAAGTGATTTTCCATCACTCAGGTCAGAAAGCCCCAAAAATCAATTATTGATGATTTTAATTAATGAATTGATGAATAATGGAGCAAATCCAAAATCATAGATCAGTGGATTCTCAGCCGATTTGATTGAAATCAGTTAGATCTGAAGCAGATTCACTGGATCTCACAAATCCTTGACTGAAGGAGGTGATCAAATCAGATCCAGAGTTGATCTTCAGCATCCTTTATGGGGAATTTCACCCTCCCTCTCTCCTCCACACGTTTTTGGCTCATCTGGATGAGTTTTGGTGGATGCTTCAGTCAACAGGTTGAGGTGTCAGTCAAATCAGCCCCCCGATTGATAGTTGCACTTAGTGAGACTCAAATTTGGCTCATCTAGAAACATATTAGGCATTGACAGACTCTCCTTCAGCTGATTTGATGTGTCTCCTTGGGATTTGTGCCCCCCTGGGCTGGATCTCTTAGTTTTTGTATATATCCAAGAACAACAGCCTCTTCGAAGCTAGTCAGAGCTGGATTGAAGGGCTTACCATTGTAACTGTGTATTGATCATCATTTGTTGAAATAAAGAGAAGCTTTGGAGGCTCAATTGTGGAGTACCTTTCATGTGTGGATTATCATTGTCATGCTGCATTCGAGGTGAAACTGCTATTTTTTCAATTTCTTGCACTTAACTGTTGTCTGCCTAAATGGTTATTGAAATCATAGGGATAGATCATTGTAAGTAAGATTACTTACTTCTATTTTGCTGCATATGTGTGAATGAGCTAATACCTGTATGCTAAATAAGATTATTTACATGCTGTATCATCTACTTCTCATGTGTATCTTCAGATTTAATGGTTTTGTTTGCAGGATTTGTTGTGTAGCTTACGGGTTTGCCGTGACTGGAAGTTCTATGGTTCAGGTTTGATTCCATTGTTTTCCAAGAGATATTGCTAAGATTTTTCCCCTTGGTGCTTCACTACCAAGTTTCCTCTGCAAGTCTGCTTCAACAACAAGCACCTCTCTTCCCCTTTCTCTCCTTTAAAAATCTTAAATTTTCTTCAAACTGGTTACTATTAAGGTTTCTTATTACTCAGATCTATCTCACTAAGAAAATTACACATATATCTAGTTATTAATATCCCTTCATAATTCTATATCTTAGTTTTGTTTTACATATAAAGTTACATTTTAAGAGATCTAGCTAAAATTACCATATTTTCGCAAGCATTTTAATGAAAATTCGTAGCTTACTGTTAAAGTAGTTTCCTTTTCTATATGTTAAAATTATATATTCTGCAATAAAATTGCACATCTTATTGTCTTCCCAAAAGGAAAGCCAAGATCCCAAGGAAAGCTTGCTTTCCTTGGTTCCTGTTTTCCCCTTTTAACTAGTTTTCAGCTTACCTTTTTTGGTTAAAAGTGAGCTGACTCAAAGGTGCTTTCAGAGTGATTTTGGGAATATTTCAGTCTGATATGCTTGCTGTATTTTATCATGTTTGACAGAAAAGAAAGGAATCTGTTGTTCGGAAGTGGCCTCAGGAGCGTTCAAATCCCCCCAGGGGTCTCCCATTTGACCAAAACCTTTAATTTTCGCACTTTGTAAGCTCTTGATTTCACTCTGTATAAGGATCAAGAGGAATTATATCAGTTCTTTCATATTGTAACTGCTGTTAATAAAAATAATTTTTGAATACGCTCTTTCGACCCCATTCCCCATCCCCCCTGGGGGGATTTGCGTCGGTGTCCATTTTGTTGCTTTTTGCTCATTTCTTTTCAAAATAGCATTGATATAATCTGTAGGGTAGTATACTTTATTTCATTATCAATTTCATATTCCATATTTTATATTTCAAATTAATCTTAATAGTTACCCCACGACTTCCCGATTGACCCGAAAGGGGAAAGAGATTCGCGGTAGGACTAATTAGGAAACTAGAATTGTGTATCTATTTTCTTTTCTATCATTTGTTTTTTAGATATTATAAAATTAACCCCTCCTCGATTCCCCGATTGAGATCCACTTGGATCGAAAGAGGTTTCTGGAGGGATTTCTTTTAAACAAGAACACCCATTGTAAAATTTACTAAAATTGACAAGACTCCGGTGTGTATGCTTTGCACTTGGCTATGGTTCATCTGATCAGTCAAGCTGTATCAAAAGCACTTGATTGACTAGTATAATTAGGACTCACTCTCCCAAATTAACAAACCAACAGGTGAAAATCCAACACCTAGATCAAACCATCACGGTGGAAAAATACCCAAAGGAAGCGGGAACTTCTGAAAAGTGACCTCAGGGCGCTGATCTCTGTCACACCCTAACGGGTGCGTTATGAACAATAACCCCAAAGACTCCATTCAACCCACATATTCCTTGCGGGTAGCTGTGAAGGTTTAGTTTTGGACATACTCCAAGTACTCTCGGGTATATCTGGAGTCCCCCCTTCACCTAATTGTAATCAACTCAAACCTCAAATTTAACTTAAAACGTACCAGGAGGCAATCGCAAAACATTCAATCCAAGCACATGCAAGTACATTGATCTTATGTTTTGACTCCATTCTAAGGAACTGGTTATTTTCTTGCTTTATATATATATATTGTGTCTCAGCATTGTGCTTTCATGTGTTCATTTTTGTATCTTGCCATCTTTGATTTTCTATAGTTATATCTCAAACTCCTAAGTAACTCATTCAGTTTAACATCACTATACTAAGTAATTATCCTAGTAACTTAATAGGGTCTAGCCCCCTTGGCTTCGTTAGGAGTTGAGCGTAAATGGAGGAGTCAAGAACTAGGTGACAGCCTTGACTCGAGACTTGCCCCCAAGGACACACCGAGTGGCTTGAAGATTTTTGCCACGTGACCCAGGTGTGTGAAAGGCAGCAACACCCTTATTTGAGATGATGTGACCCAACAATTTTCCTTCCAAAACTGCGAAAATGATTTTCTTTGGATTTAAGGATATGCCATATTTTCTACAACAATAAAAAATTTGTTGCAAGTGAAAAGCGTGGTATTCTCTTTTCTTGTAGAAAATTGTCACATCATCTAAGTATACTTCTACAAAGTGACCGATTAATTCTTGGAATGCAATGTCCATGGCCCTTTGAAATGTAGCTTCGACATTTATGAGGCCAGACGACATTATCCTATAAGAGAACATTCCCCACTTTGTGTGAAATGTGGTCTTTAGTCGATCCTATTCGAACACTAGCACTTGATTGTAAACCTGCGAACCCATCTAAAAGGGAGAACAACTCTGATCCTAACACCATTTGAAGAATTTTTTCCATTGATGGAACTGGATAATTATCTTTGTCTGGCACTCTATTCAGATTTCAGAAATCAACACACAACCTTATCTCTCCTTATTTCTTTCTTACTGGAACTAAATCTTCCACCCATTCGAAATGTCGAACTTTGAAGATAATATTTGCATCTAGTAACTTCTTTACTTCGTTTTGGATTAAAGGCTCTAACTTATGATGCATTTTCCTGATTTGTTGTTGAAATGTTTTACTCATGTCTTAATAGGAATTATATGCTGAATGATGTGTGTATCATATGTTTTTAGATCTTCATAGGTCCAAGTGAAGATATCTTTATATTGTTGAAACAATTTGATGAACCTACACCTTTCTCCAAGCAAGCAACATTTTCCCAAGTTTACACACTTGGGCTCAGCTTCTGTTCCTAAATTTACCTGCTCATATTGCGTTGATAAATTATTTTTTTTAACATTGGCTAGTCTTTTGAATTTGTGTTGTAGATCAAACATTCCTTCAAGTGTTCTTACTCCTTTAGGCATGAAATTTCATTTGATCATCTCTCCATTTTGTAAATCTGCATGATGTTCCAATCATCGTCAATTACAGATTCTTTAAAAACTTCATCATTTGTCATAAAATTAATAATCTATTTATCATCATCAAACACCCTCAGATTTTTGATATTGTCAGCTACAGATGGCATGAAAATTAGTTCAATGGAACACTTATGATTAGTTGGCACTAACCTAGAAGCATAATTAGCTAATAAATTAGTTGCAGTGTTTTGTAATATTGGAATTGCATTTATATTAAAAGCATTAAAATGTGCTATCAAATTCCATACTTCAGCTTGATATCCTTTAAGGTGTGGAGATAAACAATGATTGGTGGCTCTTATTTTCCTAACAACTATTTCAGAATCACCAAAAACTTTTAAATTTTTTACATTTAATTCAATGGAATTTTTCAGACCTTGGACTAGAGCATCATATTCAATGGTATTGTTTTTGCATTCAAACTCTAGCATACAACAAAGAAAAAATTTATTTGTTTCAGGATCAATCAAGACACAACCCGCTCCTGATCCCTCTTGTGTTTTAGAACCGTCAAAATAAAAAATCCAAAATATATCTTCTAAGTCTATTTGGTTAGTATCATTTCCTAAATTAGTGACTAAATTTACTATGTTACAATCAATGTCATCAGTCTGGGAAAATCAAAGGAGATCAAACAACATATCTGATTCATAACTGACTTCCTCAGCTTGGTAATTCCCTGGTTCAATCTCTAGAAAGTATTTCCCCAAAAATGAAGATGAGAAATTTATTGGCTCGTTCTTTTCTTCCAGCTGAGTTACATTATGTTTCATATGTGGTTCTCTCAGTATCTTAATCTAATTTTGAGTGTTTCTGTACGACAGCCACATGTGAGACCAATCGGTTGCAAAGTAACCATTAAGTTTCGTTAACCAATCCTTGCTCAATATTAATCCATAAGCCTTAGGTATATCTACCACCATAATATCTATGAATTGCCACACTCTATAAGGATCTTCAGACAGTCTAATTAACATATCTTTCATCGCCCCTATAACCTTAACAACAAACCTATCCATCCGAATGATCTGAGAGGGGGATGGTGTTGGTTGGCCATTAATATTCTTACAAATAGAAAGAGGCATAACATTGGACAAGGCTCCAGAATATACCAAACAATTATGAACATTATAATTAAAATTTTCAAATGTTAATAGTAAAGGCAAAGTTTGGGATTTCGATTTACTAAACAATGCTTGCTTCATTAATCTTAGTATGTGATTCGATGGCTTCTGAAGTACTGCTTGGTTGTGGGTCAAAAGATTTCATTAGTTTATTTCTTTGCTGAGGAATATTACATAATTCAAATAAATATATATTTGCTTTGGTTTTCTTGATATCTTCCACAATATCATATCCCATGTTATGATCTTTAGTTTTTTTTGTTTTGTTTAACACGGTTCTCACAGGTTTATCAATTACTGGGCTATTTTATTTCATGCTTTCTAGATTAACCTTATGTTGTGTTTGAGTAGTGCTGATAATTTTCTTCAAGGTTTCCTTTATTTTCTCTGTTTTAGGAAAAATTAAGCTCTGATCCACCATCGATCCTCTACTCCTAGTTGTATCATTAACTGATGATACTTGGACTTCCTCATTTTGCTCATCTTCATTCAATCCCAATGTGGGTTCCCAATCCCATAATACCATTGTGGTCTCTTTTGTTGTTTCTTCATGTTGATTAGTTTGGTCTTCTTCTTCTTCTGGATCTGCCAGTTGGGCATCTAACAATTGATCCATAACCAAAGTCATCGAATTTATCCAATGTGGACAACTTTTTTCAGAATAATGTTCCTAATGAAAAGTATAGAATGATCCATGTCCGCTTAATTAAAATTTAAAACAGCAGAATTAATTAGAGGCATTTGAGGTTGTCCACTTTCTTCTCTTTTCTTGTAATAAGGATTGAATGGATTTTTAGATGAACTAGCTCCCTTCTCCATTTCTAAGTATACTATGTTTGATAGCTTATGTACCTTTTTTACCACATTTTCTAACTCATTCGAGTGTTCTTCTTTAGGCCTAGTTAACAACAAAGGTTTTTTACTGGCTGTTGTTTTCATTTCGGGTTCTGAAGTATGTCTTGTGATACTATCAAGATCAGCTTCCACCATTTTGGCTTCTTCATAATTTTAGACTAGTGTGGGATTAACTTCCCTTTTCACAAACATTGCTATAGGTGAGTATAGTGTTGTAGTATAATACTCTATCAAATATTCTTCAGTTGGTTTTGTTGCAGTACCAAAACTATTTAAAAGAGTAGTGAACCTTTGATTTAAAGCCTGGACCTTCTCTTTATTTTCCTTCTTCATAGACAATAACTCTTTCATGAGTGTGGCTATGGTTTTCTGGTTGCCAAATTTACTTCTAAACATTCTCTTAAAAGTATCCCAGTTTGCTATTGAGTTAGCCTGTAGACTAAAATACCATGAGGATGCTCTGTGATCGAAAGTATATGGGAAAAGTATGCATACAACATCTTCGTGGTCAATGTTGAGGAGACTTAATGTGAGATAAAAACTTTTCAAATGATCTTCAACAGAAACACCATTTCTAGGATCAAACTTTGGTAGCACTCATTTTGGGTACTTAGGAAAATTGTGTAAAGGTGCAGCCAAGTTGAGTGGTGTTCTAGCCCTCCATGAGGGTTTATTAACATCTGCATCCATAATTCAAGGTGGATATTGCGGTGGAGAATGTGGGAAATATTGAGTTGTAGGGGACTCTAGTCCCAACTGATCAAGGGGTTCAGTGATTTCTTGCATAGATAAATCGAATAGTTCTTCCAAATTTTCTACAAGCATTGAATCTCATGTGTACGAGGTTTTTCTTGGGAGCCTACCTTCTAGGTAATGTAGGGACTACTTTCAATCCTCCAAGTTTCTTGACGTAATATCTTTTATACCTATGAAAATGATCAACTTGTTTAAATGGGACAACGTATAAAAATTCTGAATCTTCTTCTTCATAGATTTCCCTTTCTTGTTCTTCATATTCAAGAATCAAATCTTCTGGGAAAGTAGTTTCATATGTATTTCTAGTGGTATTATTTCTCACAAACAAACTTCCTCTTCCAGCCATGCACTGGATTCCCTTCTTCTAGCACCAAATATGTTGATTCCTATAAAAATTACAGGTACCGACAGTCGGGATTCTCCCCGATAAACAATCCCAATTTTATTGTCCACCATTTGGTGAGGGGAATATGTTAGGTTAACGGTTCAGCTACCAAGATTAAGTTGTTTTAAATATTTACCGGTTACAGCCCAGTCCACCATTTATGTAATTTTCTTTTTAAAGATGAGATGCAAGTGCCTAAATGCATATAATTGATAAGCAGAAACCTCATAAGTGATGCACAGGTTCTTACCTCTCGTCTTACCATTCCTGCCTTCTCAATTATTCTTCTAAACCTAAGGCTAAGCTAATCTATCCTATTCAAAATTATCTTATCCTCGCAGGGAGAAAAATTAAAGTTAGAGCAATGTACTGTAACTATTCATATTAATCTGATAGATAGTTTTTTCATTTCATTTGCATATTTACAACAAAAATAATATCAAAGGTAGCTATGACATAATAAAACATTCATTTCTCATTTCATACACATACATTTATATGGAAAGCAAAATCATTCATCACCAAAGAAGTAATTCATAATAGTTAGAATGATCTCGTAGTTGCATGAAAACCAAAAGAAGTAATTCCACATTGCGACTTCCAAACATTCCAAGAAAATTACTGTGCAACCTTTCCCAACAAAAACAAGTCCTTCTTTATTAGCAGAAAATTAGTTCTCTTACAAATAGTCCAGCCCTTCTACGTGCTAGAAAAAAGTCCTTCTCTTTAACTTTCTACCCCTATTTATTACAATCTAAATTTGTCATTTTGTGACCTTTGTCCTACCCTAGCCCTAGAAATTCCCTTTTTTAGTTTTAGTGCTTTACATGGGAAAATATAAATAGTTCCATAAGAGACGAAAATCATGTAGGCCCTACCATGCCAAATACAAATGTTTCCCATGCACTAGCCTCCTTAGCAATGTCTTTGTATTTCATTGGCTCTAGTACTTTGGTTGTTGTGGAGGAGAAAGTAACACCGATGTATTTCGACACGATTCATAAAAAAAAGCCTCTGATACTATCGACGATGACTTGTGATTTTTCATGACTGTTTCAGTAGGAAACAATGATTCTTATTCAATCATGTCAGTGAGAACTCTTTGAAATACCCCGATTGGTTTTGTTGGTTCTTATCCTATCAACTATGACTGTATTAGTAAAAATCCCGAATCTCCCAAAAAAATGGGCAGCAACTAATTATCAACAGCATTCATTGTTTTCAAGTCTGTCCTTTAGAATGTAATCTTTCTTGGTGAGAACAAAACTTGTGACATGAGCATAGCAAGTATTCTTAGTTATACCTCACCTATTTCAAAAATTCAAAGAAATAAACATGCATTATTGTACTGAAGTATCCTATATTGAAAAGAAAAGCTGATATATCTATGCATCAATATTCATGAAGAAAAAACCTACATTGGACCTCAAAAAATGGAGAGTGCAATCATTGTTCAGAGTTATAATGGAGAAGAAAACCATAGTTACCCGTCCATTTTTGTTCATTCAAAGTGCAATTGTGTAAGATGGAGATCAGTGTTCCATTCAAAGTCGATTGATCATTCATGATGTAATAGAAGGATGCTATGGGATACAAAACCAAAACAAATCGTCCGTTTATATAGAAAAATGATAAAAACTGTCATTAATGTGGTTGTTGGGTGATTTAATGCGGTGGTTGGTGAAGCATCGTTTGGCTCAAAGACTTTTGGTCACAGCGGTAGAGACTGCGATGCCGACAATATCGGTGAAAACGTTTTAATTATTTCGATAGTGTCGGTGATATTTTTTATGTCATGCCGATATTATTGATATCTTTCCCCCAAAATATCTGACCACGGGACTTGTGACTATTTCAGTAAGTTTGAAAGATTGGACTTCTTTGTTTAGACTGCCCAATGCTTCAGAGAAAACTCATGAATCCCCTCCGGTCGTTTCGGTGTGAAACTCCAAGTTGGCCCGAAAATTATTCGTTCAACAAAATTTACAAGGCCTTCCACCATATCAATGAAAAATTATGAGTTTCCTCTGACAATGTCGTTGGGTTAAGATGAGTTACACCGAAATATTCTTTTCTTTCAATCCATGAACGTTTCGGAGGAAAATACTTAGTCTTCTCTGTCCAAAAACCTTCGATCGTTTCGGCACGGTTTCCTAAGTCCCGTCCAACGACGTTGGAAAAATTATTCATATCCTTCCGACCCTTTCGACGCAACTAGCTTATTTCTTCCAATTCATCGAGGAAACTGGCCAACTCATTTTGATATATCGGAAAAAAAGGGTGAGTTTCACTTAGCTAGAAAAAAATTCTTTTTTCCAAGCCGACCATGTTAGAGAGACTTGTTGAGTTCCTCCAATATGCCGATGAAATTGGCCAAGTTTATTCGATATGTCGATGGTAAAACATGAGTTTTAAATTTTCCA
Source organism: Pseudotsuga menziesii (assembly GCA_001517045.1). Taxonomy (NCBI): domain Eukaryota; kingdom Viridiplantae; phylum Streptophyta; class Pinopsida; order Pinales; family Pinaceae; genus Pseudotsuga; species Pseudotsuga menziesii. The sequence continues at coordinate 74,740 of LPNX010578137.1, forward strand.
AAACTTCTTTGTTCAACTTTTTGGAAAAAACCTAAGTGTAGGATGGACTCCCTAGATCTAGAAAACTAGCCTAAGTAAGCTTTCAATAAAAAATATAAGGAGGGGCCCTAAAATAATAAAAAATTTGGGGAAGCAATTGCAGCAGAAACATGAGGTAAGCTTCCATAAAATCCTAGCTTCCACCCTGAGGTCAATCAATATAGTTGCACTTGAATCAAAATTCGTAAAGAGAGTGGTCGTCCCTGAAGTAAAAATTTCATTGGTCGCTCCCAGATACAAAACAATAGTTCTGTCAGAGAAAGGGTTAGTAGGGAACTTCACAAGTCTTTGTCCATATCTGTGTACAATAAAGATATGGTTGAAAAATACCTAGAGGTCAGTGATCTAGGAAGAAGTACGCCAAAATATCTATGGATGGGGTTATTTTTCCTCTTCGAGAAGAAGGAGAATAGGGTCCTCGTCTTTCGAAATAGGTCATACTTCATGGGACCAAGAGGTATGTACCTAAATAAATGGTATCTCTCTTTTGATCCGTAAAAATGCATACCCAATGTTTTTCATGTCTGGGTTAAGATCCCTCATCTCTCTCTACATTGTTGGAATGATGAGGATCTAAGGGCTATTGGGAACTCGTTAGGGAACTACATTGACAAATCTAATCCAAAACCTATGATGTTTTCGTGTGAAAGAATATGTGTAGAATTGGATTTGGAAAAAGGGCTCCTCGAGGCGATCAATATTTCCATGGATGGATGGGACCACCTACAAACAATATATTATGAGCAAATCCCATTTAAATGCAAGGTCTGCCATGAATATAGGGATTTTCTAGGACATGGCCAAAAAGAAAGAAACGAGATACATAAGAAAATTTGGAGAATGAATAGAATGAAGTCTCAAGGAAAAAAGAGATCAATGTGAACCTTAAACAATAGCAATCACCAATAAAAAGGAAGACAACTCAAAACGGTTTCCATGTTTGATCCTCCGACGATAAAGAAGAAGAAGCGGGAGAGGAGAAGGAAAATGAAACAAGAAAATAAAGGGAGATTGAGAAGAGTTGATGGCTCATAAAATAGATAAGGAGACAAAATGTGCCTTTTCCACCTCGAAACAACCTCATATAGAAATCAAATCAAATATTTTGCAAAACTCAGGAGGGTCAGTAACCGAGTCTAGATCCAAGGCGTAGTGGGATGAAACGTCTGAAAGAAAGGAAGAAGAGGCAAAAATTTAAACAAAGGAAATAAATCCTAACAAGATAATAAGATAAATGGAAGCAGCATGATAGAAAGCAACAGGGGATCAAAAAAGCATGTATCATCATGTTAGATTCAACACATCGCAGAAGAAATTATAATTGCAAATACAGAAGAAGATGGAAAGGACCATTCTATCCAACTCCAAGAAATAATGAAAGTAGTCTCATGGAATTGTAGAGGGATAGGTGAAAAACCAAAAATGGAAGTAGTTAGAAGAATTAAAAATTAGAAACCTCTACTATCTTCTTGATCCAGGAGACTAACATGACTCGGTCAAATACCAAAAATTTAATGAATCAAATTTGGCCTAAAGGAGAAGGGAAATCAATACGCGTGATGGGCGCTTCAAGAGAGATTCTTACTTGGTGGGATAAAAACCTCTACAAACTCAAATCCCACAGTAAGAATCAAAATTGGATACTTTTTGAATTATAATACCTAGAAAAAAATTAGACCTTCGGGGTTGGGAATATTTATGGACCAACGCTTCATGGGAGAAATGGAGAATTTTGGAATACCTTGGAACTGCAAAGGGAAGGGAAAAGGAATGCAACATGTATAATTATGGGAGACTTTAATGCAACAATCTCAGGATAAGAAAGAAGAGGCAAATCCAGTGCTCATGAACCTTTTGGAAAAAGACTAGAAGATCTCATGGTATCTTGGAATTTGACCGATATCAAGCTAAAGAAAGGAAATTATACTTGGAACAATAAGAGAACAGGACCAGGCGATATCGCAGCAAGGCTTGACATATTTTTTGTAAGCTCATCTTTCTCAATAAACCTGTCATCCCACTTTCTAAATTTTTTCCCTCGGTGATATCAATTCATAGGCCCATCTCCCTTGTGTTTGCACCAATTGAGAAGTTGGGTCCTATGCCTTTTTTATTCAATCTAGTGTGGATGAAGTTGGAAGGAGTATTCAACATCATTAAAAAGTTTTGCAATATTTTTGTTATAGGATCCCCAAGTTTTATTTTGGAATCCAAACTAAGAAATGCTAAGGAAGCACTTAAAAATTGGGCAAAATAGAACTATCAAGACCCCAAGTAGGAAAAAAAAGGGAAATTAGAAGAGCTTGGGGAACTACAGAAGAAATTAGAGGAGGACCAAGTCACTGAAGAGATTTTGAGGAAGGATAAAGAGCTAGATAGGGAATTTCAGTATCTAGCCAACAAGGAAGAGGAAGAGTGGAGACTACGTTCTAGAAGCCTCTAGCTAGAAAGCGGGGGGAGGGGACACCAAATACATCAATAATCAATGCAAAGAGAGGAAGATGAAGAACACCATCCTTGAGCTAAGAAATGGTAATGGAGAACAAATTTAATGGAAACATAAATTAAAAGAAGAGATAAAACTTTTCTATGAAAACCTTTACAGAGAAAAGGAAGAATACGACACAAAAGATGCAGAACAAATGAGTGTATAATTAATACTCTCTATAATCACATAAAAAATATAATGAGTATTTGTCTCAACCTATTTTGGAAGAGGAGGTGTTGTTGGAATATATTAAACACACTCATAACTTAGGATAAAATAATTATTCATTATTTGATTAATTATTCACCCACTAGCTTAATTAGTTGGCATCCACTTGCACCTTAAAGTCATTACATGCCATCTACATCCCATGAATGATTTATTTCTGATTTTGGGTTGATGTTGACCACCTTTTGACCATACATAATTAGTATACAACACTTTACAGTAGATTCTGCTTTATTCTGATTTTTCCTGCTTTTCTGTGGATAAGGTAAAGCTACTCAACCAAGAAATTGGATCCCTTTGTTGCCAACCCATCCTTCATGACTGTCTCTCCATTTTCTAGGATTAGCATTTTTTTTCCATCTCTTTGACAACTCACTCATGCTTTTTTCAAATTTGTGAGGTCCTTGATATATTTGGGAAGTGCTTTAGCCACCTATGGGGGTTTGCTATATTTTGGTAAGTCATCCTTTTTGAGCTTTATGATTTGTCTCCATACAAATCAATTTTACTATGAGGGATGTACTATTTATATACACTATTAGTCATCATTATTCAATGAAAAGATAAACACCAATATCCATCTCTTCATTCATGTGATTTAGTCTCTTTTCTTCTCTCTATTTTTCCTATGTATGCTTGTGAGAATTCTTAGTAGAAAGATTTATTTACTATGCTTATTCTTAGCATAATTTCTCATAGAATTGATATATTATTTCTACATGGTATCAGAGCAGCAAGGTTGATCAAGTTCTACAGATTTTAGGAGCGCATCCAGTCTCGTATCCCTCTCTGAAGAAGAGTTTGTCTAGCTTACAATATTTTCTCCTAGTTTTGTTTTGCAGGTTGCAAAGAGTATCTCCTAGAGCATATCAACAAATTCTATATGGATTCAAAATTTCATCTATTGTTTCCTTTCAACTATGTTTATTGGAAGCCAAATATGAGTGCATACTTGAAGAGGCAATGTCTCTTTGATGTCTCCATTGGTGCTTTGAGCGAACTTGAGTCTTATGAAGAGAATATTGATTGGATAAATAATTTTGATAGAGATTATGGAATTATTTGTTTGGGAATGTCTCCAAATATACATCTTCTCATAGATTCTACAGAGTATCCATTTGATATTTGGAATAATTTGGACAAAGCTTTTGGTTTGCAGGAAATAAAAGATGAAGCATGGAGTGAACCCAGCATCTCCTCTTGTTCTCTCTCTCTATATTTCTTGGCCTCTACATTCTCTGATGAATTTGATCATGAGGAATAATTTTCTCATATATTTCATGTTTCTGCAACCCTCTTTCATTCGAATTCTTCCTCCTTCAATGAGGAAGCAAATATTGAAGAGCCATTTTTTTTTTTGTCTCTTGAAGGTGATTTTTCTTCTTATGATACTAATGATGAAAAAGAAGTACCATATGGAGCTTCTATTGATATTGATGATGATCCTATCACCCATTCATTTTTCTCTATATCTCCTATCTTATATTCTAATATCTATGTGCCTAACTCTTCACACTTTGTGCATACCTCTCTCATTGATGATGCGTAACCCAGTGATTTCCAGGATGTTTGCTTAGCCAAATAAAAACTTATTTGTGTCATACCACTTACCTTACTTGATATCATGTGCTTCAACATCCCCTCCTTTGTTCTTGGCATCAATACTCAGAACCTCCTTGAATATTGTGAGCATCTCATTCTTTCCTCCTTTCATACAAAGGATTCATTACCAGTGTATTCCCATGCGTCTACGAATATGCTTATATGTGATCCTTTGGATTCTAATTTTGAATCATAATTACAGGTTGATACACATATCATAACACCATCCATACCATCTACTATACCTCTGAATAATCCTAATACTATAAAAATCCCAAGCTCACAAGTTGATTCCTCATTGGTCTCTTATGCAGTGATATTTATCTTACATGGTTTGAAGTCTTCCCTATCTTTCAGTGGCTAGTTATCCATAGAATTATTCATATTTGGATTGATATTAAACATGTTTGTATCTTTTCTAAACACTTATGGTTCAGATCTTATTCCCATCCATCATTCCTATTTTTACGCCTATCAGTTTTCCCCAGTTGCTGATAGTTTTCCTTATCTAGCCCTATATCCTCATGGAGTTGTTGCTACCGCAACTTTTTTCTCCCCAAATCTTTTAAATTTCGGGCCCCTCCTTATAACTAGGTATCGCTTCAGGTTGTTTCATCCTTGACGTTTCCTCGGTCGTGCTTTAAGTGCTGATATTCTTAACAATTTACGCGCAGCTCGTTCCTACATTCTGTTCGTGCTTGAGTTTTGCAGCAAATTGCAGAGCTAAATTTAAGATGGCTAACTGTTATTTCATGGATTGTCGACTTGAAGGTATAATGGACTTGGACTGTCATTAAATTTTTGAAAGTTTTCGATCACTTGAGTTTTTCTGGCAAATCGGCCGCTTTTGCTTTTGTCCCTTCCGCCGTTGCGGCTCCCAGAATAGTTCAGCGTCCAAAGTCTATTTCTCTCCGACGTCCGATTCGTATTAGCCTGCGACCACTTGCCCGAAGCCCGGACTCGTCCGCCGTTGCAGCTGGGAGATCCTTTTTTATTCCGATTTGAGTGTCTTCCGACATCCGACTAAGCTTTCTCCTGCCCTCGTCGCTTGTCTTTAGCCCTTGTCTCGTCCACCGTTGCGGATGGACCAACCGTGTAGCCTTCGATTTACTATCCTTCCGACGTCCGGTTTAAGGCACCTCTCGCTCGCATTTCACTTGTCCGTGACTTCAGCCTTGCCCGCCATTGCGGCTGGTAGAACCTTCTAGCCTCCAAGCTCACTTCCGTCCAATTGCCGACCTTAAGTTCTCCCGCTAGTAAGTTCCCTGTTGACGACCATAGGTTGAGTCTGTCAGGCCTATAGGTGGTGCGCCCTGCCATTTCTTTGTGAAATAGTCATTTAATTAATAATATTTACTGTTTAAATGATGCTTGCAGATTGACTGCAGGCGGTTTCGAGGAGACCGGTCGATCTATCAAGACGTGAGGAAAGACGGACCGTCTGGCCGAGGTATAACTGAAGCTGGAGGAATCACCGTGGAGAACCATGGCAGTAGAAAACAAAATCTGGAACAATGAATGTGAAGATCCCAAAAACGGATCAGTTACCAAGTGGTTCATGATTGCATGCAGACAAAAGATCGAAATGTGAAGCGTCTGAGAAACGGAAAGACCATGCTTCTGGGGGGAAAATGAAGCACTCTGCAGTTGTAGTTTAAATATTTGAAAGTAGGAATTAGATGGGGCTTTTTCCCTTGGAAATTTTGTAACCATCTATTGTAAGAGGAACTACTTTGTTTTACGATCAGGGACTGCAAATGTTTGCATGTTGGAAGAAGTGCGATATGGAATGCATCAACTATAATTAAGTGAATAATGTTGAAGAGGAACTACTTCGTTTTCAGCTTTTGCTCATTAACTGTAAGACTGTTCTGATGTTTCAAACCTACGTTCTTATTGGAATATCTTTCATTTTTTTCTTTGATGATGTTTTCCATTGTGAGTAATAAATGCTTTTTCATAAATAATCGGCTATCTGGTTGTTGAAACATATTTGTTTTAGGCTTTCATGTGTTTTGAAGAAAGTGTCAACTATCTGTAACTTTTCATGATGCATGTTCAGATTATATTACTCACTAATAAATGATAACCTTGCTCCCTAGGGATAGATTAGATAGTTAGTTTAGTTCGTATTGTATGTCATTGGGTTGCTTGTGAGTCTAAGACGAGAGGTAAGAACCTGGGCATCACATTGTGACCACTCCTAGCATTCTGATCACCTTGCATTTAGGTAGGCACTTGCATTTCATTTCCAAGTCAAATACAACAAAAACTCGGTGGACCAGGCCGCAACCGGTAAAGCCTTTGTTTTGTTACTTGACCTACGGTGGCCGGACCGCAAACCGGACGGATTCCCTATACCAAACGATCAATGGGCTAGTTGGGAACGTTGATTGGGGAGAATCCCTTACTGTTTCCACCTGCGATTTTCCAGGCCTCAATAGTTTTGGCGCTAGAAGGAGGGCCGCCAGTGCATGGCTGGCCGAGGAAACCCGTTTTCCCGAGATTATTCTACTGGTTACAGTTCTGAGAGTAGTGGACCACATAATCCAATCCCAGAAGAAGAAATAAGAGAACATCTATATCTTGATCGCAAAGAAATTGTTAATGACTTGAGAAGACACACCAGAGCATACGTACAGAAGATTGGAATATTGCCAATTATCCCTGAATTTCCCAGGAGAGAGTATAAAAAGAAAGACCGTCCTGTAACAGAAGACTCAGTACTGGTTGGAGACTGGAAGGAACTTGCGGAAACTGCCTTACAAGAAGTCGAGCTACCTCTGAATCAAGAAGGCCCAGATACCCCTTATAGTTCTCCTATTCACACCCCTATTGGTACACCCCCTCACTCTCCACCCCAACTCATGGCTGGTGTTAACGCCAATCAACCTCCACCTAATCCTCCACCACCTGCATGGAGAGCCATATCGCCTCTAAATCTGACCCTGCCTTTACATGACCTACCCCAAGCCTTTGAAAAGTTGCTTCCTAAATTTGACCCCAATGAAAAGATATTAGTAGATGATCATTTACAGAGTTTTTATTTGGCTATAGAAAGATTAAGGGCAGGGGAACATGAAGATGTGGTTTGTAGATTATTCCCGCACACCCTCAAAGGAGCTGCGGCCTCATGGTATTTTGGATTGCCCGCTAACTCTATCCCAGACTGGGATACATTTGAGAGAATGTTCAGAAATAAGTATGCAGTCCAAAAGACTCACGCTGCCCTCATGAAAGGACTGTGTGCATTGAAGAAAGAAAAAAAGGAAAAAGTGCACTATTTTACACAAAGGTTTGCAGCATATCTTAAAAATTTCTCCGAAGCAGATAAGCCTTCAGACAAAGTGTTGATTGAATACTATACTTCAGCTTTGGGTCCTGATTTGGCCATGTTTGCAAAAGGTAGGGCCAAGCCTACTTTGACAGAGACCTATGAAGAAGCAGAAGTAGTGGAAGCAGAAAGAGAAAGTATTGAAGAATATCCAGAACAATCAGGAGAAAAGGGTGCAGGAAGGAAAACCTTATTGTTCACTAAGCCTAAAGAAGAAAAGTCTCCAGACCTGGAGAATATGGCCAAAATGATGCAAAAGCTGTCTAATAAGATCATAGACTTAGACAAAGAAAAAGAAGCACAGAAATTCTACAAGCCATATTACAAGAAAATGGAGGACAATAATCAGCCCCAACCTCCTCCTCAAAAAACTGCATCCATGAATCTGACAGATATAGGGATGGAAAATTTATGTACCTTTCATCAACAGCCTCATTCCGAAAGGAACTGTCCGCAATGGATAAATTCAATGACATTGGTCATGAATCAGATGTTGGATTCGAGATTAACGGAAGAAGATGATGATGAAAGGAAAGAAAGTGCTGCTTCTACTTCTACAAAGGAACAGGAAGAAGAAACCATGGCATTATGGAGTTCTGTCTCCTTACTCAATGCAGAAGAAGATATTACTCAGGGACACAAGGATGTCAGGGAGGATAACGTGACAACTAGAAGCCAAGGGACGGTTAGTAATGACAGTCTTTTACTCCCAAAGATCAGAAGGCTGCAAAGAAATATCAAGAAGAAATTTCAAGATAAATCCTTGGCTGATGAGATTCCAGAATTCACTATTACCAGCCAAGATCCTAAGCAGAACAGAACGTTGCCTAAGCCGAACAAAGAAAAGGTGAGTACTGATAAATCTCAGTCCGTTAAACAACAAATTGAATATGACGTTGTGGAAGATTTAAAAAAGATAAAGGCAAATGTCTCACTGTTCGAAATGTGCAAAGTACCTCAACAGAAAGAAAAGCTGTTGAAAGCACTGAAAACATCAGAAGAGAAGCTACCCGCTAACAATCAACCTCGGGATGAAGAAGAAATTGGAGAAGCTAGCACTGGAGGTAAGTCCAAAATGAAACATCCACCTTTCCTCCTGACGTTTGAGATTTTTAATCATAACGTGCACAATTGTCTAGTGGACTCAAGGGCGTCTATCAATGTCATGCCCATATCAATATGTAAGAAGATCAATGGGCAGCCGAAGCCAACCACATGGAGGGTGGTGCAATTGGATAGGATAGACGTTAAGGTGATTGGTCAGATGGAGGACGTTCTAATCCGTCTGGCAGCTGATGACAGAGTATGCCAAGTAATTAACATCGTGGTGGCCGATATACCATATGCTTACAGCCTGGTCCTGAGCAGAGATTGGTCAACTAAATTGAATGGATACTTTTCCTCAGATTGGTCGCATCTGTGGTTGCCATACAAGGGGAGTCCCAATCAGATTAAGGTTTTGAGAGAACCTCACATGAAGTACAATGTTACTCAACTGGATGAGGAGAATATACCAGTCGAATCTATGTTGGGAAACTACTTTCTCAAACTTGAGCCAGGGAATTATCAAGCGGAGGAAGCCAGCGACCCATCTGACACTCAGCCTGATCTCCTTCAATTTTCTCAGGCTAATGAGATTGATTGTAAAATAGTAGACTTAGCGGTAGGAGTAGATTTACATTTAGTAGTTAGTGATTTTTGGACTTTATTTTTTGATGGCTCAAAGACATTAGAAGGGTCAGGGGCTGGCTGCGTCCTTATTGATCCACAAAGAAATAAACATTTCCTGTCATGTAGATTAGAATTTGAGTGTACTAACAATACGGCCGAGTATGAAGCACTGCTGTAGGGACTCAAGAAAGCGATTGAGCTAAAGGTTAGTAATTTAAAAGTTTTTGGGGACTCAGAAATAGTTGTAAAGCAAATAAGAAATCAAATACATTGTGTTTCCCCTCACTTGAAAGCTTACCAAAACGAGATATGGGATTTGCTTAAATGTTTTCATGCATTCAATATTATTTCAATCCCAAGAATTAAAAATGTTGCCGCTGATCTTCTAGCCACATCAGCCACTAGGCTTGTACCCACTAATAATAGATGTTCTGTTGAATTACTTTTCAAGCCTTCAGTACTTGATATTATCACCAACCTGCGAGTATTTGACGATGATCAGCAAATAATCGAATGCTTGACAAATGATGAAGTTTTTAAAGGAGCCATTATAGACGATGAGGAACATCAGGCTGAGATGAAATATGACAATTTCATTCCTAAAGGGGTCAGAACATTAGAGAAGATGTTTGACTTGAATGAAAAGTTCAGGAGACCCGCTAACGTAAAGACGCACAGCTCAACTCTACAGTTCGAGCTGATAAATTTAGGGACTGAGAACAATCCTAAATTTGTGAATCTCAGTAGGTGTTGTTCACCGGTAGAAAGAGACAAATTTGTCAGTTTATTTAAACAATATAAGGATGTTTTCGCATGGACGTATGAAGAATTTAAAACCTATGATACCAGCATCATCAAGCATATCATCCCTATTAAAGTAGGCATCAAGCCATATCAACAGCCGTTGAGGAAGATGCACCCAAAGTTGGAACCACTAATCCAGAGCGAAGTGAAGAAATTGTTAGATACTAGGATTATTTTTAAAGTCAGACACTTTGAGTGGGTGTTGAATCTGGTACCGGTCAGGAAAAAGTCGGGAGAAATCAGACTGTGCGTGGAATTCAGAAACTTAAATCGTGCCTTAGATAAAGACAACTATCCGATGCCTCCCATGGAACAATTGCTACAGATGGTTTCTGGTTCTGAATTGTTTTCATTATTAGACGGGTTCTCTGGCTACAACCAGGTGTTGGTAGCCGAGGAAGATAGATTGAAAACAACGTTCAGAACTAATTGGGGAACTTTTGCCTACAGAAGGATGCCCTTTGGACTGATTAATGCGAGAGCGACATTTCAGAGAGCTATGGACATAGCTTTCCGTGGACTGATTGGACGAAGTGTTGTGGTATACCTTGATGACATCACAATATTCTCGAAGAAAAGAGGGGAGCACGTGTTCCACCTAAAGCAAATTTTCGAACGCTGCCAAAAATATGGCAATTCCCTAAATCCTAAGAAGTGCGTTTTCGCGGTCACGGAAGGCAAGTTACTGGGGCATATAGTTTCAAAAAGAGGTATATCTATAGACCTAGAAAGAATTAATGCCATTGAACAAATCCCTATGCCCCATAATAAAAAGGGAATGCAATCGTTCATGGGAACAATAAATTTTGTACGTAGGTTTGTGCCTGATTTTGCCCTGACTGTTAAGCCACTGGAGCAGATGGTCAAGCAAAGTGCACAATTTAAGTGGACTGAAATTGAAAAGAATGCTTTTAGTAAAATCAAGACTGTTGTTGCACATGCACCCTGCTGAAAAGTCCAGACTTTGGCAAAGACTTTATTATGTATACATTTGCATCCGATGATTCATTGGCAGTTGTGCTTACGCAAAAGGAAGATGGGGGTGATGAATTCCCAATATCTTTTATGAGCACTGGGATACAAGGGGCTGAGTTAAACTACCTGGCCATCGATAAGCAAGCGTACGCGGTGTTTAAGGCAGTGAAGCAATTCAGACCTTATATATTAAAAAATCGAACCAAGGTCATAGTTCCTTACCCAGCTATAAGATCCCTCCTCATTCAGAAAGAGTTAGGAGAAAGAAGGGGCAACTGGGTAACAGCTCTTCAAGATTACGACCTTGAATTCAAGCCAGCCATGATAGTGAAAGGTCAGGGGTTATGCAAATTGATGACTGAAAGCAGAAATAACGAAGAACAAGCATGGGAAGATGAAGCCGAATTGCATGTAATGGATGTATGTCCTTTGTTCACAGCTCCTGAGTCTTGGTATAGAGACCTTGTGCATTACTTGCAGTCAGGGCTGTTGCCAAAACATTGGAGTTCCAAACAAAGAAGAGCTCTGCGTCTGAAATCAGCTTCCTACCAAATCGTAGAAGGCGTATTATTCAGAAAAAACTACGATGGAGTCCTCCTGAGATGCTTGGAGAAAGAAGATGCTGAGAGAGTAATGTCTGAATTGCATGATGGTCCAGCTGGGGGACATTATTCAGGGGACACTACGGCCCATAAGGTCCTTAGGGCTGGTTACTACTGGCCAACGCTCTTCAGAGATGCACATGCACATTTCAGGAAATGTGATATTTGTCAAAGGTGTGGTGGAAGACAGCCTAAAGCGGCAGCGCCCCTAAAGCCTGTAATGATCACGAAGCCTTTCAAGCAATGGGGATTGGACATCATTGGAGAAATAAAACCAAATTATTCCCTGCTGCACAAGTACATTCTTACTGCTACGGATTATTTCACTCGCTGGGTCGAAGCTATCCCACTGCGCAAGATAAACGAAGACGAAGTCATTAGCTTCATACAAGATCATATCATGACCAGGTTTGGAGTTCCAGTTTCCTTAGTTTTTGACAATGCTAAATACTTTTCATCAATTAAATTGACTGCATTTGCTCATGATAAAGGAATAAAATTACATTATTCTGCTAACTACTATCCACAAGGGAATGGCCTGGCTGAATCCTCTAATAAAAACCTCATTAGGATCCTGAAGAAGACTGTAATAGAAAACCAGGGAAGTTGGCACTCAGCCTTACCCAACGCCCTGTGGGCTGACAGAGTCACTCCCAAGTCTGCAATAGGAGTATCACCCTATACCCTTGTGTACGGTAAGGAGGCCATCCTGCCTCCCAATATCATGCTACCATATTCCATACTAGCTCAAGAGTCTAGGGGGTCGGATGATGAGGTTCTCCAAATAAGGATATACAATCTTCTGAAATCAGAGGAGGCTAGATCCAAGGCTAGAGAACGTTTTAAACAGCAGCAGGAGGTAGTAAAAAGATGGTTTGACAAACATAAACCTGGGAAAGAGGACTTGGAAGTGGGAGACCTTGTTCTCAAGTGGGATCATCCCCATGATGAGAAGGGAAAGCATACTAAGTTCCAACAATTGTGGGTAGGCCCATTTCAAATCAAAGAAAAACTTGGCCCTGCTACTTATAAGCTGCAAGATTTACAAGGATGGGAGGAGAACCTGCCAGTTAATGGTTTGGTTCTCAAGCCTTATTTTTCTTGAAGTTGTCTTTGAGTTTTCTGTCTTGTATATAAATAAGATGTTTGGTTGTTTTTGAGTCATGCTTTCATTTGGTTGAAATTTAGTTTATTGGTTTCAATAAAGGGGGTAAACTCGCGGTTATTTAAGAAGCACCAAAATTTCTGGGAATGGTAGACATGTTTGAGTAATCAGACCGTGTGTCGCTGTTTGAATTTCTTCCAGTCGAGCAGTTTTCTCGAAATCTCTATGTGCATTGAAGTCCTGCTTAATCCCTGCAAGATAAACCGGATCCAAAGAGTCTAGAATACTATGTTGAGGCTCCATTCACTTCACACTTAAAATGTCTAAGGGGCGATAACCGAAGACCCATGGAAAAGAGCAAGGTGAACATTATGTTAAATACAAATGATCCCATGCCAGGAAATAAATGCCAAAAGGCTGATAAGAGCCAGAATTCCTATGAAAGCACCATGCATCAAAGCAAACGCTGAATCATAAGTACTAAAATTGCCAAAAGATCCTCTCCGTCCGTGAGCTGAAACATTAAGCACACCGCTCACACAAAAGGGCACTATGGGATAGAGGATCCTGAATTAAAATTCAGTAAGAAAGGCACACAGGAAGACCCGCAAGGAAGGAATAAAAGTCTAAGAGCACAAAAGCTGCTAAATGGCATGGGAATGAGGAACAAATGAACATTTCTGCTCACCACCCGCTACAATCCTGTGGCGTCCGATGCTGTCGGCTACCTGAAGACAAAATTAATAATGAACTCATTCTTGGTCTCAACAGAGTTATCTGGACTTGCAGGTCTTGGTTTCCACTTTCCCCTAAATGGACTACCATCAACGATTAAGGTACACACTTCTGTTAGTTGAGAAATCCATATGGCTGGAAGAATTCATTAGACGCGTTCTTGTTAAATAGTCTATTGCTCAAAGTATAATCACCCAGAGATCTAGGTTCCCAAGGTAATTGCCAGTTGTTGCTACCGCAACTTTTTTCTCCCCAAATCTTTTAAATTTCGGGCCCCTCCTTATAACTAGGTATAACTAGCAAATTGCAGAGTTAAATTTAAGATGGCTAACTGTTATTTGATGGATTGTCGACTTGAAGGTATAATGGACTTGGACTGTCGTTAAATTTTTGAAATTTTTCGATCACTTGAGTTTTTCTGGCAAATCGGTCGCTTTTGCTTTTGTCCCTTCCGCCGTTGCGGCTCCCAGAATAGTTCAGCGTCCGAAGTCTATTTCTCTCCGACGTCCGATTCGTATTAGCCTGCGACCGCTTGCCCGAAGCCCGGACTCGTCCGCCGTTGCGGCTGGGAGATCCTTTTCGATTCCGATTTGAGTGTCTTCCGACATCCAACTAAGCTTTCTCTCACCCTCATCGCTTTTCTTTAGCCCTTGTCTCGTCCGCCGTTGCGGATGGACCAACCGTGTAGCCTTCGATTTACTATCCTTCCAACGTCCAGTTTAAGGCACCTCTCGCCCGCGTTTCGCTTGTCCGTGACTTCAGCCTCACCCGCCGTTGCGGCTGGTAGAACCTTCTGGCCTCCGAGCTCACTTCCGTCCGATTGCCGACCTTAAGTTCTCCCGCCAGTAAGTTCCCTGTTAACGACCATAGGTTGAGTCTATCAGGCCCGTAGGTGGTGCGCCCTGCCATTTCTTTGTGAAATAGTCATTTAATTAATAATATTTACTGTTTAAATGATGCTTGCGGATTGACTGCAGGCGGTTTCGAGGAGACCGGTCGATCTATCAGGATGTGAGGAAAGACGGACCGTCTGGCCAAGGTATAACTGAAGCTGGAGGAATCGCCGTGGAGAACCATGGCAGTAGAAAACAAAATCCGGAACAATGAATGTGAAGATCCCAGAAATGGATCAGTTACCAAGTCATTCATGATTGCATACAGACAAAAGATCGAAATGTGAAGCGTCTGAGAAACGGAAAGACCATGCTTCTGGGGGGAAAACGAAGCACTCAGCAGTTGTAGTTTAAATATTTGAAAGTAGGAATTAGATGGGGCTTTTTCCCTTGGAAATTTTGTAACCATCTATTGTAAGAGGAACTACTTCATTTTACGATCAGGGACTGCAAATGTTTGCATGTTGGAAGAAGTGCGATATGGAATGCATCAACTGTAATTAAGTGAATAATGTTGAAGAGGAACTACTTCGTTTTCAGCTTTTGCTCATTAACTGTAAGACTGTTCTGATGTTTCAAACCTACGTTCTTGTTGGAATATCTTTCAGTTTGTTCTTTGATGATGTTTTCCATTGTGAGTAATAAATGCTTTTTCATAAATAATCGGCTATCTGGTTGTTGAAACATATTTTTTTTAGGCGTTCATGTGTTTTGAAGAAAGTGTCAGCTATCTGTAACTTTTCACGATGCATGTTCAGATTATATTACTCACTAATAAATGATAAACTTGCTCCCTAGGGATAGATTAGATAGTTAGTTTAGTTCGTATTGTATGTGACTGGGCTGCTTGTGAGTCTAAGATGAGAGGTAAGAACCTATGCATCACATTGTGACCGCTCCTAGCATTCTTATCACCTTGCATTTAGGTAGGCACTTGCATTTCATTTCCAAGTCAAATACAACAAAAAATCGGTGGACCGGGCTGCAACCGATAAAGCCTTTTTTTTGTTACTTGACCTACGATGGCCGGACCTCAAACTGGACGGATTCCCTATACCAAATGATCAACGGGCTAGTTGGGAACGTTGATTGGGGAGAATCCCTTACTGTTGCCGCCTGCGATTTTCCAGGCCTCAACAAGAGTCACTAAAGCCTTTGTCTTCATTGTTCCATATGCTAATGTTTCTGAATATAATAGTTTTATCATCCTCATATCATATATGGAAAGGTGCTACATCAGATTGGAATATTGACATGTGATTCACATCACAATTTTGCAGCTATTCAGGGAATTGGGTATGAAATAAACTGTCTTAATTTTTGTACTCTTTGGAAAGGAGTATGCACAGATCTCTTTTCCATTTCAGATTATGTTTGTAGATCATAGTTTTACAATAGAAATAAGCATTTAGATAATGATCCTACTTCATCAGTTGATGATATACAAGGAGTATCTCCTCTTCTTTCTTGCAGGTTCTACACTCTAGCGCTTGATCATGGAGTTCATGATTTCTTCAACAAGTCTTTCATCCAAAAGCAGTTCATTCAGCTCATTTAAGTGAAGATAAATATATGTTGAAGACATATTATTTCAAAATTTTGTGCCTTGTCCTTTCTTGAGGGAGGATTTTTCCCATGTGGTTTTGCCTCTTTCCTCACTTTTCTGGACAAAATAATTGTTAAAGGGTGGCCATAGCCCTGTTGTTGGGCCCTATATGCATCCATATTTTTGATATACCATCATAAATTCAGACTTATAGGGGAGTTTTGGAATATATTAAACCCACTCATAACTTAGGATAAAATAATTAATCATTATTTGATTAATTATTCACCCACTAGCTTAATTAGTTGGCATCCACTTGCACCTTAAAGTCAATACATGCCATCTATATCCCGGGAATGCTTTATTTTTTATTCTAGGTTGATCTTGACCACCTTTTGACCATCTAGAATTACTATACATCACTTCACAGTAGATTCTGCTTTATTCTATTTTTCCTTATTTTCTCTGGATAAGGTAAAGCTAGTCAACTAGGAAACTAGGTCCCTTTGTTGCCAACCCATCCTTCATGAATTTATCTCCATTTTCTAGGATTAGCATGTTTTTTCCATATCCTTGACAACTCACTCATGCTTTTTCCAATTCGTGAGGTCCTTGATAGATTTGGGAAGTGCTTTAGCCACCTATGGGGGTTTGCTATATTTTGGTAAGTCATCCTTTTTTAGATTTATGAGTTGTCTCCATACAACTTGATTTTTCTATGAGGGATGTACTATTTATGTACACTATTATTCATCTTTATTCAATGGAAGAATACAAACCAATATTCATCTCTTCATTCATGTGATTCAGTCTCTTTTCTTCTCTCTATTTTTCCTGTGTATGCTTGTGAGAATTCTTAGTAGCAAGATCTATTTCATGTGCTTCTTCTTAGCATAATTGCTCATAACATTGATCTATTATTTCTATAGGTGTATAATATTGTTTGGATGCTGCACCTAGACAAAGCTCTAGGACCTTATGGCTTCTCAATAAATTGTTATAGGAAGTGTTGGCCTATCATCAAAACATATCTCCTCAGAATGCTCAATTGGACTAGACACAAAGAAAAAATTGGAGGTGCTACAAACTCTTCATTCCTGGATTTGATTCCCAACAGAGAAACTCCCACTTCTATCAAGTGTTTCAGACCATTATCTTTCTGTAATTATTCATATAAAATCCTAACAAAAATCATAGCGAGGAGGATAAAACATTTCATACCAAATCTAATCTCTCCAAATCAAGGAGGTTTAATAGAAGGTACACAAATCTTTGACAATATCCTTATGGTCCAAGAAGCAATACACTCCAACCAAAGGCGGAAAGAAGGAGCTTTGGATATAAAACTTGATTTAGCTAACTCCTTCGATAGAATAAGACATGAATTTATTTTATTGATTCCTGGTAAGTTTGGATTTTATGATCAATTTGTGAGATGGATTAAAGGATGTATACATTCCCCCTAGATTGCACAGCTAGTAAATGGCATGCCCACAAATTTCTTTAGAATGATGTGGGAGATCCACAAGGGTTTCCCTCTCTCACCCTTTCTATACATCCTCGTTGCAAACTCTTTGAGCAAAAGGTTGAACAAGTTAAAGCAGGAAGGTGTTATCCAAGGATTGTGGATAAATAGAGGAGTAAATCCAATAAATCATGCCCTTTTTTTGATGACACAATACTTCTGGGAAGCACATTAGGCAATTTGGATAAATGTTTTAAAAATACTCTATCCCTCTTTCTCTTTGCTCCAGGAGGAAAACAAACTTGGAAAAAAATTAGTGTATACAGGTGCAAATGTACTCAAAAAAAGTTAAGAGAAATCTCTCTGACTATGAGATGTAAGGTAGAGGTGGTCTGGAACTCTTTCAGATACCTAGGTATTCTGAATAGAAAAAAAAGAGCTAGCGCCATGTCATGGACCCCAATTATACAAAATATTAAGAAAAAAGTTCAGGCCTAGGGAATGAGGTGGCTTAATATAGCTGGGAAAGTTATTCTCATTAAATATAGTCTCTCTTCTTACCCCATATTCAACAATGCGCTTCTCTTAGTACCCAAAAACGTACTAAACAACATAAGTGAGCAACTAAGTAAATTTTTTTGGTAGGGAGGAAAATCCAAAGGAAAGAAGTTACTTCTAGTAAACAGGAATGTTGCCAAAATACAAAAGAGAAACGGAGGGTTCGGTGTCAGAGAACCACGTCTTATGAACATAGCAATGGGTTCTAGGATGGTTTGGACAATGGTAGTAGGGAAGGATGAGTGGTGCAAAGAAGTTATTAGAAGTAAATATATTAGAAAGGAAAGATTAAGAAGTATATAACATACTTGGGAAGGAAAAGGAACTAATATCTGGGAATTATGAAAAGCATTTTCCACTATCATAAAAGAAAAATCCTATTTGATACCAAGGAATGGAAAGAAAATTCATATATGGGAGGACAACATTTTGGGACACCCTAGGCTAGAAACAATGAAAGGCCTTGAAGGAATTCGCCAATGGATGAAAAGTAAAGAATTGATTAATCTAAATGATATCTCAATATGGTAATGAACTGGAGAATGGATAGGTTGGAAGGATCTAAAACCACCACATCGGTTAGAGCAGGAATATAGGGCCTTCCAATGGAACCTCCATAGGAAAGCCTCAATACATCAGGGTGAAAAGGATCAAGAGGTTGGGGAAAAACTAGAGATTACTTGGAAAAGGAAGGGTATAAACTTCTGGAAGGAAATGCACCACCTCAAGATTCCAAGCGGTGGAGAAAGGTATGGAATACTATAGGAATACCAAAAATAAACTTTTTCCTTTGGATACTTTCTCATAATAAGCTACTCAATGCAAACAATTTAGTCAAACGAGAATTCTAAGGACCAAAATAGTGTACTCTCTACAAAACCTCACAGGAGGATGCAAGCCATTTATTTGTGAATTGTTCCTTTGTTAAACAGTATGGAACAAAGTAATGGAATACATAGGGGAGAAAATAAAAATTCCAAGCCAAGTCCAAGATATGATAGTTAATTGGAAGAAGTATTTTCCAGGAAACTTGAGGAAAAAACAAACTTTGTAGAAAGTATGGGAAGTGACACCCAGAAATATATGTTGGAAGATATGGCTTTCTAAAAATCATCTCATCTTTGAAGGAGGAAAGGAAAATCCTACAAGATATTTGTTTAAAGCAATGAACATGATCACAGAGAGCATAGGGACCAAAGGAATAACATACCCCACTCAAGAGACCATAACAAGGAACGAGGCTAGGTGGTACAAAAATTTTATGAGGAAAATATCTCTTCAGGGTAAAATATGTTTTAAAGGAATCAAGAATTTGGAAATCAGACTCAGCAAACAAGAATTCAAAAGGTGGTGGGAGAGGCTAAAATCCTACACCCTCTTCTTTGACGGAGCGTCTAAGGGGAACATCTGGGAGGCAGGTGCAGGAGGGATAAGTTTTATCTTGAAGGAAATGTAGTAGACTCTGTTGCATGGGCATCGGGAACAAAAACCAACATTGAAGTTGAGTGGTTGGCTATGTCACTTGGGTTGGATCTCATTTCCAAATTAGAGATAAATAAAATATCCATAATCAAAGATTCAAGACAGTTCATCCAAAAGATGCTAAAAGGATATGAAAAAATGTAACACCATATGTGAAAGAATAGCTAGAAGAATATCACAACTTATACCCGACATTGAAATCAATGTTTTTCATGTTCTTCGTAAAAACAATGGGGAAGCTGATCAACTTGCCAATAAGCAAGTCATGTTGGAGAAATGTTTCATGTTTGGAAATAATGAAGGGTTTAAAACATACCATGTACCTTGAGTTAGTATGGGCCCCTTTCCACCCCATCTAGCACAAGGGTCAAATGGACATGCAGTCGAACTTCAGAACTATACCAAGTGGTGGGTGTGTTTGTGGAGGTTTTGTAAGTGGTGGTTGTGTACGTGGAGGGTGGCATGCATAGGGTTATGTGAATCCTAGTCAGAGCACTTACGAAGGAGGCGGGAAGCATTTACTACACCCATGCGATCTAGTTGTTTCCGCACACAAGATGAAGGGAGTACAAGGTTATGTTTAACAGGAGCAACAGAACAAGCAACACCAGGCTGGGAACGAGAGTGAGGTGGTTGATTCAACTCACGGTTTCTCAGGCTTGATACATTGCTTCCCCAGGTGCTCATTGGATGATCCAAAAGCACTGGAGGCAAAGAATAGCAAAGGGAAAGGGTGGTTCGAGGGATTGAACAACATCAACGGTATCATTGTGGATTTTAAAATACATCTAAGGAAGGTTTTTGAAGCGATTTGTAGTGGACTCAATCAAAATCAAGAACTCTCAATCAATATTGGGTATGTTCTAAGCAAGTTGTCCTACTAGGAATCGTGGATTGATGACATGGACAGCGATATAAGGGAAATTCTTGGGAATATTGACATAATTGCAGAAGACTTGCAAAAAATGGTCAACATGACATAATCCAGCCACTTCTAGGAAACAACGGCTAATGGAGTGCATCCAATGGAAGAAGTTTCAGTTTCAAATCCCATTCCAGGCATGGAAGCAAAGAAAAAGAATTACTCTCTTTGCTACAAGTTTTTTTCATGTTTTTTTGCATCCCGTTAAAGTTTCATTTTATATGGGTATACCCCTCCTCTAGTATGGTGAACTCAAGGAAGCATCATATCAAATTTTGTAAATATATGGTAGTTGTAGTTATGATCTTTTCAGTCTTAGTGAAAACTGATAATATACAGTATTTTTCTATGTTTTTGGATGGTTGTGCACAACCCTTTTTCTTTAATTAAATTATTCCTGCTTCCTATTAAAAAAAAATATTATGCAATTTAAAAATATAGGAAAAATAACTTTTCTTGACATGTAGTAAGAGATACACTTTCTTAGATATATAGTCACAATAACCATAAAAGAAACATATTGATCTTAAGTCGTCTTCATCATTATAATGTCATATTCTTTCTTAATATCACTTGAAGAGCACAAGTTTGAAGTGGATGGAAACTTTTCCTATCCCAAGTTGGAAACCGCAATTTAATTTACAAGGGGTTGATAGTTGATGAGGGATTAGCGGAGTTAAACATTTTGACAAGAAATATCAAGAACTCAAGGGTTCTAATATTACATGAACCATTAAGTTTTTTTTGGTGTTTCCTAACTTAGTATCATATACATATAATAGGTCGATGTATGAGGATAAAAGGTAAATATCCCAAGAACAAGTGGCTAGACAATTCATCATGGAAAGACTTGCTTCATTTATCATGGAGATGAAGTCTGGTAATAAGATTGGTTATAATTTGGAAAAGTGACATACTGTTTCTAATCCCAAGGGTGACTTGCTTTGACTTTGGAGCTAGAGGATGAACTTGCCAATTAATAGAATGACTATATGATTGAGTTGACGATAAGTCATATAAAATTTAGGGAGCATCTTGATGTACTAAGGACTAACTAGTATAAGAAATATAAGACAAAATAGCAAGGCATACAACTAGGTCGGGTTACTGTTATTTACAAATTGACGATAATGGATATGTTAAATATTTATGGTCGTTAAATGTTTTGAAGGTCAACCATTCAAATAAAAATATTTTTATTCATACGTGGCTTTCTTTGAAAAATAATGTTAACTTAAGAAATGATGCATAAGAGATGGACTTATGCACTTAGTTGTTGTATAAATTGCAATTGCGATGAGGAAAACATTACCTAATGGCGATTTTATTCCCTTTCATAGTTCAAGTTTAGAACTTAGTTCAAAAATTATGTTTAGTTAATGGAAGTTACAGTTTTACTAATGGTTTCTTTGGACAAGGGTGTTCAAAGACTAAGTTTTTCAAACTCGTTACTAATGATCAAAAGGATGAAGAATTAGCAACCAATTAATTAAATCTTGTATTGAAACCTTTAGCATATTTTATCAAATTGAACTCACACTTGTTTGACAGGATATCATTTACATTTCTTTCGAGAACTAAACAACCAAGTTGATATACTACCTAAGTTGGGTCTTCGATCAAGTGCAAGGTCCTTATGGCTGGTTGAAGATTGTGTTTACTCTCAACTACGAGTGTGATCTACTAAAATCATCAATGATACAATCATGTGGTTATTTTAATTTATTTTAAAGTCTTTTTGTAGTTATTGTTTTACATTTAAATAAAAACCCAACATTTTAATGGTTATTATTGAGTGAAATAAAAATCATTGAATTTTGTAAAATTTAAGTTTTCACTCTATAGATTTGTGTTTTTTTGCAAACTTTAAGAGGGTTTACAACCATATCTTTTAAAGGATTTACAAATATATATAAATTTAATATGAACTATTTAATTCATTAAAACTACTTTGAATCATTCTCATTTCAAATAAAAAGAATTCAAATAATACACAACATTCTAAACCTAAAGCTTTACAAATTATAACAAATTTGGTCGTAGAAGAGCACAAGCTTTGGAAACTTAAATCATTGCAAATTATAACAAAATTGATCTTAAAAGAGATAGAAATTTAAAGTTTTAGTAAAAAATGATCTCAAAATAACCACACACCTCAAAAAAGTGTAACAAAATTGATCTTAAAAGAGCCAGAAATTTAAATTTTTAGTAAAAAATGATCTCAAAATAACCACACACCTCAAAAAAGTCTATGACAACAAGAATGGAGGTGAGGATGGAGACTCAAAAGACCTTCATAAAAAAGAATTAAAAAGAATGAGCAAGACACGACCCTCGAAAGGAAATAAAATAGGACATGCTTCAAAGCTAATTGATGAATGGGTACATAACTCTATCGTCTATAAGGGTAAAGCTACATTCGATATTATTTCAACAATTTGTAAATTTCTCCAAATTATTTGCTCACGCGCTGTTGTTAAATACAAATATTCCATAATCATTTGTCTACAAATATTCCAATAGTTTTCTTGTACCAATTTTGTTATGTTATATTCTCCTATGCTCTTGGTATTCAAGAATGATGTTTCAATGTTTAATTCAATATTATTTTTTACAAAGTTTATAAAGTGGGTCTTTTTGTCGGTTGAGTTGTGGTCAATTAGTAAATCAATGGGAATTTTTCATCATTTCTTGTTTGACAGGGTATCATTCACACATGTCTTTCGAGAACTAAATAGTAAAGTTGATATACTACCTAAGTTGGGTATTCGATCAAGTGCAAGGTCCTTATGGCTAGAGGAAACCATTCATGAGAATTTAACAAAGTCAAGACCTACATCTTGAATGAATTCCCTTAAGCTCCAGTTTTACTGATAGATTTAATTGTGGATGTCTTATTGCCAAGAACATTGGTTAAACTTTATATTGGAATACTATAGTATATAAATTGACAAACTACATTCATGGTGGATTCAAGTTTTATAACCTAGAGGATGTATATGATGATGATCACATTCTTGGGCATAACATGCTATTGATAATGTAACTTCGGAAGATATTATTCATTGTATTATTTTATTATTGTTGTTGTACTTGGTTGTATTTTTATTCTACCTCATTTTAGGGATGTTTTCTCTCCGATCAGAGATGGAATTAATGTAATTGGTCATATAAGAGTCGAGGTAAAACCTTCATTATAAGTCGGGGCAATAGTCCCCAAAAGAATAATTATAAAATGTATTTTTTAGTCTGCCTAGGATAGTTCAGCCCAATAAGGTCCAGAAGTATGGCCCGTTGGACCAAAAGGTCACCCAACTGAAGAATATAAATAGGGAGGCGCCCTCCCTCATTTGGACACATGGCAAGTGCAAGCAAGTTTTCTCCTAGACTGAGAAAGACAAGTTCGTTGGTGAAGAAGAAGAAGCAACAGAAGAAGACATCTTATCTTTGGGTTTTCTATCTTGATCTGGCATTGTACTAAGTGATGAATCTATACATAAGAAGTTGTTGGGTTTTCTCCCTTGTGGTTTCCCAAGATAGAATCTTTGTGTCTGTCTTTTGTGTTGTGCTTGTCTATCTTTCAATGATCCTATTACATATGGTTATGATTTTATGATGATAAATGTTTTAAGATATTGTATAAACATTAAAATATTAACATGGTATCAGATCCACCTTGAAATAATGGACTATGCAGCTGAAATACTGCTACAACTTCAACTGTCATAGATTAGGGCTCCATGCTTGAAAACCCTAGAAGTAAAAATCTAGTCATCTTGGAAGTTTTTCTATAACTATATTTTGGAAAAGGATCGGGAGTTGAAAATTTGACATGTTGAATATTAAATCTTGATGTCCTTATGTTCAATTTGCATCCTCTAATTCATTATACTTCAGGAGATATGACCCATCCAAATCAAGGTTCCAGCCTCTTCCAGAATTTAGTATTAAATAGGTGACCTACGAAGAATTGCTATATCTCGATCTAAGAAGATCCAAATTGAATTTCGCAAGATGTTGCAGAAAGGGAACATACTTTAGTTTATTTGGTGCTTGTATAAGAACCCAAAATTGAAACAGTGACACATGGCAGTGCATACAAGTTTGATATATTGGACCAGTCCATAAACATGTAACCTTGGGAAACTTAGCATAAGTTCCATGTGGTGAATCCAATATTACTCTAACCTATGGGGTTAGAAATAAAACATATAAGGATATATCAGGATGAATTTTCATACCTTTAGAAGCATTAATTTCGAAGATACATCAGAATTAATGCCGTACAATTCTAGAGAAGAAATTGAAGAAACTAACGCT
Source organism: Pseudotsuga menziesii (assembly GCA_001517045.1). Taxonomy (NCBI): domain Eukaryota; kingdom Viridiplantae; phylum Streptophyta; class Pinopsida; order Pinales; family Pinaceae; genus Pseudotsuga; species Pseudotsuga menziesii. The sequence continues at coordinate 99,509 of LPNX010578137.1, forward strand.
TCTTGTCCTGAGAACTTCCCTCCATGGATTTGTTGAAAAGGGAGGACCATCCAATTCACCCTAGGAGGGAGCATATTTATATTGATATATTTTCTAATTCTGTGTATTTTCATTTTTTTACCTAACACTACTCAGGGAAAACTAGGGCATCAGATATTTTCAAAGTATGTCCACATTTTTGGGAAAAGGAGTATGTTGCTTAGCTCGCCTTGATGAGGAACACATTTCTATCCAATCATATTTGAAAGTCACCTAAGTTGAAAAATTAGGGTTTCTCTATCAAACCCTAGGTCCACTAGAAGCAGTCTTCTAGAAAAGCATTGAAGAAAGCATCCAATTGAAGCAATATCATTGGTAAGTTCTATTCTCTCTATTTCCATTTGAAGTTCTCACTGTATCACGATGACAAACAATACCAAGATTGAGGACAATCTTGAAAAAGATGAGAACTTATGGGCATGAAAGTATAGAGTGCTTCTCATACTAGAAGATCATGACTTGGAAGACTAAGTCAAAGAAGAAGTTGCAGATCCATAGGGAGATGAGGAAAAAGCAAGCATAAGAAGAACTTGTCCAAATCCAAGAGAATTATTTCCATCTCCATGAAAGACCATTTGATCTCATATGTATTATCTTTGAAGAATCCCAAGGAGATGTTTGATGCATTTACTAACTTGTACAAAGGAAAGAACATCAACAAAAATATGACCTTGAGAGCTCAAATCAAGGATGTGAATATACAAATGTTAGAAAGCATTTAATACCACTTCACTAGGATCTCCCAGATCAAGGAGAAACTAGAAGCCATTGGAGACAATGTCAAGAAAGCACAAGTGGTGACAACCACCTTGAATGGTTTCCCCTGATCATGGGAATATTTCATTCAAGGTTATATCTATGCCAGAAGGAGGCTCACCAAGTTCAGTAGCAAGAGAATAAAATCTAGGTGATGATGACAATCATCCCTAAATCCTCATCCCACCAAAGATGATGAACCAACTGAGAAGAGAACAAGGGAAGATTCCTTAAGTGATGAGGAATATGTACTTTAACCCAAAAAGATTCAATTGTGATGAATAAGAACCTCTTATCCATCTCGAAATTGGATAAGAAGGGATGCAGTTGTGATTGATGAAGAAGAAGGGACACTCAGACCTATAATGTAGAATACTTGCTCAGCATTACCGATCATGAGCAAGACAAACACGGGTCCTTAGAACTAGATGATGGAGATAATCAAATTGTCAAAGAATCCAGTAATTCTTGCAAGGAGACAAAGATCAAGAAGGATTCTACTAAACAAACAAAGGTAAGTGTTTAAATTGGAATTTCCTATATATCTAGTTACTTAAAAATATTGTTTACATATTTATATTCCTAGATTTAGAAAATGTATTACGCATGTCATAATATTTGCATTCATGAATAGTATAGTACTAATATGCATGTAATGGGTAAGTAGCCTATGGTGCTATACAACATTCCATTGATACTTATCTAGAATGAAACGTCTTTACTGACATATTGGGAGTAATGCACACTCTTAATAATGTTCTGGTAGAGATGGAAGGCTTCTAGAAAGTTACTATATGGATGAATGTTGTATTGGCTAAATTAGTTGCATAATTGTGTTATATGTATTTATGCATTGGGATTTTTCACTATTAGTATGTTTTGGAAATTATGAAATGTTTATAATCATGTAACTGTATTTGACTTGTAGGAAAGATCATGTGCAAGAAAAGAATGACGAGTCTTTCTCCTAAGAACAACTGACGACGGTTCATCCATAACACTCAAAACAAATTTACTGAAATAAAACACATGAAGAAGAACCTGAATCTCCTAGATTTAGAGGCACACTTATAGAAGATGGGACTTTAGAAGAACATGATGACCATGAACACATACAAGATAATATCCACTTAGACACAAGAAAATAAATCCAAGATGCAGAGGGATCCTTCCATCTATAAATAAGCAGCCGAGAAAAAAGAATGGAAGGATGTTATAATGTATCTACAAGATCAAGCATGCAGTCGATGAAAACATCAAGAGATACAAAGCAAGAAAGAGGGAGTCGATTATGGCAATACATTTTCTTCATTGACCAAACAAACTTCTTCAATGAAATAGAAGTGCATCTCGAGCAACCTCCAGGACTCAGGACTCTCTACAAAAAACCATATTTGTGTAAAAGGATCTGTACAAGCTCAGAAGGCACCCATAGGATAGCACATGCAGTTATATGGCGAGCTTGAGGATTAAATGAAGTGATGGAGATCTCAACCTTTGCTACAAGGTTGAAGACGAAATCCTACAAAGGATGACAAGCTCATAGATGGGTGCAAGAGGAACTTTTAATAAAGTTTGAGATGGAAGATCCTAGTATCCAATGACCTTGAGAGATCACATAGATGGATACAAAAAAGATTAACAGCAAAGGAGGCTACCTGTCACTCCAGTAAATAATGTCCCAATACAAAGAGTACAAGATGCAAAGGGAGGATGGTGCTCCACTTCATAGGGAGTGACTACGTTAGATCTCAGAGTTTGAGAATCTTGATATGATTCTCAATATTAGAGGTGTGGTAGAATTGATAGCATATTTTTCTTAGCCAAAGAAAATATGCGGCCGAGATCCTGAAGAGGTTCGAGATGTTGGATTATAGATCACCACGTAGATGGCATAAAAATTGAAGTTGTTGTGGGATCCTACTTCAGAGACATTTGATTCCACAGGCTATAGGAAGATGATTGGTTCATTGATGAACTTGACGAACACAAGGCTGGATTTTGCAGTGACCACTTGGAGCCAATACATGGTGGAGTTGAGACATGTTCACATGGTTGTGGTAAAGAACGTGCTGAGGTACATGAAGGGTACGATCAAGTATGGCCTCATATATGTGAGAGGTCACAGGATCTACTTGCAAGGATATGTTGACTCCGATTGGGATAGTAGTGCCATAAACAAGAAGAGCACTTCAGGATGCTGCTTTAGTTTGGGATCCAGGGCGATATCGTGGTTTAGCAAGAAGCATTCGAGTGCGACACTAAGTATAACCTAAACAGAGTATATTGCAGCTTGTTTGGCTAGTTGTGAGGTAGTATGGCTTCAGAAGCTATTATTGTATTTGTTTGATATTGAGTTAGAGGCGACTTGTGTATTTTGTGAGAACCAAAGTTGTGTGAAGTTGTCCTAGAACCCGATGTTCCATGACAAATTGAAGCATATTGAGATCAAGTACCACTATGTTTGACATATGGTGCAGAGAGGAGCATTAAATTTCTAGTATGTGGCGACATACAAGCAAACCGTCGAAGTGTTGACCAAGCCATTAGCAATAGTAAAGTTCAAGTACTTTAGAGAAAATATTGGTGTTATCCAAATTGATGTTCCGTGATGTGACATATCTGTAAGGCGCAAGTGCACCAAAGCTCTATCTACATGGATGAAGAAGCAGGTAGTACGAAAGGACGTAATGCATCGGGGATGATCCTGGGTTGTATCTCCATGTGCGACGACGTTGGTGGTCTATGGGTATAAAGGAACATGGATGCTCTTGAGCTGCATCTACATGGAAAAAGACACAGGTGGTCCATAAGGACACTCCTAGGTTGTATCTCCAAGTACGAAGAAATAGGCTGACTAAGAGAGATTCGTCATAAAGCATCTAGGATGATCCTAGGTTGTATATGAATGGACAAAGATGCAGGTGGTCTAAAAGCACGCTCTTGGGATGTGTCTCCATGTATGAATACGCAGGTTGATCGAGAGAGATTCGTAATACATCTGGCTTGTACCCACTAAGTGGTAGATGTATATGTTACTTGGTTGTACTCACTGGGTGGGAGACGCATGTTGACTAAGAGAGAGATGTAATACATCTGAGTTGTATCCACTAGGTCAAAGACGCAGATGTTCTTGGGTTTTACCCACTAGGTGGGAGACATAGGTTTCCTGGTAGACATGAGATATGCACCTGGTCTCTCTCCATATGTATGATGCCGTGTATGCTTCTGGGATGATCTCCACGATGTGGAAGAAATAGGTTGTCTTAGGGACTTGATGTAGGAATACGAGATGATGATATGATCTAGATACGATGGATGACAGTAGGAGACGTAGGTTATTGCTTGGGAAATGTAAAATGAGGACATGGGTTGTAACTACTTGATGGATTTCTCATAGAGATGATGATGAAGTCCTAGATGGGATCTAGGCCTACATCCAACATGAAAATGGGATGGCTCTGTAGAACTTCTGAGGATGTATAAATTCAAGATATTCCACCATTCAATAGTCAACAAGATGAGAGTTGCAGCAGCAGTGATGACGATCTAGAGATGATGATGATTTCCATAGATTGTGTCAAGTTTTGGTGATGACTGAGTCAGAAGAATACCTTCCTTGTTAAGAGGGAGTGTTGTTGATAATGTAACTTCAGAACATGTTCTTCATTGTATTATTTTTATTATTATTATTGTAGTTGGTTGTATTTGTATTGTACCTCCTTTTGGGGATTTTTTCTCTTCGATCGGAGATGTCATTAATGAAGTTGGTCATATGAGAGTTGAGGTAAAACCTTTGTTGTAAGTTGGGGAAATAATCCCCAAGAGAATAAGTATAAAATGTGTTTTTGAGTCTCCCTAAAAGAGGTGGGCCTAGTAAGGTCTAGAAGTTATCCCTATTGGACCAAAAGGTCACCTAAATTAAGAATATAAATAGGGAGGCACCCTCCCTCATTTGGAAACACAACAAGTGCAAGCAAGTTCGCTTCTAGAGTGAGAAAGACAAGTTTTCAGTTGAAAAATAAGAAGAAGTAGCATAAGACATTTTATCTTTGGGTTTGACATTGTACTAAGTGACAAATCTATACAAAAGAAGTTGTTGGGTTTTCTCACTTGTGGTTTCACAGGATAAAATATGTGTGCCTTTCTTTTGTGTTGTTCTTTTCTATCTTTCAATGATCCTATTGCATATGGTTATGATGTTATGATACTAAATGTTTTAATATCTTGTATAACCATTAAAATCTTGACATAACATTGTTATACTTCATGTTTTTGTAACAATTCTTGAGGCACATAGAGAATGTGTTTTATGTGCTTACTAATCACCTAACGTGTTTTGTATATTTTTAGTGGAAGTAGCTTTAACGTGTCAGTGGTCTGGCCATTAGGGGTAAGGACTTAAGATAGGGTAATTAGTGGTCAAGGATAGGGGTATTTTTAGGGTTTTATAAGGGGTGAATGGCTAATGGATTAGGGGTTATTAGGTTATTGGCCATCCAGGAATCAAGTGTAATTAGGAATTTCTATTCTATATCAATTAGCCAATGTGGCTAATATCAAGAAACAAACACAACAAATCAATGAGGAATTTTCATTTTTTTATAAACATTTACAAAAACAATATGCAATACAAACACATATAATGAATAACTTACTAATGGATGATATCCAAGCCCGTCTTTAGCATGTCCATACTTGCTACAATGTACTTTAGCTATTGTTATTAAGATTCATTTTATCTTTAAGCCCTTGCATATTTTACAAGGGCGGTAACATTTTCGATCATTCAAAACCCCCGATGCAGATCCCAAGTCTCCTTGGCCTACTTAAGGAATGTTATGTGACATTTTTCCTCATACAATAAACCCTACAGCCTTTGAAAATTGTCGCAAACATAACAACAATGTCGAAGCTATTAAATATTTGGGCGTATAGATGAAAAATAAGAATTAAGTTAATCATCGGATTTTCGACACTATTATTTGGCCTATTACTTGGTATCCGATGTAGTGTCGCATATCCAACGAAAGTCAGTTTTTTTAAAACAAAAAGTTACATGTAATTTCTCACAGTTTTTTCGATTTTGTTCTTACTGTTGGATTGATTCATCGTATTTTCCTCCCATATGAGTTAGTTTGGCTTGGTCACTCATCGCACTGGCATCATGGGAATAACTCATCACGCTGGCATCATTTCATAATGTGCAATGGGTTTTTAAATCATTTCAGGGAATGGTGGTGTGAGGTACCACACTATGATTCCTTGGGAGAGTTAACTGAGCCATAATTGGTGTTACTTGTACTCCATCTAGGGGGTACAAAAATGATATATGCAACATGGGAGGTATTTTAGGGATCAATACTTGCTCTATGCCATGATTAGTTCAGGTTGTTGTTGATGATGTTGTGGTGTGTTTTTGGACTCAGGTTGCTCTTTGGGTCTTGTGAAGATGTCTTTGGTTGTATGCATGATGTATGTTGATGACGCTTTATCATGCAAATTGTGAAAATGTCGCATGTGTGTGATATTTCATGTTAACATGATCAAAAGAGTTGAATATGTGACCTTTGCAACTTCAGGGGAGATATCTCATGTTCAAGCTCATGACCACTTGAGCTAACCCTCGAGGCTAATATTTTATTCATAGTAATTAATTCATAATATTGTTATATTATTTATTTTAAATTATTATTAGCATTATATATTATTATCATATATTATGAATAAGAAATTATAAAGCACAAAATGTATCACATTTAAGAGAAATGATTTTTAAATATTTTTTTCCTTTTAATTCCTAATTCAAATTTGAGCACTCTTTATACTAGAAGAATGATCTTCAAAAGTTCTACAACATTTTGTTTATACTTTTTTTTTCAAATTTTATATGGATTTTGCATAGTGTCCATTTTACTCTTATGAAATTAAAACAAATAATACATATAATAAGCAATCACACACACTCATTAATGAAAATTTTGCCCTAGAAACCCAAACCGGGAAAACCATCAATAATGGATCTATTAACCTTAACCACATCGGCCAAGGCATGACCAATCTGGCCATCACATGGAATCATTCCAACCCTTAAGTAGGCTTCATCACATGCAATACCATGGTAAAACACCATGAGACACCCAAAACCATGGGCATTTAAACCACCAATGGTAAAACCATCCTTGACTCTTTTATCAAGTCAAGTTTAACCTAACATTCCTCCCTTTAAGCTTGACATGGGGTAATCACCAACCGCCCCTCGATGTTTTATCTAAGTATCCAGGAATACAACATGAACCCCTCTTTAGTCTACCTAAGTATATCTCTAGACTTTTCATATGTGACTCACCAAGCCATAGATACGCATGCCTAAACAGATCTTACAATTGTATGCCCTTTTACATTGTGATCAAATTACAACTCCATAAAATATTACATTAATATAGTGAGTTAATCACTTATTCATCTACATATTTTGTGTGTTTCTTCCAATCCATACTTCACTAAGATCCACGCCATGCATTTTTTTCATGTGCCATTATTACTATATGTCCACTCAAGAGTTCATCCCAAATGCTCTCTCCATGGCTCCAAGCATCAAACTCACTTTCCGCAAATTCTAAGTTTCTCATCTCTGATACTAGTTGTTAATAAATAAAATGAAAAAAAAATACTATATAATAAGTAAGAACACACACTCAATGAAGAAGATTTTACCTTGGAAACCCAAACCAAGAAAACTAGCAACAATAGATATATTGTCCTTGACCACGCCAACAATGCAGACACTCAATTCTTTGCATGATAAAGCATCATCAACATACATCATGAATCCAACCAAAGTCACCTTCACAAGACCCTTTAGGAAATCTATAATCCAACCACTCAATCCCTTAAGTAGGCTTCATCACATGCAATACCATGGGACGTCCAAAACCATGGGCCCAAAAACCACCAATGGTAAACTAGTCTTTAACTCTTTTACCAAGTCAAATTTAACTTAACATTCCCCCCTTTAAACTTGGTCTAGGGAATCACTAACCCCCCTCAAAGTTGTAGACAAGTATCTAGGAATACAGCATACCCCTCCTCTTTAGTCTACCTAGATATACCTCTAAACTTTTCATAGGTGATTCACCAAGCCAAATATGTGCATGTCTAACTAGGCCTTACAATTGTATGCCCATTTACATGGTGATCAAATTACAACTCCATAAATGTTTACGATACAATGAGTTGATCATTTGTCCATATACATCTTTTGTGTGTTTCTTCCAATCAATGCTTCACTTAGATCCATGCCATGCATTTTTTTTCAAATGATGTCATAACTTTATGTCCGCTCAAGTTCATCCCAAATGCTCTCTCCATGGCTCCTAGCATCAAACTACTCTTTTCACAGAACCCAAGTTTATCATCTCTCATACCAATTGTTAGGAACAAAATGCAAAAATACATATAATAATCAAGTACACAAACTTAATGAAGAAGATTTTACCTTAGAAACTAAAATTGAGAAAACCAACAACAACAAATATATTACCCTTGATCACGTCGATCAAGGCATAGGCATTCCAACCATCGTTTGCCACATTAGAAACTTTACAATGGAGTTGATAAATCCCTTAAGTAGGCTTCATTGCATGCAATACCTTGGGAAAATACCATGGGACACCCAAAACCATGGGCCCATAAACTACCAATGGTAAACACATATTTGAATCTTTTACCTAGTCAAGATTAACTTAACATTTATAGTTGCATTTTATAAGAAGAAAAAAAATCACAATTTGTACATAACTTTTGATCGTGACCTCCATTTTTGTTTATTCTTTATACCATTGAAAAGGTCTCGTCAAGGTCTATTGTAACATCCCTCTCTCTTGACCCCCTATTGTTGTAATCTATGGGATGTAAATATGTAATTGTATATTAGTTTTTGGCATGGAGCTCAATACCAAGCCCTCGCTAGTGAACATTCTATGATTGTGATCCAATTGGGTATAGATGGTCACCCACCCATTCCACTAGATCAAAACAGTTTTCCATTTTGGCAAATTTCTTGTAATTTTCTATGGTTTTTTGGGTCTCAAACTTTCGAGGCCGTTTGAGGCCCTAAACAGTGTTTTATTGCAATTCGAGGTCCAAGTGGTTTCCTTCGGCATTCATTTATCCCTAGTCAAAATTCATAAATCTCAGATAGACCTTTTCAATGGGCTATCGAGCGCCCCAAACAGAGATCGTATGCAAAAGTTATGACCCTGAGAATTTGATTGTTCAACTAACCACCTTGGGTCCATAAACTTTATGACGATTCATCTCCTAGGGTTAGGTTTAGGATTTCTTCCTCTCCAAGGCTTTATGATAAAAGATCCTTCGTCCTCCTTTGCATTCATCTTGTCACAAATGAGCGTAGCGGCCACATCTCTTCTCAGAGATACATCTACCACCATTCTAGTTGTTTTTTGTTTTACAGTTTGTTTTGTTTCATTCTTTTAATAGAATCTGAGTTTACTGTATCACTGTGTCTAATGCCATATATTTGTATATGTGAGTATATATATGCTCTTTCCTTTCATTCTAACCTAAATATGGATCACATTGTTATGATTTTATAGAAACCATGCACTAAATAAAAGCATGGTGACATCAAATGTATGACATAAAATGTAATAATGGAATTAAAAAAAGATCAAAAAGATCGAATGTGCAACACAACTTAAAAAAAGGCAACAATATCCATCATAGGAGAAGTTAAAAATAATGCAACTTTAAGAATCCTAAAAATCGGGTAAATGTCATCATGTCAAGTTTGAGTGTTGGAAAAAATTGTCTTGTTAATTCTTCCTTGGAAACACAAAGTTAATAAGTATAAGTATGAACTGTTGCTTAGTAACATATGATGAAAAAGTATAATTATGAACTCTTGCTCAGTAACATATAGTAAATAAGTATAATGATGAACTCTCTATTAGTTTGTGAGTGTGCCTAAGAAGAAAGCGAATATTCCCTTCTTCGCATATAAGTTTAAATGAGTTAATATTATTATTATATATGGCATTCTTGTCATCATAAAGTGATGTTATATAGGAGCTAGATTACTATTCAAGTATATGAAAATTATTATGTGATTAATGTAAGTATTATCATTCAATTATATATATGTGTGTGGAGAGATTAGATGAGTTGGCCAACTTATGATTTAATTAATTTTAAATTGTCATTATATTTATAATATAAATATATGTGTTAAAATGATTATATAATTAAATGAAAAATCAACATATTTTATATGTAAATAGAAAAACATTTTATATAAAGATGCATTTTGGCATAACTTACAAGTAGTTTTCCTATTTGTTGGAAAACAAATGAATATTTAACGTATAAATTGAAAGTGGTTATGATTTTAAAAAAGGAAAAGAGGGAAAAAAAGTAGTTTCCTTAGCTTTTTTTTTTCTCTTGATTGGTTTGAAGTGAGTAGTTGTTATTAGCTATCTTTAACTATCATCTCTGCATTTTTATTCGATTTTCAATATAGATTGCACCTTTGTTTAACTATTTAGAGGAACAACCCCAATATTCCTTTGCATTGTAGACAGATATAGAAGAGAGTAGTGTGTTAAAAATAGGGGGCTATCTGATATGATAAAGAGCTTTTTCTTTTTTTCCTAAAAAGAACATAGTCTATATTTTCATTATTAAAAGAAATATAAACTATATTGTTTATTGGCATCCTCGAAATTTACACTTAAAAAAAAACATCCACATATAAAGGATAGGCCCATTTCCTGGGTCTTATATTCTTTTAGCTCTTCTCTTTACATATTGAAATCCCACTCTAAGACAGAAGAAAGGGAAATAGATATAACGAATCCACCCCTTTGATTATTATCTTTTGGTTATAAGAGGTAGAGTAATGTCTTTCTTGAGAATCGATTTGTATTTCTTTGTTAGTTTCTTGTAAGCAGATACTATATGTTTCTGCTTTTGCCATTAATTTTCTAAGTACCAAAATATTTTTAAACTTTAATTATAGTTTATTTAATGTTGAATAATTTCATTTATTTAATCAAATATATTAGTAATCTGGGTGGAAAGTGCTTAAAAAAACTAATTTTATTATCAATACAAAATTAAAAAAATAAAAATAAAACATGATTTGATTTTATGAATATGTGTTATTTCTCTGGAGGCTACAGGTTCAAAATCAGTCGAGTAGGGTTGTCCATTGGGTCGTTGTGACAAGGTTCGAAGAGTAGGTGAGCCTGGGATAGAGGCTCACCCGAGTTACCCCTACTAAATTACAAGTTACTAGTATGTCTAGCTTGTGGACCATTGAATATACTTTTGAAAAATTGTTATTCCGATAGTCTTTTATGTTTTGAAAAGTCTAATTAAGCCAAAGGCTTTCTTTCTCTGAGGTCCGCTTTGTGGGCACGGTTCCCAAACTAATCGTCTCTCTACCGAATGAAAACCCTCCACGCGTATCTTTTCATCGTCGCCACGTGTTTAACGTGCTCATGAAGTTTTGCTGAATTGATTTCTTATACGTCGCTGCAGCCTGCACGTTGCTGCCAGAGGCTGGCCGCTAGGTGATGCCGGAGAGTAAGGCAGACAGATGACAACTGAGCTTGTCCTATTGAACTGAGCTTGTCCTAGGTGATGCCGGAGAGTAAGGCAGAGTAGAACTGAGCTTGTCCTATTAATTCTTATTTTGACACCGTGTAGGCCATTGCTTGAGAAAGAACTCCTCCCCGAAAAAGGACCCTTGTTCCGCCATGGAAACTACCAACTCAAAGAGTTTTCAACGTCTTTTTAATTGTTTAACTCGTCTCTCCTTTATATATATTATAAGCGAGAATTGCTTTGATAAGTCCTATTATATATTCTGTAAGAAGAAAAGTACACGCGAAAAATTCGACCATCGTAAATATACAGTGAATACACGGAAAACGATACCCCATATTACATATTCTCTTTTTATGAACGAAGTAAAGCAGTACTAACCCTACTATATATATTTTAAAACAAATCCATATTATATTCTTTTATTATGATTGAAGTAGGGGAGAAAAAATACATGTGAAATAACATATATAAACCCCCATTGTGTTATAAAGTAGTTAATTTAATTGGTTGGCGGTGAACAATAAGCTTTCTTTTTCTCAATTCGGTATTCATGTTGCCAAACAATTTCCTTTAAGTTTATGTCATCTCATGGAACAATTTCCTTTACAAAATCATGGTAGAGGTAGAGGTAGAGGTAGAATCATTGTATCATAGAGGTAGAGGTAGAGGTAGAGGTAGAGGTAGAGGTAGAGGTTGCTAGACTAGAGGTAGAATAATTGTATCATAGAGTATGTGAATGGATGTAATACTATGCAAAATTTTGGAAACAATGTAATTAATTTGATAAGATTAAATTATCTTTAAGAATAGAACAAAGGTTTTTATGATATTGTGCATCAGTCTTTAAGTAGGGAACTTCATTGTGGTCAAGAAGAAAAACCTAAAATCCATGTGTGTCTACCTTCTTATTCATGAATAAATAAGAGAAATAGCTTTGAAGGATAGTCAAGTAAGGCATTCTTCATACCAAGCATGCAATTCCTTAAAAAGTATTAAAGGACAACCATGAATAGACCTCCAACAAAATAAAAAAAGAACATGCACTTACGTGCCTCCATGAAATGGAACCCCAAGGTAGGGTGCTCCATTTGTTTATAAATAGACTCCTCTCTAAGTATGAATGTACTCCATGAATTTCACAACAAGAATCTTCAATGAAGGAAATCCATACAATTATTTTTTTTTGTAAATAAAGCTCACCAAAATCAACAACATAACCTAGAATAACATGTCCCCTCAAAAAAATCAAGACCATCATGTAAAGTGAGCTGGCATCTCCTCTTTACATGGAAATTGAGATAAACTTGAACAATTCTATAATCAACAATCAACAACCATAAAAATACATTCAATATTTTATTTCTTTAGAGATCCTATATAAATGATAGCCAAACTAGAAAATATCAGCAAAACTCACCAATGTGAGTGATTGTTATGTGAAGAACATTTACTCAATATCCTAGGAACAACCTCTTAGTATAAGTTTCATTTTTCCTAATAAAAGAATACATTTATGCTCTTACATTTTACTACGTACTTAGAGTCTATCTCTTCATTACATGTAATTTAATACTCTCTTTTTCACATCATCGTGTCTATTTCACTTTATGTTTTTTTCATAATCTAGCCTTCTTTAAGCCTACATGTGCATTGATAGTTAGACCTACATGTGAATTGATACTTGGAATACAATTGAACCTACATTTCAAACCATCAAACATTCTTATCATATTGAAGAAATAAGGTAATTTGTGAAAAGCTTATTTTTTATTATTATTATGGTCTCTCTCATCCTACATTCTAAATTCTTTGATGCAAATGACTTATTTTCTTCGAAATTCCTTATGTTTGATAGCAACATGGTCTTGTCTCATATTCAATTCGAAATCTTAAAACATACAAGGATAGAAGGAAGTTCATATATTCATATCTATCGGACCAATGCCCGCAATAACAATACACACCTTGACTGCATTATATTCAAATTGATTCATTATAAAATTTTATCATTTCAAAGAGAAAAGTTCGTAAAATAAAGCAAGCCTCTCCATACAATAATGGCATTCAATATCAATTTTTAATGACGCTTACGAATTTCCTCACATTTGTGTTCATTTTTTCCTGAGGTTCATTTTTTAAACATTGTAGCTATGCTCGTCATCCCTCTCGTCAATGGTCTTTTGTCGCATGTCTTCTTCTTTATGTTGTAAATTGTATACTGGTCTCTGCCTATCTTGTCCTGCTCGCATTAGTCTAGAACTCCACACATCCTTCTCTTCCTTAAATCCGTTTACCCTCTCGTCAGATGCGGGAGATCCTCTTTTACTCACAATGAACCCCGGTATGCCAAAAAATCAATGGAAGACGTATTTGTTGCAAGAAAAAGATAATTATGTTGAGGATACAACCTCAACAAAAGCAAGCCACCATAGTATAGGACAAATTCTCCAAAGATACCAAGGACAAATTCTCCAAAGATACCAATGTTTCCATGCCATTTCATAAAGATCTGCATAAAAGTAGGGATGTCACCCGAAGCAAAAGTCCTCTAATCAGTACCTGGTTTCTCATTGTTCTAGTTCATGTATGATACCCTAGGTGCATTCAAAGGTTTCCAAGGGATCTTCTTGATTGCGTGATTGGGATGATTTTTTAATTTTATTGGGCATCGGAAGGCCTGCTACGGCATGGGAAAAGCACAAAATGTGGATTTCCTGTGTTTTTCATGATTTGTTTTGTTGTCTTGAGTCGGTTTCAGTCTTTGTTGTTGATTTGATTTTCTCTTTCGAGTCTTTGGATGGTTGTTTTTGTCGTGGTGAGTGTCTTCGTTTGTTTGTTCACTTTTTAAGTTGCAATTGAATTCTATTAGACAACTATTATCCTTATAGGCTTTGATTTAGCGGCATAGGTTGGGGCATTTCATCTATTGTACATTTACATTTAGGTTCTTGATAATTCATTTATATTTTTCATTGATTGTTGAACATCCATAGGGTTTGAATTGACTATGGCAACCTAAAGCTAGATCTGTGCACATCTACAAATTGTGGGATTTTGCTCTTCTTCCTCTGCGAATTGGACAACCACTTCCCCTTTCCACTTCATCACATTTACTTTTCTTCTCATTGTTTTCCTTTTCGGCTTTTTATTGCACCTTCTGGGGCAATTACTAGTTCTAATTAATAGTTAACTAACTAGCTAACTATGACTTGACCTAATTCTAATTGATAGTCAGCGAACTACCTAACTATGACTTGACAGACCTCATGGTTGACAGCTATGCAAGCTTGCAATTTATAACAATAAATTTAAATTACATGTTACCTGAATGCAAAATAGTGAGTCTTCCTCCTCCTCAGCTTTCTTTTCTTTTATCAGGTGTATGTCATTTATGTCACTGCATGGACATCGGACGGTTTCTCGTCACGGATATCGAACGGTTTCTTGGCTTGTAACTCTGTGAAGGACTGATAATTAGCTCAGGGCGGTTTCAAATATGCTCTGAATCGAACATCGGGAGGCCATGATCATTCGCTGTTCCAAGGGAGTTTGAATGCTCTCACACAATTGACGACATGGCAAAAGAAACTGCCAAAGAAAACGGCTACAGTGTTGGTAAGGATTGAACAATTTACGTTTTTGTTCTATTAGTTTTGTCAAAATGACCCAACAGTTTTTGTTGAAATTAGTCGTGTGGTTTCAACTGTTCTGAAGGGGAAATTTCAAAAATCGAGAAAATAGAATTACCTGTCCAAAACGTAGATAGCGTAATTTCAGAAAGGATGTTCTATTTTCTTCTGTTCGACGATATGTTGAACACATTTTTTTAAAGTGAGCTCCGCCTCTCTGCCATTTTAACTTTATAAGGCATGTTTGAATTTGAGTGAGAATGGTATTGAATTATCAATCATCTATTATTCTCACTTGTTTTAGGATTCAGTGTTGAAAAGCAAGAGAGGCAACAAAGTAAGTCAAGATGTTTTAGGATTCGGTGTTTAAAGAACAACACAATAATGAAGGGAAAGATTCAAAATATGATGATTTGACAACAAGAGTATCTGTGAATTATTTATTTTTCAACTTTTTGCCGTGTATAAGTTAGGGTAGCAATATTTAGCATGCTGCAAAGCATTTAATGCAGCTGCAGCAAGTTTGATGACCATTAGATCTTGAGCAACGGTCATCAAACTCCCTCATCTCCATTCCCAAGTTTTTTAACAACTTAAAATAGAAATAGATCAAAAGAGATACTATAATCACATAGACATGTGTATAAGTCAATGTCACTTATGATATGACAACAACTTCTAAAATTTAGGGATGAGATGACAACTCCTGTAACTTTGGAGCAACCTACAAGAGAATGAAGGTTAAATAAGTTAAATAAATTACTCCAAGCATACATTAAATTTGTTATGTGTTACCATAAAAGTAAAGTAGTTTGTATGCTATATTCTTTATTAAATCCTCCAACCTGTCCACAATAAAGAGGAAACCGTCCTCATCAAAGTAAACATAGATCCCTTATTCTTACCCATCCTTTAGATTCCAAAGTTGAGGAGTGGCATGTTCATTACCAAAATATCCCATGCTTAGGAAAGGACATCTTCATTGATAATTTTCTGCCTTGATTTGTTTAAAATTTCCACCTTTTAAGAAAATACCAAAATAGCAAGCATTCTCTAATATATATTTAATTTTGTAGACAATTGGTGGGTTAGCTCTAGTGGTTGAGTGCTTTAAGCTTCATGCAGAAGGCCTCAAAGTCATTTCCCTAAGATATCTTTTGGGAAAAAAAACATTAAATGAAATTATATATCCGTATACATTAATGGTAGAGTAGCAACTAATCTTAACATTGGTAGGATAGAATATAAAAATAGGTAAAAACTTGAACCAAGATCATTCAAAATCCTTCAAACTCTATATGTAGCAAAGGCCCAATTGAATGATTGACAACGTTCTAAAAAAAATCAATTCTCTACACCCAAAGCAAGCTCTCAAGGAAAGAATCATTAGGGTTGGAAAATAACAAAATAATCTATTTAAGAGCTCAAAAGAAAAATCGAAACTTGGAACTAACACAAAACTTAAGCAATATTTTAACACATGAAACAACGGAAGATAAAACATCTATTATGAATCTCAAGCACAAGAATAATGTACAAATGAAACATAATGAAGACTGTATTTTGTAAACTGCGTTCATATTTTCTTTTAAGAAACCATGCAACACCAAATATACCTCTCCACAGAAGCAAGATTTTAACATATGAAACAACTAAAGATAAAGCATCTATTATGAATCTCAAGCACAAGAATAATGTACAAATGAAACATAATGAAGAATGTATTTCGTAAACTATGTTCATATTTTCTTTTGAGAAACCATGCAACACCAAATATGCCTCTCCATCGAAGCATAAAGAAATTATGGACTTTACCTAGCTAAATGAAAAAAAATAATGCATGAAATCCCCAATAATGATCTCTTGTGCTTTTGCAAAGCGAGCTACTGTTAACAAAATTTGTGGCCCCAATTGAATAGGGAAATCAACTCGATGCCTTAAAAACTATGATATCCATCAATCAAAATGGAAAAAGAAAAGAATCTACATATTACTTTTGCACTTCCAAGAATTATATTTGGTTCAATTCCAAAGACAAGTTTATATTTCTATAATGTCATTTTGAACATTTTTCAAAAATTCAATAGGAATGCTTGTATTGTAGTGAAAAATACTAGTTTTATTCTCCTCTATGCCACTACAATATCAAAACTAAAACAGATTGAGAAAAAAACTATGTTGTTTTGTTACTCTAATTTTTATCTTTAAATGAGTCACTTGTAGTTTACAACACTGAATTATAAAAAACCAAGTTTATAAAATTGTATAGTAGGATAACATGCTACTTACATGTTCGGCATAATTTCAATGGAACCATGTTTAATTTTTTTTACTGGACTTCACCCAAAATTTACATTAGATGCATGATTCATTAAGTGTTGCTTACCTTTTTTATTTCTTAAGTTTTAGTTGGATATGTATTACATTTCTTTTGTAGTTGCCACCTTGCACTTGGAGAATGCAGGCTTGCATTGAGATATTTTAAAGATTACTCAAGACATTTAAGTGAGTTAGAGACAATAGATATGAAGTTAGCATTTGAACCTTCAGAAGAATATAACTTCTCAAAACTGAAGCATCCAAGCTACTTTATCGTCAAAATAGAGTTCTACGTTTTCTAGGCTAACAAGATTATGCATGTTAACTTATTGTACACATATTTAATTTATAATATAGGCCTATGAAAGTTTATTTATTAAGATTAAGACTTGGTTGCAAATTACTTAACCCTAAAATCATTTAAATCTATATTTGGAGAAAAACTATAAAAGTTGAGCAATGTCTTTTCAATCTAAGGTCCTTATGCAAAGACAAGTGATTAAGTCATAACAAAGATGGTGTTTTCTCCTATGTGTTGAGCATCCTCATGAACCATGTATGAAATTGAAATTCTCAAACTCTAGTTTTGTAGTAAATTAGAGCACTTAATAATATATTATTTGTTATATATTAATAATAATTATTTATTATATCATATTTATTACCATTTATTCTAGGTATACAAGAATTTAAACTTCCATTATTATTTTAAGCTCTCATTTTGTAATGTTAGATTCATTTTATTGTAGTATATATGACAATGTGATGTAGCATATATAACTTACTTTATAATTTTCTTGGGGGCATTTTCATACCAAATTTCCTCTAATGTCTAAAACATCAACATTTCCTTCATAATTTAAGCTATAAAATGCCAATACACTAGAATCCCTTCAAATACTAATTTGATTAAAATTAGTTTTCCTCCCCTTGAAAACCATATGTGCACCAATTGCTCACCATTCTTTCTATTCTCTCATAAATATAATTCCAACCCTTTACCCCATAGTCACTATGTTTAAAGCAAAATTCAAGGTATTTCAATCTTCCATCATAGCTTTCAACTATATATAACATTGTCTAATGTTACCTTTTGAATTTTTCATTTAACCTATTAAATAATAATAAAAATTTATTAACACTAAATTCCATCCGTATAGCATTACAATAAAGATCTAAATTTTTTTTACACTTTGACTTTCATATAGATCATTTTCCAAACAATAATAAATTATCTACAAACCACAAGTAAGTTAACTTTGTACATTATTCATTTCAATTTTATCTTTTTAAAACAATTGAGTTTTCTTTACCTTCCATAAATCTCTTTATAACTCTCCCCTATCTACCCTTGGGCCTCTTCTTACATTCTTATGTTGATTAGGTCTTTTTTATCTACAAACCACAAGTAAATTAACCTTTTACATTATTCATTTTAATTTTATCTTTTTAAAACAATTGAATTTTCTTTAACTTCCATAAATCTCTATATAACTCTTCCCTATCTACCCTTAGGCTTCTTCTTACATTCTTATGTTGACTAGATCATTTTTTCCCACTTCTCCTATAAACGTGTCCAAGTTGAAATCTATTTTAATTATCTTTTAAAAAACAATTGAATTTTCTTTAACTTCAATATTATATAACTCTCCCCTATTTATCCTTGGGATTCTTCTTACATTCTTATGTTGATTAGGTCCTTTTTTTTTCCACTTCTCCTATAAACGTGTCCAAGTTGAGATCTATTCTAATCTTAACTAAAAACTAAACTATGTTTCCGAATCAAAGCAATAACTTCTAGTTATTACTTTAATATTTCCTTATTATGCTCATGTCATAACTTCTAGTCGTTGCTTTTATATTTCCTACTATTTTCATATAACTTCTAGTTGTTACTTTAATATTTCAACTTTCTACTATTTTCATAGCATAACTTATAGTTGTTACTTTAATATTTCAACTTTCTTTCATGTGATTATTAGTGTTTGGCTTTTTGGATTTTTTATTTTCCTTAATTTCATCCTCCACTTCTTGGGATAAGAAATGTGATGTATTACATACTAGCATTAAGTATGGACCTTCCTATGTTGGATTGAATCCTAGGGTTTGGTATGTTGGATAAGGTTTGGCACTTCATAAGGAGTTTTTTTTTAATTTTATTTATTGTAATATTTAAAATTGAGTTTAAAGAATTGAATTGAAAGCTTTTTATATGAAATTTAAAACATTTAAATATTTGAGTTGTCTAAAAAGTTCTTTATTTTGAAGTATATTAACCATTTTATGTTTTGGATTTTTTTATGTCACTTTTATCAAAATTCAATAACATTTTTTTTAATAGGTGATTTTTTATTATTCAAATTACATTTGTTTATTGTAGAAATATATTTAGTGTCTTTAAAGCCTTTGGGAACCCAAAGTATGTAATTCCAACACTATATAAATGGTCCAAAACATAGAACGTTTAGCTTACACACTTTATTTTTTCATTTAACCCTATGTTGTTTTCCTTTCTTGCATACTCTTTTCTATTTTATTTAATTATATTTATTTCAACCCACATA
>LPNX010578149.1:0-13009 GCA_001517045.1 Pseudotsuga menziesii
GCAATGGCCTATATGCTAGGAACTTTGTTTTTTATTTTTGCATACGCTGACTTCATTTTATCATCTAGTAGTATTTTTCCTTGATATTGTCTTATGCAATAAGTGTTGCACGTGCACAAAACGTTTTTGTTTCAAGGTTTTTAGACTTTAATAATTAATAATAAAAATAATAACTCATGAAATTAAAAAAAAAAGTGTTGCACTATTACCATATGTCATTTACATGTCTGCAAGAGTTTATCCAAAAATGACATCATGCATTGGAAATTTGAAAACTCAATTTAAGGAAAACCAATTTTATAATCATTTATACAAATTTTATATAGATATCGGTTAGGGAAGTACCTCTAATTGTTACCTAGAGTCAGAGGTTCCATGTTTTTTCAGAGTTATGTGGCATCTAAAGTGCCTTTAAAGGAGTCCATGATTGTGCATCAACCCTGAAGAATCATTGGAATTAAGCTAATAGTTGTATCTAATAGTTAATTTAAAAGTTAATATATCAGCAATTGCACTTCAAGTAAAAGTCACTATTGGAGTTGAATTTAAGATAATAGTTGTATCATCAATGGAGTTAAGCTCATATTGTCTCTATTAATTGAATAGTTGTATCTATTAATGGAATAGTTGAAGATGAAGTTTAATTTTTACAACTAATAGTTGTATCTAATAGTTAATTTAAAGTTAATATATTGGCCATTGCAGTTCAATTAAAAGTCACGATTGGAGTTGACATTAAGCTAATAGTTGTATCATAATGGAGTTATTAATAGTTGTATCTCATTATCAGATGGTAACTAAGCTATTTTTTTTTAATTATTAATTATGAATCTTGGATGACGCCCATAGAATCAATCTAGAAAGTACACTTGTTTTATTATTGTTCATAAATTAAAAGGCATAGATAGTAGTCCACACCAAAATTCTAATATATATACATTTATTGGGCTAATTAAATATAAAGTAAATAATTTCTTATTCAAGTAAATAAATTTTTTACAATGGCTATCTTAATCTAAACTTGAAACCAAAAGATATCTAGTTAATTAAAATTAAAAATTTAATTATATTTTTATTTTAAATATTTTATATATGATATAGGACTCATGAGCCATCATTAAATCATGATTTACATAATAATAAAATAAAAAGTTTAAACATGTATATAAGAGATTTGCAATTTAAATCCATATAGATATATAAAATGTTTTCCTATTAAATATTTTATATATGATATGTGACTCAAGAGCCACCATTAAATCATGATTTACATAATAATAAAATAAAAAAATTAAACATATATAAGAGATTTGCAATTTAAATCCATATAAATATATAAAATGTTTTCCTATTAAATATGTATAGATCCATGATTACTCTAATCATCATTATATACAACATGATTACTCTAATCATTATTATATACAACTTAAACTACAAATTTAAAAAATTAGTAGTCTCACCATTAAAATACCAAAATATTCATGATAAATATTTAGCAAATTCAAGAACTTCATTTTGATATTATTAGGTTAAAACCTCGACGTTCGTGCTTTGAACGTAAATCCTTAAACCAAACGCAAAACAAAAATATTTTCGTAAAAATCCTCAAATTCCGGTGAGGAGCTGTACACTGTGTGGAGCCCACAAACTGAAGCGTTTTGGATAACGATAAGGAGACCTCGCCAATTCCTTTTTGTTTTTTTTAATAATGGTGACTCAAGTTGGTCTACTTTGGGTAGGTCAAATACTTTTGAAACCAATTGATTATTTTTTAATAATTTCTGTTATCGAGGTTCAGTGGATCAAAATTTAATGGAAAGCATGGTTGTATAGTCAAAGATTATCTGTTTCACTTAAAAAAAATAAGACACCGAGACTATGATATTTATATTATTGAAATTTCAACGACTAAAATCCAAAAGGAAAACATTGGCGCACGTTGTCCAATAGTCAGATGGGACACCGATCGATCGTTCAGTGCCTAGTAAGATGGGACACCGATCGTTCAGTGCCTAGAGAAATGAATAAAACATTGCAGAAAGAATGTTTGAATGCTTACATTACATTGACCATATGCCTCCTCTAAATCATTAGAACATTGACCAACGAGATAAACCTTCCCATAAAGAAATAATAAACTTTTGATAAATGTATATCTCATGCCTTGCTGTTTAAAAAGAGAACTAAAACCATGTTAAATCACATGGCCCACGTACCAACGCCTACTGAAATAAAGTTTGCATAAACTTTTTATCATGTCGACAATGTGTGGGGATTTATAATGTATCCAAAGGGAGCCATTAAATAAACTATGTAAATAACCACCTACCCACCCTTCAACATATCTTATAGAAAATATATACGACGAGGTGTATCCAAAGTTCAAAATTGAGCCCTTCCAAAGTTTCGAGTACTTTCCTTTTCAGAAGTGTAAAGTTAAAATTGTTTTTCAAAAATAAATTAAAATCTGAATTTCCCTTTTTCCAAGTAAGAAGGGAATCATTTATATCAACATTTTAAAAAAAGGTAACATTTGAAATTACCTATTTATTATATAAATTCATCAAGATGTTGAAATTTATGTGCTATAAAGTTCAACTCATCATTCAAAATATTGGAAATATGATAAATTATAATTACTCACTCACTCATATCATGCACTCACTGTAAGATGACCAGTAATCATTGACTTCCGAGTCACTTGGGGTTGCAATCTGAAGTGTGACAATGTGTCAACAACTACAACTATAACAGAAAAGAACAACTGCTAGTCTACTACTCGGCCTGAAATGAGCTCAAAACTTTGTGCCTACTACCCATGTGAACCTCGCTACCAATGTTCACTCTTTTTTTCGTCAAAATGAAATTCAAAAGGTCGGTTCGATGAGTCGTCCTCTACAAGACTTCATTTCTTGCATGAATATCATGGATTCATGACAACTATAAAAAACACTCGATGTCATGCAAATACAAATAATGGCATGTAGCTAGGATCACAAACTGTGCAGAGGTCGATTTATGCATTGCTATAGAGAGGTGTCATTGGGCACACGATATGGAGAAACAATGGTTATTAATAAAAATTTAAAAAACAATTGTTGGCTCAAGAATAGTCTTCAATTTGATGGGTGGCATGATCGTGATGTAATCTCCTTCCGTTCTTCCAAACATTTGTGGTTTCTCACAACATTTATCCTCAGCGCTACCAAAATACATATAAAAATTACTTGTCTTTACTAATTAGAGGAAATTTCAGCTCAAAATGGGCCTCCTAAGGAAAATGATAAAGTAATATTTATTAATTTTGAGGAAGAAAAGAAAAAAACTACTTTTTGTTCGTATTTTCGACAGATCTCCTTATGTTTTTACTCAAATTTTGATTGGGAGAGCTCATTGGATGCGGAATTAAATTCCAAATCCAACGAGTACTACTCGACATACTTTTGACGGACCCTGCTACCCCAAAGACAAGAAATAACTGAAAAAATGTGAGAATGATCTCAACATCATGTTTTTTAGGTATTTCTTGTTTTTGGGGGGGGTCCATCAAAAGTATGGCTAGTGGGTACTCGTTGGATGCGAAATTTAATTTTGCATCCAACGAGCTCTCTCGATTGAAATATAAGTAAAAACACAAGGAGATATGTCGAAAATACGAACAAAAAAAAGAGTTTTTTTATGATACCTATCCTCAAATTTATATTAAAAAATTGTTTAAGACCTATATGGTATTTCAAATTTAAACCAATTTTATTGGCTAACACATGATGACATGGAAATTGAATTAGGGTTGAAAGGCCCATTTTGAGTTGAAATTTCCTCTAATTGCATCTTGTTCCCTGTAAGTCATCATCTCATAGTCATAACTAAGGATTATTATGCATGCACATCCTCACCTTATAACACAAATTGGGTCAAGGCACAGAGACAACCATAAAATATTAAATGTGTCAAGACACAAAGAGTAAGAGACAATTATAAGTAAGTCTTATATTAAATTTACCATATAAGTCTTTAATTAACACTATCAACTGAGATTTGACACGTTGGATTGTTGTGATCTTCTTATCACTCTTTACCAATGTGATTGCAAGAAATTCTTTGAAGGTGAATTCCATAATTTTAGGTCTTCTTCCTCATTCTCATGCATTTTGGTAAGACAATAAAGAAGGTAGTGGCCTGCATCAGCATGGAAAACAATTTCGACATAGAGGTATACACATTAATTGTTTTCATTAATTAACTTAAATTCTTACCCATGACTATGGATTCACTGAATCATGGACTGGTACAAAACACAACAAATTTTAGAGCCTCGAGCCCTTAATTACTCAGACATAGAACTTTCTCAAATCTAGCCATTAATAAACTTCTTTTGGTGTTTTGGTTCAATTTAAAAGGCGGATTGTTGAGACTCATACATGCAGTGAGTTGCAAGGATTCAATTGACTTAGGCTTGATTCCATTGCCCCTCCATCCCATACATGTATGCTTTCACGACAAGTGTTGAACAAAACAATTTGATGCCCCAACCCCGGTTATGCTAGCTTTGCTAACTTGCTTGGTATGTAGGTAATTTTTTTTAATGTTTTTTGAGTTTTGTATTATTTTTTCTTAGGTGCCCAATCCTTATCATTATTACATCTCTCAAGCTTGGATTACATGTGGATTCCTCAATATGGTTATAGCATAGTCTAAGTAGTTTTTTTTATTAAAAAAATGTCTTAAAAATTATAAAAATTTGAAAAAACAATATTTATCTTTTACATTTTTTTAATAAAAGAGTTTAGTTAATTTATACTTGCAAATTGAAATACAATTATTTATATCACCACACATCGCTCCAAGAATAAATGCCCTTCAATTGAACTTTAAGACCCACCCTTCAAATTTGATCACTGGGTGCATCGTGGGAACTATGTTCATATTATTTAAAAAAAATTAATGAAAGTTCACCTTTTATTAACGAGGGGTTATATTTTTATTGTTTAAGAGAGTTTACAAGATGAAAGAAAATATTTTTTATGTTGTAAAAAAAATATTGTAAATAAAGGCTTAGATAGTATGATCGAGTATTTCTATGTGGAGGATATTTTAGAGCAGAGTTTTTTTTCACAAACATCAACCCTAATTAAAGGCATATATATTGTTGTGGATAAGGACACTGGTCACTAACATACATATTAAGTAAGAGTAATCAAATTCCCGTGAGGAGCTGTACACTGTGTGGAGCCAGCCTGAAGAGCTCACCGATTGCCATAGTCGATGACATGATTCTATTATCAGCATTTTCTGTTAGTTGTAGTATTTCCAGCGAATTTAGTTGTCCGATTTTGGTAGGTTATATAATTTTGAAAGCAATTGATTTATAAAAATGTTCATTTTTAATCATTTATGTTATGGAATTTTAATAGATGTATACTTAAATGTTATATGGTTTTACTTCCAATCAAATCAGCCACCGAGAATATGATATCATTGAAATCGAAAAGAATAATGTCCTGTGCACATTCTCGAACAGTAATCTGTTCGGTGTCAAAGAGCAACGAGGAACACATTGCAGATATTCGCCAAAGGAAGGTTTGAATGCGTACTGCGTACTTTTTCACATGGGGCTAACCATTTTTTTCAGTGGAAAAGACAGTTTTATATTATATAATGCTGTGTCTAAAAATAGTGAGTATATACATCAAGATCATATGTACATATCCATGGAGTCATTAGAAAGTCAAGTTGTTCACAAACTACAAAAGAGTGGCAGATTTCTCCAAAATGCCATAACTGGCCTGTCACAAAGCAAAAAAGGCATATGACATACGAGGTATCCAGCCCATCGTGAGCATACAGGTCCAAAACCAAAAAGGTAATATCCACAGATAAAGTCCAGTTCTAAAGAGAACAAGTCCACCAAGGTGACAGATAAGAAAATCAGTGATCTAAAGACCCTGTAAAACACCTTCAGCAATAGTCCTGCCAAAGAAAAGCTCATCCCAGACAAGTACACCACGCTCCATGCTTCATCTTTGTTTAAATAATTTGTCCGCATGTACATTAAATTCTCGATAAATGTGTCTAAAGGGCAATTGTGGAAAGAAGTCAATGAGCTTCCTAGTTCTCCCAATCGAGTGTGAACGAACAAGAGACTGCAACTGATGAAAATTGAGAACCCAATCAATAATGACCTTCAAGTCACCCATAACCATCTGAAGACTAATGTGTTGGACTTTGGCAAAAACAAAATACCCCAAAGTGCTAATACTTCTGCCCGAGTGTTGGACCCCTTTCCAACATTCATACAGATCCAGTAAGCATGATTTAACTCCAACTGGATGACCATCCCAGCGCCACAAATGCCACACTGCTCAGCACCATCGAAGAATCCAACCATATCAAAAGAAAGCAGCTCCGGGTAGTGGGTGATACGAAGTTTTGGAGACAAGGCATTAGTTGAAACCCGAGCAAAACAAGACAGAATCAAACGAGTTATTCGACCCAGATTCAAGGGTATCATATGAAAGATAATACGATTTCTGGTGCACCAGAACTCCTAATGCAGAGTAATGCCAGCTCAAGTCGAAGAATAGTGTTTTTTGACTTTTTCAAGAAAACCAGAGAGATTATCAGTATTCCAAATCCAAGTGCATTCTATAAACCCACAGAGCTGAGACCAAAGCCCACTGAAAGTTGGGCAGTGAAAGAAAATGTGTTCAACCGACTTGGAGTCTACCTTGCAAAAAATACACCAGTCGAGACCCTGGTAACCTCGCCTCATTAACATATCCCAAGTCAAAATCTTATGCTTAAGAGCTAGCCATGCAAAGCACTTCACCTTGGATGGGACATGATTCTTCCATAGAATGTGATTCCACCAAGTTGGTTGAGCACGCTTGTGAAATTTGATAAGGGAGGAATAGGCCAAATTGGTCGTCACAAAACCATTCCCAGGATTGCCCGCCCAAACCAACAAATCCGATTCCTCCGATAGAAAGATGTCGGCTACCCTCAACTGTGTGGTAAATGCTTCTCATTCCTTCACAACCTCACCAACCAAACCCAAAGAATGAGCAGACTTCCACGCCGGAGAAGGATATGTACAACCATTGTATGCATGCTTAAGAACAGTGATCCCCTTTTCATGTAAAATCCTTTAAAAAGGGTAGGAAAACTTCACAATGTCAATGCCTGCAATAGAGTCAATACCTAGTGAGATATTATTACCTCTTCCAACCGTCGAACATATTAAAATACATGGGAGAGTCAAGCACAAGCTGCACCAGACAACAAAGGCTTGCAAAGTAGAGAACTTTGAGTTTAAAAGCCAGATAGAAGAAGGTAATAAGTTCAAGTACTTAGAGCTGATAATTCTACACCAGAGATTAGATGAAAACAAACCTCTCCACAGACTTTTGGCATAGAGAGCAGTATTAAATAGTCCCAAATGCTTGAAACCCCAGCCCCCCCAAGACTTGGGCGAGGATAAGGATTCCTAGTCAGCTAAATGGTACTTGAACTGATCATGAGTACCTCGCCATAAAACACGAAAGAAAATACAACAAAGAGCATCCAAGACACTAGCAGGTACCCGAAAAAGACCAAACCAATAAACATGCAGAGATTCTAAAACAGAAGTAATCAGAGTCTTACGACCCCCTAGAGAGAGCCACTTAGAGGTCCATCTGCTCAAACGATAATGAACTTTCTTAATGCGCCAGTCTCAGTCAGTGCGGTGATAAGAGTTAGGCCTGAGGAAGAAACCCAAGTAAGTGATACCATCCAAATGTTCATTGCAGATATAAAAAAGATGGGTAATGACCTGTAAAGTGGAGTCCTCTATTCTATAATTTCTGAAACATGATTTAGTGATGCTAAAAGTCATGCCCAATGCAAGACAAAAGAGATCAGATAGAACTTTAATATAATTCCATTCAGCAACAAAGCCAGATCCAAAAATTATAACATCATCAACAAAAAGTGTATGAGTAATATGAATAGTCCCATAAACTTTCACACCCTTAATCATCTTATCCTTCTTATCCTGATAGAGAAGTAAACTAAGACCTTCAATGATAAGTAGGAAAAGATAAGGAGAAAGTGGACAGCCTTGACGGATACCATGCAATTTTCTAAAGAAAGTCGAAGGTGAACCATTAACAAGAACTACAAAGGATTCCGAATTGATGCAGGACATAATCTACTGAACAATTTCCATGGGTAATCCAATCTAAATAAGGATCAAGTGGAGGAAATAACAATCAACTTTGTCGTAAGCTTTCTCTAGGTCAAGCTTTAAAACCAGAGCCAACAGCTTCTTCAGTTTAATCGAGTGTAAACTCCTGAACAATTCCAACTGCATCCAATATCTGTCGATCCGGAAGAAACCCAAATTGTTCTGCAAAATAGCCTTCCCCAAGGCCACCTTCATTCTCCTAGAAATGATTTTAGTAATGATCTTATACAGAAGATTGCATAAGGAAATGGGATGAAATTCAGCGAAAGAAGTCGGCCCATGAACCTTAGGGATCAAAGTCAAGTAGGCGGTATTAAGTCCATCCAGAATATGCCTAGAAATTCTCAATTCTTCAATAGTTGCCACAAGCTCTAGACCAATCAAATAAAAAAAATGAACGTAGAATTCCATGGTCCATCCATCAGGACCCGGGCTTTTGGTCCCGGGAAAAGGCCTTTAAAGTAAGTTCAACATCCTGTAAATCAATAGGACTACCAAGCTTATCACAATCCACCGAGGAGAACATAGTTGGATACAATCTCAAAACCTTCAATTGCTCAGAAATATAATGTGACTTCGGATCCTTATAGAGATTAGAAAAGAAAGACACAACATTTCCTTTAATGGAGTCTAGATCCGTGACCAAATCCACAGAATCATCCACTGATTCCCATATCGAGTTAGTGATTCTCCGGTGGTTAGCAAAGTTGTGAAAATATTTAGTGTTCTCGTCACTCGCTTGAAGCCAAATTGCACGACTTTGTTGCCGAAGGCTCTCTTCCTTGTGATCAAGAATAGTTTGTCTCTTCTGAAAGAGGCCTTTAATAAATTCAGAACGATCACTACCGAAAAATTCCACACCAATATCATCCTCCAAATGCCCAATTTCATTTTCAACAGTACAGAGACATGCTCTCCAACCTTTTCTCCTCTTTTTCCCAAGATCTAACCAAAGCTCGAAGTTTTTTAAGCTTGTATAGAAAAGCTTGGATCGCAGAGAAATGAGTAGGAATCTCCGAAGTCAACTCCACCCAACTAGAAATGACCAAGGTATTGAAACCCTCCACAGAAATCCACGTGGGGTTAAATTTAAATGCATAATTGATATTGCACTTGGAGAAATCAAGCTGAAGGATAATGGCCTTGTGATCCGAGCAACCAGAAGAGAGATTCCAACTTATGTACCGACCTAGAGAGCTGCATAAAGAATATGACATAAAAAAACGACCAAGACGTTTGGTGATACCGACAAAATCCAACCATTATAGTCCACTTAGATCTTCACAGTCAACTTGCATTTTTCACTTCCCTATCCAAAAGAAACTTTCAACATGATATAAACATTATTATTATTATTATTCTCTACAAGCAGGGAATCATGTAATTGCTTGGATTTTGGTATTCCTACCATATCAAATACAGTTATGATTTTGTTCTAATATCAACATATTTATCTTAAGTTTCTGTGTTTATTTATCTTATTGTGAAAACACCTTTTTATTATTTCTCTACTGAAATCTCTAACATATCATATACACCCAACTCATGGTACAAAACCCTATTCTAGTTACACATCGCTCACGTTGCTTCCTTCAACGTGTAGGGAATTACCCCACTATCTATCACCTACTCCCAATTACACTGCAATGTCGTGACAATCTGCATACAACAATCATACAACCTATAATTAGGAACATAAATTAATCTATGTATCCTCAATCTTGTAGTTTTGGAATGGATGGCCTTTCTCATGCGCAAGAGGTCGTCCCAAAGTCATCGCCCAGGAGGTCGTCCCAGAGTCGCCTTACTCGGAAGAGAAGTTGCCTGTGATATTCCGTGTGTTTGACATAGACGACAATGGTAACATCATAGCTGTCGAGAATCCATGGTTCACTCAACCATGCCCTTATTGTAGAGGAGTTAACATGAATGATAAAGGAGGCTAATGCAGACGATGACGGTAGGATCAACTTTGTTGAATTCATTATGGCTATAACTTCTAGCTCTTTTGAGAATGCTTGGATTTGACAAATATGATCTGCATTGTTTCTATCGGTTTTTTTTATTCGAATATCAACTGGTTGGAAGTTTGAATCCATACTAGTTCTCAAATCTTGGATTGTATTTTTTTTTGTTCTTCTTATGTTGTACATGTCTCGATGGTATAGGTTAACTGCAGATTTCCAATCATCTTATTTTGTATTAATTCCACAAAATAAAACTTAATGAATTTATTACCCTCGTGCTGCGGTTTTGGGATCCCAATTTCACATGGCTGCCCTCATCTGATCTATTTTACATTGATTGTAAAATCCGTCATGTCCACGACCCTATCTCATATATTGAGACGAAGGAGGGATCGCCATATTACTGCAGCGTACACTACTACATAGAGGGGGTTATTAAGACAATATTTGTGTAAATTGTCTCAACTTAAGAAAAAACATATTGTGTATTGTCTTTAAGCAGGTGTCTTAAATTTAAGACAATAGTTTAATACAATCATTTAAGGCACTTGCTTAAAGACAATACTTAAGACAAAACACAATCTTTTTTTCGTCTTAAGTTGAGACAATTTACAAAAATATTGTCTCTAATATTGTCATAATACCCTCTCTATGTAATAGTGATAGAATGCAACCATTTATAATGGAGCACAGTGGAATCGAACCACCAATCTTCTGCATTATATAATGCAGATGCTCTATTTTTGAGCTAGTACCTTGCAACTTCTTATACAAGAAGAATATTTGTATTTTTTTAAAGTTTTTTTTAAGCAATGAGCTATTACACAGACATATATATCACACTAACATATATACCTATGTGTCTACATAATGAGTTACTATAAGCTTAAATACAGGACCAATTTTTCCTCTCTTGTTCTGCATGTGAAGGCAACTAACATATATAGCTTTGGGTTTACATGATGAGTTTCTATGGGGTGTCACATGGTTGCACAAAGCAACACAGAACATAACAAATATTAACTACATTCGAAAAAATGACATGCATTTTTTGGCTAACGAATCAAGCTTCGAATTTGGGTGGGACAATAAGCAGGCAGGAGGAAATGTTTTCTTAACAAGGTAATTAAATACATTAAGTTTTCTTCAAAGTATCTCCATGTATTTGTCTGCAAACTCAAGCACAAACAACTGTTGCACATATTATTAGAAGGAAAGTTACTAAAAGAGGTAGCCAAAAACTAGATAAGCATAAACCATAAAACAATAAGTAAATACCCTGAACATTGAACAATAAATACACTCGGTTTAAACAATAAATATGATTATCTTTAAATAATAAACACCCTCTTACCCGAATTGCAGGTTGGTGAAGCTGCTTGGGATACTGGGCGTTTGATGTTCTAAACACAAAGGACACAACAGCCACTGCTGCAACAGTTTCAGCAGCAATTTCTGTACCAGGATTCTCTTTCGTAATCTTGCAAATTGTTTTGGGCGTGTCCATGTCTTCTAGTCTTTCCTAAATTTTACAGTAGATCCAACTTCCAAGAAGATTATGAAGTCTTTGTTAGAGTAATAAAGCAATTCAAAACAAAACAAAATAGACCAACATACACCAAATTTCCATAAATCGTGTTGAGCAGATATGGTAAAGATGAAAAACCTGCATGTATAAACTGTTAGTATAACTACTGCTTTGAGGAAATAATCTGTGGCCCAACGGATTGATCTCTTAGACTTTTGCAACTCATCTCCCATGAACCTTCCAAATTCTATTGCACTCCATACTAACATTTTGGTTGTAAAATCCATAGGGAAACCGAATTTCACATTGTCTCCTGCATCATAGTAACCTCCTACCATGTCCACCTGCATCTAGAATACAGATGTTTACACTTCACAATCAAGTTGCTTTCACTTTAGTGCCTTAGCTTTTCAATCTTGGGCTCATCCTCAGGACTGAATAAAACATTCTTGATGATGAAGTTGAGTGCAACTCAAAATGTCAATTTGGAAAATATAAACTGAAACAATTCTTACTGTGAATGTTGGAAATGTCAAACCAAAATGCCACTAGGTTAGGTGGGAGAGATTTGAAATGAAAAATAGGTTAAAATTAAAGAACAAAATATATATCCATGAAATGCTAATGGTCTATGGTAGTCTGCACATTAGAATATGAGCAATAATAAATGCAAGTAAGGCAACCTTACATTTGCAGCTGAGCCATCTGCTAAAGCAGATTCTTTTCTCCAATTCATAAGTTAATTTGTAGGCAGATTTAGGTCTCTGGCCTTCAAAGAAGATAATACTTTTGGACAAAGAATCTCTATAGTCATGAAGGGAGTCGACTACATTTTCTCCTTGTAAGAGCAAGGATGAAAACAACATTTCTAACCAACATTGTGATAGTCTATTAGTATCCATAGCTACCTTCATTCGCTGTGAATATATGATGCAGTCACGAACAATGCAACACAGAGAGAGTGAGAAATATGATATATTTATATTCTGAGAGTTCATATATATATATACTAATCATATTTGGTTATTGGCATAAGGTCTCTTGATCAAATTTGAAACTCTTAAAATCAGTCACAGATACATTGTACGTTGAAAGAGATAAAAACGGCCATCCTTAACAAAACATGTACATTTCGTCCATCGAACTGACCAACAGTGAAGTCAATGGTTTACAATTGACTTCGCTGTTCATGGATGGACCAAACCGTACATGTTTTTTAAGCTCAGGCAATTATAACTACATATCTAAATGCAAGCATTAAAAGTTTCCTTTCAAAATGCACAA
>LPNX010578149.1:14722-39304 GCA_001517045.1 Pseudotsuga menziesii
ATCACTACAAATCCCTAATTAAAAGAAGAAGAAGAAAGGCATTATCTAAGTAAAAGGAAAGAAAATATCCTACACCTCTCCAAGGTGGCTCCTAAGAAATTATGGAGGCAAATTCTAACTCGCAAAACAAAAGAAGACTATAAAATTGCTTTAAAAGATTGGAATTCCTATATTAAAAAGCTTTATGAATCCTCAGATATCAAAGATAGCATTCAAACCCTGCTTATAACAAAAGAATTTTTCTCGTTAGAAGACATAGATTTTGGGGTTAAGTGCTTAGCAAATGGAAAATCCAAAGACATTGAAGGTTGCCAAGCAGAATCTTAAAAATTAGAGGGCATGTCCTCATGTCATGTACCCACACCCCATAATCATGTGGAATTAAAAATTTCATCGAGAACATTTACTGTTCATCAAAACACAGGGCATGGCCGCGAACCACTTCTCGACATTTCTAACACTGCACGCTCCCTCCCGTCTTTCGCTGATCAATTTGACGATCTGCAAGGAAATATCTCAAAGGAGATCGGACAGTGGAGAGAAATCGCGACGGAAACCAATGACTACAAATGGTTCTGCATCTGGGATCAAATCAAGGGCTCAGAATCATCCCACAAAAATTGACGGCACAGAAAACCTGAGTTGCAGGATCAGGAAATATGGAAATCGCAGTACCACAATCCCGCATCTCGCATTCTGCATCTCGCATATCCTATGTGGAAATGACCATTGTGAAAATCGAGATCTGTGGAGCCGCATTTCGCATCCCGCAAGTTGCGAAAAGGTGCATTCTGGAACGAAAGTTGTGGAAATCCGTAATCCACAAAAAGACATCTTTGCATCCCGCATCTCGTAATTGTGGAAATGAATTTGTGGAGGTCAAAATTTGCCAAAGGATATCTTCCGCATTTCGCAACCCGACAACAAAATAAACCATTGCGAAAGAAGGTTTATGCTCAAAAATTCAACCTGCTAATTGAACTCTTTGAACAGACTTGGCCATCCAGGCCAACATCAATCCAACATTCTAACCCTGCAACTTAGTTTAACAATGCATTGAAGGAAACATACATAGATGCCTATAATTGCAGTTTTTCAAAGGAACAATTCATCAATTCAACACAGCCAACATGTTCATCATATTCCATCAAGCAATTACAATGCAATAAATACAATTGCAGAGATTAGCATAGACAAGAACACTTATCTTGAGAAGAACTTGTCCCACAACCAGCTATGTCGCTGCAATGTTCCACCCAACCATAGGCTAGTGCACTCATCATTCTCTCAGCAACACAGCCACCCCTGAGATGGGAATTATTTCCTCAAGGAATAAGGGAACACTAGGAGACTCGTGCATAGCCAATGGTGCAACAAAACTCATCCAAGCCTACACATTTTGGTTTATCAGGCTGCAAGGGAAAACAAACCAACATATGGGTTTCAAAGGCCACTCAGCCGAGCCATCTCACAGTTGGGTTTCATAGACTGTTCACAGTCAAGCCAACAGATGGGTTTATCAGACTGTACATAGTCAAGCCATCTCATTGCTGGGATTATCAGGCTACCTAGCCAAGCCAACATTCACAGTTGGGTTTATCGGTCCTCTAAGGAAAAAATGACCTCTGTTGACACCCTACTCATTCAAACCAAACGAAGAATTCCTACACAACAATTACAAGTTATGGGATTGAAGGAAAACATAATGGAAGCCAAAACAACAAGGGAAATTGGGGAACAACAACCCTATGACCAAAATCGGCTTCACAAAACGTTCAATAGATTCATGTGGGTGAAGACAGTTCAACAACCACTCTGAAATCATGGTTCCCTCTTCAATCTGTTGGGCATTTCCCAAAACGATTCTCCATCCATGGGGGAATGAAACAAAAGAAAAATCTTGCAATGGAAAAATAGAGGATGGAGGACTGAGAAGAGGAACAATCAATTTCCTGAGCACCCCCCTATGAATGAAGGATGGATGATCAAAATGTCCCCCCCACAGCTCCCCAAAACATGAGGGAAGATGAAAATGTGAATGCATGAGGAAATGGGCATACTTTTTTGGTTGTTTTCTTGCCCATGAAGTCAAAAAAAAACATTCAAAACTGGGTGCTTTGCCCAATTCGAATTTTCCCATACTCTTCCCCTTCCATGCAATAACTACCTCAACCACATTCTGGAAGAAATAAATGGTTGGGAAGAAAGACAAGAAAAAGGGTGGTTGACAGTTTTGATGGGTTTTCCCCTTGGACATTTGGATTTTCCCCATAGGCTCAAGGTTTGAATGCACCCCCCCTATTCCTTGTGAAATCATGCCCCCATCTCTTTAACATTGCAGCACATAGCTAGTTGTGGTATTTTTTTATTAATCTACATTTTACATGATGTCTCAAAACACATTGTGCCTAGCTATCACATAAACCATCGGCATCGATTTTAATTTTCGACACATAAAACACTAAATCCATGGTGGGGCCTTTGCCTTGAGCTCCACACCATGATTTAATACAATATTTACATCATATGCAATTTAATACCATGGGGTCAAAATCGGGGTGTTACATTCCCCTCCCCCTTCAATAGAATTGTCCTCAGTGCTTTACAAAATTTAACAAAATGCTACACTAACATCACCCTTAGTGCTCTGCAAATTTGAACCAAAAATGATGTGCCAATCGCATGGCATCCTCCAGCTTCCATGTAGCCTCTTCAGGAATGCAGTTCTTCCTCTGCACCTTCATTTGTCCAATGAGATAATCTGGAACTCTTCCAAGTCCTTGATTGCATGCATCAACACACACCAATGAATTTTTTCCCAGTCTTGGAGAATCCTTCTCCGCAGCTTGGAACATCTCCAATGTCTTTGGAATCCAACGATACCTATGCTCAAACCCGAAGCAATGAGTCAATTCCCATGTTAGTATTCACAATATTTTCCCAAATCATAGATGAATCGCATGCACATGTATATCAACATAAAATCAGCAAGAAGTTTCCAAGTGAACCAAATACTTATCTTGCATAAGTATCTTCTTTTGGTTCCATAGGTGTCCGACTGGGCTAAATACAACCATGGCACTCACAACCCTACCCCACCCCACACCTGGGTGTGCACGAAAGGGTAGCCAATTTTTTGCAAGCCTCAGATCACCTGAAAATATCTTTCAACTGA
Source organism: Pseudotsuga menziesii (assembly GCA_001517045.1). Lineage (NCBI taxonomy): Eukaryota > Viridiplantae > Streptophyta > Pinopsida > Pinales > Pinaceae > Pseudotsuga > Pseudotsuga menziesii. Next base: position 17,898 of record LPNX010578149.1, read on the forward strand.
GATCTGACAGCTCTGCTTCAGAGTCTAACACTCCTTCTAGGTTCCCACCAAGCTCGATGTTTCCTTTCCAGACACCACAACAATTTAATTCACATTTCAGATTCATTCCTATAAGGTGCAATCTATAACAGATTTTCAAACCCATGGCTATAGCATATGCTCATGTGATTTTTTTTTACAGAAAAATCAACAACAACAAAAGTTTGATAAGTAAACCGAATACTTATCTGTATAACATATCTCAACCGAGATCTAGTAGCCCTACTCTAGAGCCCAACACCTCTATGTGTGCTTAATGACATCTCTAGCTTAAGGGCCCAGCACCTCCTCCAAGTTCTTACCAATGCTCAGGCGCTTACTTTCCAGATATCATAATACCTAGGGGTTATTCTCTTCACGGAGCCCCCACTCTCGTGACAGTCCCCTTATGGTGTGAATGTGTGCAGAAAGAAGTCTAACCGGATGTCTTACACCCTGGGTGTCCCCAGTGATACATATCGGTGCCTAGCTGACAAGGGGGGATTAAACTATGTACTCTCATACATCCTTCTAGAGGAGTCATATTTCTCAACCACATCCTCCCGAGAGCTATGTACTCCAGGGGAGGACCACCATCATCTCACATGTGTTACATCCAAGCATGCAGTTTATATGAGATGCCATTATAAAAATAATTGCAATTATAGGTTTCCAAACCTATTCCAAGCACATCCCTCCGAGAAGATATGTATCTATGTACATCCTTCTGAGGAGCTATGTACAACCAGTACATGTTTTCATCATCTCACCTGCATTATATATAAGCATGCAGTTCATATGAGATGTCATTATAAAATTTAATCATAGACTTTCAAATCTATTTCATGCCTGGATAAATTTCAAATTATCAAATGACTAATACATTGATAGTCAAATCCAAAATTTTGAATTCACAATTCTGCTTCCCACAAAAAAATCAGATTTTTGCAACCATGAGGTCACCCTCATATTGTTTGGCTTTTAAAAGTGGGGAGTACTCATCCCTGACTTACACATGCTTCCCAAAACCTGGACATTCACATACAACATGTCATCTTGACACCATTTTAGATAAGCCAAATAGTTAATAATATTTAATTAACAATTATCAGCAAAATTTAAAATATGAAGTTCAAAATCTATTTGGTTCAAAGGTTAGATTTCAGTCATGAGATCCTTCTTATGGCCCATGGCAATTTCCTGCCTTGGTTTCAGTGGGTACTACCATACTGTTCTGCTCAGGTCATTCTACCTGCAGTCTTCAGGAAGTGCCATTTCCTCATGGATTAACCACAAGTTCATATGTAGGCTTCCTCATCCCATACATAGACTCAATTTTTCCTGCAAAATATTCTTCATTGAACCTCCTGTAGTATCCTGCAAGTCCCACAAAATATTTTACATCTGTTAATTTTCTTGGGGCAGGCCAACGTCTCATGGCATCAATCTTTTCAAGGTCTACAGATATTCCTTTATCTGAGATAATGTGACCCAAATAATGAATTCCATCTTTGTAGAAGTCATAGTTTCTTAGTCTTGCATACAGCTGATGCTTCCTAAGAAATTTCAAGCTTAGCCTCAATTGTTCCACATGTTTTCCGTCATCCTTTGAATAAGTAGGAATGTCATCAAGGAAAACAAGAACATGCTTGCCCAAGTACCTGCTAAAAACATTATTCCTGAGGCATATAAATGTAGTTGGTGCATTTTTGAAACCAAATGGTACTGCTACCAACTCATAGGATCCATACCTTGCTCTGAAGGTTGTCTTATGAACATCTTCATCCTTAATACTTACTTGGTATTCAGATCCCAAGTCAATCTTGGAAAATACCTTTGCTCCTCTCATTTGATCAAAGAGGTCATCAATCCTAGGAAAAGGATACTTTTCCTTCATAGTGACCTTGCTTAACTGTCTATAATCAATACACAACCAGAGTGTATCATCTTTCCCCTTCTCAAACCCAACCGATGCTCCCCATAGGGACACACTTGTCCTGATATGCTTCCTTTCCCACAACTCTTGCAGTTGCATTTTCAGCTCTAGGATTTCTAGTATGCTCATACTACAGGGTGTTTGGGACACTGGTGCTATTCCAAGAACAATCTCAAAGGTAATATTAATGTCCTTTGGAGGAATCCTCAGAATTTCATCAGGAAAAACATTCCGGAAATCCTGTAGCATATGAAATCCATCCAACCTAGAAGTATCATACTCTGTTGGCTCCAAAACATGAGTTGCATGCACTCTGCACCTTTCCCATAGAACTTCTTCAGCTGCATTGCTGAAGACTTACCTATAGAGATCACTTCTGGAAATCCTTTTACAACCCTTAGGTTTCCTTCATCATCCAAGCACTCAAAAGTCTTGTTGTAACAATCAAGCTTTGCTCTATGTGCTTCCAACCAATCCATTCCAATGAGGGCATCATATGATCCAAGTGGCAGAACATTCATATTTGCACAGGTGAATAACCCATCCATGACCAATGTAAATTTAATTATCACCTCACTGATCTTCTTCTTAGTTCCAGTGGCTGGTTGGACTAACCATTATCTTGTGTGATTTGACTTCTTCAAAGGGCACATCTCAACAAACCCATGGGTAATATAGTTGTGAGTTGATCCAGGGTCAATCAAAACAGAAACAATATGTTCAATGATCTCACCCTCAACTTCCACCATAGTTGAGTTATGACATGTATGGTGGTCTTCTAACACTGCACCAATTTTGGGAATCGTCCCTACTTCCTGACCCATAGTTTTAGCTTCTTCGGTGCTAGGGACTTGACTCTCATTCTTATTCTCAAGTGGACAATTCCTGTGCAGATGGGGTCCTTCACATCCCCAACATTTGAGTGGTTCCTTTAGCTTTTCCCTCATCACTCTGGTCGGCTCAATCACAACTTGTGATAGCTACCTTTGCTGCTTTAGGAGGTAAGAAGGTTTAAAACCTTTCTTCGTTGGGTTAAGATTCTCATTCTTCTCATGGGAATTTCTCCTACTCCCTTCTATCTCTGCTAACGGATTCCCAAATTTTATCTGCTTTTGGAGATCTTCCAAAATCTGTAGCATGGTTGTAGTCAACTAGTTTCTCTCTACCAAATCCTTGACCAAACTTCTATTTTCTTCTTTGCAATCCTTCAACTCTACCCTCAGGATTCTTATAGTGGCTGCAACATCTGGGGAACTCTCTTGTTCCCACTTCCCAATAGCTTCAACTCCATGACCTTGGACATTGTAAGATGGCCTTACATGCCCTTCCCCATGTGGACAAATCTGACGTAAATGGGGTCCTCCACATCTCCAACATTGGAGTGGCTTTTTGCCCTCTTGTGGGTCTCTTGGCTTTTCCCCCATAGCATCTTTCCTATGTCCACAGGGATCCTGTGCATCATCCATGCTGTTAATTTTCTTGGTGTTGATATTCTGTGACCTTCTCGGTCGGACCAAGACCAACTCTCCAATCTGCACTATGACTCTACAAAATGTGTTAACAACATCATTTGTTAGTCAATTTCATAAATTCAAACAATTACTTACCAGTTGCTTCTTGCAGGCATGAATGGTCAATGCGCCTTTCATCAGGTTGGCTAAGTTTAGCAATTCTGCTAATTAGAACTCCTTCTTGTTGTAGTTTCCTTTCTACAATAATCGATTGTCTCAAGGGACGGAAGGGGTCAAGGGGGTCTTTCCCCCTTGTCGTTCCCTATTCCACTAAAGGATTTTTTTTTGTAACCCTTCAATTTCACGCAATTTGGTGCATAAATTCATTGCCATTTTTCCAACTTTCTGGCCCCTGTAATCCATGTTGAATTTCTTTGAACACAGAGGTGGATTTCTCATGGCCCCTTTGAGGCCCAAAGCTGCAACATGGGCTCTAATACCACTTTGTCACGTACCCATACCCATAATCATGTTGAATTAAAAATTTCATTGAGAACCTTTACTGTTCATCGAAACACAAGGCATGGCTGCGAAACACTTCTCGACATTTCCAACACTGTCACACTCCCTCCGGTCTTCCACTAATCAGTTCAATGCTCTATAAGGAAATATCTCATAAGAGATAGGATGACGGAGAGAAATCGCAACAGAAACCAACGATCACAAATGGTTCTACATCCGGGATCAAATCAACGACTCAAAATCATCCCATAAAAAATGACGACACAGAAAAATCGAGTTGCAAGATCGGGAAATATGGAAATCGTGGTACCGTGATCTCCCATCCCGCATTCTGCATGTGGAAATGACCGTTACAGAAATCGAGATCTACAGAGCTGCATTCCGCATCCCGCAAGCTGCGGAAAGGTGTGTTGTGGAATGAAAGCTGTGAAAAGTCGTAATCCACAAAAAGACATCTCCGCATCCCGCATCCCGCAATTGCGAAAAAGAATTTGTGGAGCTCTAAATTTTCCAAAGGATGTCTTCCGCATTGTGCATCCCGCTTGTGAACTAAACCATTGCGGAAGAAGGTTTTTGCTCGAAAATTCGACCTGCTAATCAAACTCTTTTAATATACTTGGCCATCTAGGCCAACATCAATCCGACATTCTAACCCTGCAACTTAGTTTAACAATGCCTTGAAGGAAACATACATAGATTCCTATAATTGCAGTTATTCAAAGGAACAATTCATCAATTCAACGTAGCCAACGTGTTCATCATATTCCATCAAGCAATTACAATGCAAGAAATACAATTGCAGAGATTAACATAGACAAGAACACTTATCTTGAGAAGAACTTGTCCTACAACAAGCTATGTCACTGCAATGTTCCACCCAACCATAGGCCAGTGCGCTCATCAATATCTCAGCAACACTGCCACCCTCGAGCTAGGCATGATTTCCTCAAGGAATAAGGGAACACTAGCAGACTCATACATAGCCAAGGGTGCAACAAAACTCAGCAAAGCCAACACAATTGGGTTTATCAGGCTATAAGGGAAAACAAACCAACAGATGGGTTTCACAGGCCACTCAGCCGAGCCATCTCACAGTTGGGTTTCACGGACTATTCACAGTCAATCCAACATTCACCTTAAGGATTAGTCAAGCTAACAGATGGGTTTATCAGATTCTACATAGTCAAGCCATCTCACTGTTGGGCTTATCATGCTACGTATCCAAGCGAGCATTCACAGTTGGGTTTATGTAATGTTCCGTTTTGAGAAAAAGGGAATAACTGAGGACTAATAGCACTAGGAGCAGAAAGGTACATCAGTTCAATATTATTAATTCATCAGTGTAGTAAAAAGGACATCAGAGTTCATATCGTAAAGCATGCAGAGAATGTAAGCCTTATTTCTTCAGTGTTAAAGTCAACATGAAATTAGAATTGCATGCATGCAAAAGTGAAGCGTAAACCCTAAAAGTGACATGAAAACCCTAAAAGTACATGCTATTCTATTTAAGAAGGGTTATTGGACCAAAGAGATTAGCTATTGTTATTGTTGATTGATTTTGGAGTCTCAAGCAGTAGCACAGTGTGCATTTGTGATAGTTGGGGTTGGAGACAGTGTCTTTAGCTAGCGAGGGTTTGCCAATGAGATATCTACCCTAGTCTCTTAGTGGGATAGATCATCCAGGTTTATGCATTGCATCCATCATATACTACAGTATTCGGAGATCCAACACATTCCGAAGGGTTATTAGCAAATCCACGTTTTGCAGCTGGAAGTAGCAGGGAAAACACAGAAGGATTCGTTGGGACCACAAAACCAGTGTTTCCTCTGCATGTCAACTTCCTCTTTCTTAGCAGGCTTATCCTACAGTATGCAGTGATTATCAGCCATCAGTTTTCTCACCTGGAGTAGCTATCAGCTAAATAGATCAGTTGGGGGCGTGAGCAGCAGAACTCCCAATCAATTCGCTAGGGCACTTAGAGGTAGCCAAACCTCTGCATGTGCCAGTCCATCTCTCCGGCATCAGTAGACGAAAAAGCTCAGAAAGATTTCAACCCGAATAGATCTCTCCTCCTACAAAAATGTCACCTTCAGTCTGGAGGGTGTTTACGGTACTGTGGGGCGGTAACACCAAAGAAAAAGAGCATTATTATACCACCCATATAGATCCTCATGCATGCATCTATCTCTGGATTCATATTTCATCCAGAATATCAGTGGTAAGTGTTAATCTCTCTCTAGAAAACCCTAACCCTAATTCAGGTATATTTTAGGGCATTTTTGCATGGCGAATTTGCATGCACAATTATTTTGCAAATTTGTATGAGATTGAGTGTGCAATTCAGCACTATCATAGAACATTAGAGAATATCAATATTTGGGATATTACAGTGGTATCAGAGCTATTTTCCTTGCTAGCTGTGGGCATGCAAAATTATAAAAGAATTCAAAATACCCATACAACATTACTTACCGGAGACAGAGGTGTAGAAAAAGTGATAAAGGAGAAGAGGAATTAGAGGACATAGAGTTGGGGGATAGAGAGTATCAGTTCGAAAAGGGAAAAGAAACAATGGTCGATGATGATAAAACAACTTTCAATAGTCTCATATCAGCCATAAAAGAACTCACTACTGGGAAAAAAGAAATGATGAGTACCGTTAGGAAAATGACAGAAAAATGGGCCCACCCCACACAGTCCATTAATTCCCAATAGTGACAGGGTATCCACCAGTAATAGTGGGGAGCACTTACATACCAACATGCAAAGCCATCCCCATGTATACAACAAGCCTTCCCGACCTACCATGCCTCAATTGTTAGATAGTCCAACTGCAGTGCCTCTAGCACAAGTAGAACCAGAAGAATCCATGAGTGCTTATCTAAGAGAGTATAGAGCTTTAGGAGATGACTTCCATTCAGCCATGACCTTCACTGACTTCTGCCACTTTAAAAGTAAGAACAAACCCAGAGCTAACAATAGGCCATTCACCCAGAACTATGAGTTACATCGCACCATAGGGAAACTGACTATCCCTACCTTTGAGGGTACCCGGTGTGGCCCATCCCGAAATTGGGTGCAAAAGTTGGATACATAATTCTAGCTCAACCCCATGATTGAGACAGATGCCATTAAATTGGATACTTTACATTTGGATGGAGAATCCCATGAGTGGTGGTACCATGGGTTAGTGACACTGGGTCACAATACCATCACATTGTACCCATATTTTACACAAAGGCTCATTGAGCGGTTTGATCGGAAGGACCCTGAGGTACACTTTAGAGAACTCGCACAACTCAAGTAGACAGGTAGTGCAGATGCATTTATTTCAGAGCTTCAGAGGATATCAATACATGATGAGGATGTGCATGAGGAGATAGCATTAGAGCCATCTTGTGAGTCTAGCAACACAAGCACAATCATTAGTCGGATTGTGGACAAGCCGTGTGATGAGTTGGAGTTGGTACACTCTTCATCACCTACAACAGGGGCCCAGACAGTTATGACAAATGAAATACATGAGGTACAAGGCAATGAGCACAGAATTCGAGACAGTGAGCAGTCACACATGGATGTTAGGGAAAGTTTATACAGTCATGAGATAGAGCTTCCAGATGATAGTCACTGAAAGAAGATTGAACGTGTTAAAGAAAGCATTCTAGCAATGAAAGAGAGGACCAAGATACTTTGGAACACCATATTACAATGAGATGTTGAGCTTACAACTCTTCAAGTTTTATGTGCCAAGTCAGCTGTCAGGCTTTCTAGTATTGAAGAGAAGTTGGATTAATTGATGGGGCAGCAGAAGAAGCATACTGTTGCGTTTCAAAACAGTCTTCTTCAGGAGTACATAAACAAGGCTTGCGGTAGCTTGAGTTCACATTTGCATAATTGTGGATGTTTTTTACAGGTAAGCCAGGATCGAGAAATTGGGCAGCAATATATGGGCATTCCAGTTGAAATCAGAAGGGCAGAATGTTAGCTTGGTAAGATTATTTCTTGTGATGGTGCTTATGGACGAAGTCCTTTTCGGGGGTTGGATTGGAGAGAGATTAAGAGTTGGTGTCCTGTTGAGTGGGCAATTCTTGAGAAGACATTCCTAGCCAAGGGTATAGTCCCACAAGAGCCTTTGGACATTTGGGATGAAATTATTAATCTTGCACATTGATCTAGGGACTAAACATCAGTCTCATCAAAGATTAATCAACAAATAACTCATGAAATGATGTAATCGGTCTACAGAATGAGTAGCCGCTCTGTATATTCACACAAAGAATGAATAATTACATTACAATGTCATGCTACAAGCATGAATGAGAAGCAATTCGAATTCCTAAGGAGGTCATTCGAATTGAATGAGTGAGTCTAGATTAACTGAATGTAAGCCATAGTCAACACTCTAGTTAACCACTAATCAAAACCCTAATTGACTCAATTGAGCCCTAACTAAAGTCAAAGTGCAATAAATGACCGAGTCCCAACTAAAAGAGATCAGACACATGTCATAGCAAGCCAACCATCAAGTGCTAGCGCTTCAATGACTCCAATGAACCCCGATGAGGTTAACTGAAGTTGAATTGAACATCAGAAGTTGGTGGAGGTGCCCCTCTTGACTCCAGTTCATTAATTAATCATTAAATAATCAATTAAATGAAAGGAGGTGCCTTCACTTCCCTGTTTAACTGATTGTAACCATCAGTTAGCAATTAGGTGCATTAATATCACTCAGATCACCCCCGGAGTGCTCCAGTTAGCCTCCCCGAATGTATGAGAAGGCTAAGTTAGCCTCCTTGACTGAAGGTAGGCGTGGGTGTGACTGGATGATGCATTTAATGCTCCATTGATGTCAATTAATGTCAATAATACTTAGGATAGTGGTTTAACTAGGCCAATTTGACCAAAATGAGTGTGTATGGTGGTAAATGTCTCCAACACCCCCCCTTAAGCTATACTTAGGAGGAGTTAGAAAACATAAAATGCATAAAAATGTTAGGGCCCCAGCAACAAAGGCCATAGGTCACCCTGTACAATAAAGTAACTGCTTAATATAACCAAGGAAATGGGGAAAACCTCATGGGAAAAATACCCCCCCTCAAACTAAGCAGTAAATCAAGAATTTGTTCTTCTATGCAGCAGCATCCTGAGACTGTGCATGTGAACCTCTGAATCCAAACTAAATGAATATGTCTGGAGAAATATTCCACTTTGGAAGAAGAACAATTCACTCAACTGAATCAGAAATATAAACAGCTGCACGGTGAAAACTGAACCCATGTAGAGTAGCTGAAATCATCTGAAGAGAGAGCAAAGGTTCTTGAGGATTTGAACCATGTGTGGAAAACTCAAGAAAGTGATATGTTGCAGCCTTGAACAGCAAACCATGAGGGGTAAAATCAGCCCCAATTCTCAGGAGCAAGTGTCCAAGCGGATGCAAAATGTCTTCCTCTTTACTAGTTCTGTGAGGAGATGAGCATGTGACCAAAGGTAGAGAAGCCCTGGGACTGTGGAGAGTGAATGATTGAGCTCCATAATCTGATATAGCTTCTGAAATAGCTAATGAATCACATAATAAAATATCAGCAACCTCATATGAGGAAACTAACACCAAATCCCCATCAACAGTTTTGAAGAGAAAGTGCAGTACTTGATCTTTCACACTGGAATTGGTGAGAGTAGCTACAAGCATGACTGAAAGCTCTTGGATTTTAAAATTTGAACCAAATAATATCATATCATAAATTAAATCAGATCCAAATAGGTTCACAACAGATCCAAAACTGTGAAATGAAATCAAATCCCCAACAACGGTTTTGTAGGAGACTTGCGGTACTTGTTTCTTCACACCGTTGATGAGAAGAGCTACAAGCAGTATTGAAGGTTTATGAACCTAAAATTTTGAACCAAGAAATATTAGATCAGATCCAAATAATATCATATCAGATCCAATAAGGTTCATATCAGATCCAAAACTATGGTCAACCGAGACGGTGGATGCACAGTTGTCTTTTTCTTCAAAATTCTGAAATTTGGTGCATGCAATCCTGCAGGATTTTGCTGGAAGATCTAGATCATGGGGAGTGAATGTGTCACTCTTATAATCTAATAATTCTTCCAAAATATCCAATTTTTTACATATTTTCACACTAGCAGCAACATTAGAGGAAGAAAAATCAAATTTCTCTTCACTTTCGGAAGCAATTACTGGTAAATTTTGCACAGAATTCAAAGGAAAATCATCAGTGAATGTTTGCATGGAAGTGCAGCAGTATTTTTCTTCAATATTAGAGATTCGAATGTCTTCTTTTGTTTCAGAAATATGAGGAGATGAGATATCAGATATCTCATGAACTTCCGGAGCATCAGGAGAATGAGTCACTGCATGGAGACTTTCTTCAATTCGAATTGATTGTGTAGAAGATTCGGCTTCATCTTCATCTTGAACAACTTCATCAGAGAGAGTAGAGGCTGAGAATTTTGAGTAAAGAACTCTTGTGTTGCTGGATGTGATCTCCAAAGTTCTATTATGATCCTCATTGTGCTTGCCAAAGGTTCTGTCCAATTTTGTCCAGATATCCTTTGGGTATTCAGCAGAACCAATAAGGTAACGCAAGCTAGGAGAAAGGGCCAGGCATATTGCTCCAAAAGCTCTATCACCATCATTTAGCTAGTCATTCTCATTCTCATGAGAATATTTTCTAAGTCCAATAGACACCTCATAGAGACCTCATCTCTTCAGAGATTTAATCATCTTCAACTTCCATTCTGAATAGCTTGTGAATGGGGTGAGAAGAGGGATTGATGAGTCCATTCAAAGTTGTACTTGTTAAAACCTGCAAATCACAACAAAAGGGAACTATAAGGTCGGACAGCCTACACATTTTAGGCTTTCATCGCCCCAGCATAGTTGATTAAGCAAGCTTGACCAACAATTTCCTTACTTGGGGTATTAAGTGGTAAGCCTTGGCTTCTGGTGCAGTGCTGGATTTTTGAGTTATTGCTCAATTTTCATACAAGATCTGTCAAAAACATTGTTTTTGAGAGATCTGAGATTCATCCTGCCGTGAGCTCTAATACCATATTAATCTTGCACATTGATCTAGGGACTAAACATCAGTCTCATCAAAGATTAATCAACAAATAACTCATGAAATGGTGTAATCGGTCTACAGAATGAGTAGTTTCTCTATATATTCACACAAAGAATGAATAATTACATTACAATGTCATGCTATAAGCATGAATGAGAAGCAATTCGAATTCCTAAGGAGGTCATTCGAATTGAATGAGTGAGTCTAGATTAACTAAATGTAAGCCATAGTCAACACTACAGTTAACCACTGATCAAAACCCTGATTGAATCAATTGAGCCCTAACTGAAGTCGGAGTGCAATAAATGACTGAGTCTCAACTGAAAGAGATCAGATACATGTCATAGCAAGCCAACCATCAAGTGCTAGCACTTCAATGACTCCAATGAACCCTGGTGAGGTTAACTGAAGTTGAACTAAACATCAGAAGTTGGTGGAGGCACCCCTGTTCACTCCAGTTCATTAATTAATCATTAAATAATCAATTAAATGAAAGGAGGCGCCTTCACTACCCTGTTTAACTGATTGTAACCATCAGTTAGCAATTAGGTGCATTAATATCACTCAAATCACCCGCGGAGTGCTCCAGTTAACCTCCCCGAATGTAGGAGAAGGCTACGTTAGCCTCCTTGACTGAAGGTAGGCATGGGTGTGACTGGATGATGTCATTTAATGCTCCACTGATGTCAATTAATGTCAATAATACTTAGGATAGTGATTTAACTAGGCCAATTTGACCAAAATGAGTGTGTATGGTGGTAAATTTCTCCAACAGAAATATGCACAAGTTTGAATTGGGATCCAGGTGGGAGACCTTAGGAGGGGTGGATATAGTGTTTACTGATAGTGTTACTTGGGAGTCTACAGGATGCTCTTTGTGTCGATACTACGCACGGTAGCGGTGGATGCATTTTGACCTCTGCAATTCTCAGATTGATTTGGGACCATGGAATGACAATGATTGACAGTTTAGTGATTGCTAGAGGATGCTCTCAGGAGGTCTCTTTTGATGGTTCCTTGTTTACACTGTGGTTAGTCACTCTACTTATAGGAGGCTTCCATGGGACATTTTGTGATGGTATCGTGCAGTGCATTACTTTGAGCAGAGGGTGTTACAGATCTCCTCGGATAATTTAGGACCCTGGGATCATCCCTGGATTCAGTTGGTTCAGTTGATTAATTGTGGATTTGCATTGGCATTGGTTGAGGAAAAGCAATCTTTGGCGAGGGAGGACTGTAATGTTCTGTTTTGATAAAAAGGGAATAACTAAGGACTAATAGCACTAGGAGCAGAAAGGTACATCAATTCAGTATTATTAAGTCATCACTGTAGTAAGAAGGTCATCAGATTTCATATCGTAAAGCATGTGAAGCATGTAAGCCTTATTTCTTCACTGTTAAAGTCAACATGAAATTAGAATTGCATGCATGCAAGAGTGAAGCGTAAACACTAAAAGTGACATGCAAACCCTAAAAGTACATGTTATTATGTTTAAGAAGGGTTATTGGACTAAAGAGATTATCTATTGTTATTGTTGATTGATTTTTGAGTTTTGAGCAACAACACAACGTGCAGCTCTAGAAGTTGGGGTTGCAGATGGTGTCTTTAGCTAGCGAGGGTTCGGCAGTGAGATATATTCCCTAGTATCTTATTAGGATAGATCATCCAGGTTTATCCATTGCATCCATCATATACTACAGTATTAGGAGATCCAACACATTCCGAAGGGTTATTAGCATATCCACGTTTTGCAGCCGGAAGTAGCATGGAAAATATAGAAGGATTTGCTGGGACCAGAAAACCAGTATTTCCTCTACATGTCAGCTTCCTCTTTCTCAGTAGGCCTATCCTATGGTATGCAGTGATTATCAGCCATCAGTTTTCTCACCTGGAGCAGCCATCATCCAAATAGATCAGTTGGGGGCATGAGCAGCAGAACTGCCAATCAATTTGCTAGGGCGCATAAAGGCAGCCAAACCTCCACTTGTGCTAGTCCATCTCTCCGGAATCAGCAGACGGACAAGCTCAGAAAGTTTCAGCTTGAACAAACCTCTCCTCCTATAAAAATGTCACCTTCAGTCTGGAGGGTGTTTACGGTACTGGGGGCGGTAACACTAGAGGAAAAGAGCATTATTAGACCACCCATCTGGATCCTTATGCATGCAGCTATCTCTAGATTCATATTTTAGCCAGAATATCAGTGGTAAGTGTCAATTTGTCTCTACAAAACCCTAACCCTAATTCAGCTATATTTTAGGGCATTTTTGCATTGCGAGTTTGCATGCACAATTATTTTGCAAATTTGTATGAGATTGAGTGTACGAGACAGCACTATCATAGAACATTAGAGAATATTAGTATTTGGGATATTACAGTTTATTAGGCCTCTAAGGCAAAAACAACCTTTGTTCACACCCAACTCATTTAGACCAAACGAAGAATGCCTACACAACAATTACAAGTTCCAGGATTGAATAAAAACATCATGGAAGCCAAAACAACAAGGGAAATCGGGGAACAAAATCCCTATGACCAAAATCGACTTCACAAAATGTTCAATAGCTTCGCGTGGGTGAAGACGGCTCAACAACCACTCTGAAATCGTGGTTCCCTCTTTAATCTGGTTGGAAGTTCCCGAAATGATTCTCCAACCATGGGGGAATGAAACAAAATCAAAATTGTGTAGGGGAAAAATAGAGGATGGAGGATTGAGAAGAGGAACAATCAATTGTGCAAGTGCCCCCCACCCCCCTCATGAATGAAGGATGGATGATCAAAATGTCCCCCCCCCAGTTCCCCAAAAACATGAGGGAATATGAAAACGTGAATGCATGAGGGAATGGGCATATGTTTTTGGGTGTTTTCTTGCCCATGAAGTCAAAACATGACATTCAAAACTAGGTGCTCTGCCCAATTCAAATTTTCCCATACTCTTCCCCTTCTATGCAATAACTACCTCAACCACATTCTGGCATAAATAAATGGCTAGGAAGAAAGACAAGAAAAAGGGTGGTTGATAGAGATGATGGATTTTCCCCATAGGCTCAAGGTTTGAATACCCCCCCCCCCTATTCCTTGTGAAATCATGCCCCCATATCTTTAATGTTGCGGCACATAGCTAGCTGTGGTATTTTTTTATTAATCTACATTTTACATGATGTATCAAAACACATTGTGCCTGGCTAGCACATAAACCATCTGCATCGATTTTAATCGTCGACACATAAAACACTAAAGCCATGGTGGGTCCTTTGCCTTGAGCTCCACACGATGATTTAATACAATATTTATATCATATGCAATTTAATACCATGGGGTCGAAACCAGGGTGTTACACCTCATCCCGGACATCCACAAACTCTTTAATCTAACAGTCAAGAAAGGGTTTCCTACACCTTGGACTCAAAGCCTGATTATTCCTATTTTCAAAAGTGGTGATAAAAATAACCCCTCTAATTATCGGACTATTATGATTAGCCCTCTCTTAGCTAAGTTATATGGTATTATCTTAGAAAAGAATATCAATGAATGACTAGAAATGAAAGGTAAGCGATCTAAAGGCCAAGCAGGTTTTAGAAGGACTCAATCAACCACAGACCACCTTGTTACGCTTAGGATCATTGCAGATGAATGTCGTAATAATAAGTATGACATATTTTGTTGCTTTGTGGATTTTAGAAAAGCTTTTGATATAGTGCTTAGAAATAACCCATGGAATAGGCTAGAGGAGCTTAAGGTTCCTTTTGAGTTGAGAGTTTTCATGATAAGATTATACGAAAAGGTCATTACCAATTTTAAGAATAATGAGGGGTGGACAATGGATATAAATTGTGATATTGGAGTTAAACAAGGTTTCCCCCTCTCCCGATGTATGAGCGAAGAATTTTGAAGTTGAATGAACGAGTTTCCGAAGCTTGATGAATGGTAGGAGGTAGGTTTCTTGGTGGTATAGCAGGTCGGTGGTGGTTCAGCAATAACTTTCAAGATGGTTCTTGCTCCTCCTCGGGGGAAGAGGGACCGTGGAAGGAATGAAATAGTGGATACAGAGTCAGCTTTCTTGGGAACAAAAAATGACAAAGGAAAAGGAGTAATCAATGCCTAGACAACAGCCAAAGATGGGGAAGGGTGCAGTGGAACAAGAAAAGAGGAAGCAATTAACCAGGGCACAAGAAAGACAGGGAAATGTGTCCCGAAATCCAAAATGATACCACGTCTAAAGATCAAATCAGAAAGAGTCAGGGAGGAAATTCAATATATGAAAGAAAGGGCCCTCATAGGAAAATTCGTGGGGATTTGGCCCACAAAAAAGACTCTAGTATGGTGGATTAACTCAACATGGAAACCCCAAGGACACTATGAGCTCCAACTGGGAGCTAACGGGTTCTTCACCATTATCTTCTTCAATGAAGAGGACAGAACGAAAGTATTTGAGAATGGTCCCTACTTCTACAATTTGGCGGGTCTCTTCTTGAGGCCCTAGAAAGAGAGATTCGACCCTAACAAGGAAAATATGACAATAGCTCCAGTATGGATTAGAATGTATTCCCTTCCACCGGAATACTGGAAGGAATAAATCTTAATGGACATAGGGAACACCCTGGGGAACTTCATCAAAGTTTCTGAGCAAACTAGACAGAGGAAATACATTTCGTATGCCAGAATTTGCATCTACCTAGACATATCAAGAGATTTACCGGATGGAATAGAGTTAACATGGGAAGATGAGGAATGGTTTTAGGCCATAGACTACGAGCAGATCCCATTTCGATGCAGGAGATGCCATGAACATGGGCATCTGTTCGGAGACTGTCCCCAAAACAAGAGACCAGGAGGGAAGAAAGATCAAGAACTCCAGGATGCGGAGGGATTCACTAAGATTCAAAACAAAAAGAGACAAGCAAGAAAGATCTCAAGTCCGGAAGTTCATAAAAGAGTGCTGTCATAACCCCAATTTTTCAAAAAAAAATTAAAATTTTGAAATAACATAAAATGCTGAGACTGCAGTTTATTAACAGTTAACGCTTAGCAAAAAGAGAAACAGTTAATAGATTAAATTTGCATAAACTCCATTATGTTATTTCGGCAGTTTTTTTATTAACACAATCTTAAGTTTATCTTGCACATTAATTCTATATTTGGTTTACTGATGAGTTCTATTTATGACAGTAGGTGGAATCTGAATTTGAATTTTCGGGGCGTACTTAGCATTTATGCTAACGCAAATGGATTATTTGTTCTTCCAGGTTTACAGGTATAAATGACCGAGTATCGTCTTTAAGTTTATAAAGCATCCTGCAATATTTCTATTTACAATTAATAAGCATAGATTATAAGCTGCTATAATCCAACCTACTTCCGCAAGGTAACACAGTTTGTTTTCTTCTGTTTCTATAGTAAACGAAGTTTAGATGATTGTATTTCTTCCTGTAGAATATGTAGCGACAGTACTACTTCCTTTGGTTCTGAACGGTTTATTTTATCTGCTTGATATTCTTTATTTTCAAAATGCATACCCTAGCAATTCTATATTACATTTCTTGTATTTGGTTAGTATCTAAAAACAACTTCCAGGGTTGGTGTTTCTCTTATCGAACCAATCTTTTCATCTTATGTTAACCTTAGTAATTTGGTAAGAATGTAAAACTATACTCCAAGTAATGAGAAACTGCCACAACGTCTAAGATAAGATCTCATGGATCTGTATTTAAATAAAAGAGTTCATAGGAAAATGTTCTTACATTTCACTTCGCCATTGCATAGTTTGCTATCAAAACTTTGCTAGTTTCTAAGATTTAAAAGCGTGCATAAACTATTTGTATCGACATAAAAGATTTTATTAGTGTTACAATTGCATAATACTGATGAACCTACCCAAACGACACTATGCAAATTACTCTAGTTGAAAGCTGTGTAATCATTTACACCACCATGAAGGGAACTGGAACTATTAGATAGTTATTCTTACACTATTCACTAAATTGTTTATAAAACAAAGATTTCATACTTATCTTAAAATACTATTGATGACAACTTAGTTATTACACAACCTATATCCCAATGATGATATGTTTATATAAATTTTGATGAGTTGTAACCAATTCAAAAGAGGTTAATACCTATATAGGGATCATTCGTATTACTATGATAAATGTTTATATAACCTTTTAATATCTCCATAAGTCAATTACTAGTGCAAACTTATAATAGAGAATACATGATTCTCATGAGATTACTAATATAATCTCGTATCATTGCTTACCGATAAAATATGTAAGATTTCTTTTGGGGTCACGAAGATATAAGGTTATGATTTGTGTTAAGTCAACGTTATAATAACGTTGCAACCCATGCCAAAACGAGCTATGCACCAAGTGTTTAACGATTATAGTATGATTTGAATCCTATGCAAGGTATAATGCGATTTTGATGAAATCATTGGGTGAATAAAAATTATTTTTATGGAACATAGGTGACTATGGAAATTCGACCCATTGCATGATGATAATGTTGCGACCACGTGGATTTTTCTTGGCCATGCACTGGTTGCATAAATAGTTTTAACCCTAACCCTTGGCTCATTCGATCTCCGTCATTTGCGTTGGCCCTATGGGCTACTCTGCAAGCTCCCATGGCGGCCGTGAGTTGCAGATAGCTACAGAGGCTCCCTCGCTGGTGTTTGTCGTGTCTTGCTCCCTTGAGTTGAGTTCTATCATTTGCCCTCACTGTAATTTCTTTTTTTTTGGCCATAGTTCACTGCTTCTCCTTGCACATGGCTTACGACCACTTGAAACTCCTTTTTACTGCTCCTTCTGTCATGGTATTTCATTGGTGACAACTTGAGCTTATGGTGTGTGATTGCAAAGCTCCTTCATCGTAGGGTTTTAGTTTTCCTACTTGTATGCTGGTAACAATTCAACTCCATGCTTAATATCTTCTTCGTAGCCTTTGCTCTGACTTACCCACACCTCTGCTAATAGTTGTGAAAACACCCCAATCCTGGCATCTTCTTCCTCGGTGAATGATGAGGGTTCGGCTCTTCTTGATGCTGGTTGTGGTGTTACTATTCGTCCGAGGCTCCATCGCTTTCACTTCCAGTTAAGGTGAGTAAAGAAAATGATAATTAAGAGCTAAGGATGTTTATTGTTCTTCTCGCATAAGGTTTTCTGAATTTTAAAATAACTTGGGTTCTTTATGATGCAAGTTGGCTCGTCTCCAAGGATTACCGTTGTGCTGTATAATGGCTCCACGATTCGTTCACGGTAAGCTCCGGTTCCAAATCTGGATTCCCCTGCTTGTACAGACTCTTGCAGTTGGAAATCCTCGGTCTTGTTGCACCTAGTATTGGGTTGCTGTCCTTCATTTTTTTTATATAGCTTTTGTTTTGCTTAAAACTCTTGCTTGTCGCAAGGTGACTTTGGCTTTAAATTGAAATTTTGTGAAGCTCTCCTCTCGTATTTGTGAAGAACTTACAGTTTTGTAATATTATGTTTATACTCCAAAGCATGATGTGAATACTCGGTTCTTAACTGATATTTTTTACTTTGTTAATGTTTGACTTACATTCGGCCTTCAGGCTCGTGGATATAATGTAAATAATTTTAGGACAGTCTGTCTTAAACTTAACTTTGTTCTCCTTTATGTAATTGTATTTTATCTCTGTGTAAATAAATTTAAATTGTTCTTTTAATGGTTAAATAAAAATAAATAATTTACTGCTTATCTTGGGCTGCTACTGTAATGGTTTTGTATATTTTAAAGAAAAACTGAGTAATTTTAGCTCAGAATTACGAGCTAGGGTTTTAACCCTATTTAACTTGTAAAAAGATATTTCTGTATTGTTAATAAATAGATTAGATGACTGCTAAATAGAATTTTAAACCATTTCAGTACTCAAGAATTTCCAGGTTATGGTTTAATGAATTAAACTCTGGTTCTTACTTTAAGATTCCTTCCTTTCTTTAAAGAATTATTAATTTATAAATGATATTATTCATGTAATATTATTATCTGTATATAATATAAATATTTAAGCTTGTATTTGTGCATACACTTATTTTATAAAGACTGTGAATAATTTGTTTAATTTAGTTCATTCAGTAGTATTATTTCGATTAACTTACTAAGAAATGAAATAAGGGTTACGACCCTATCATTTTCCTTTACCTATATAATTTGTCTGTAAAAGTTAAAGGACAGTTCCTTGTTAATAATACTTAAAGCATAGGTTACTAAAGTATCTTAGTTGTTTTTATTCTAAATAAAAGAATATTGTGAGAGATAAATAAGTTCTTTATTAAGATATTCCTTATCTTGAATTAATTTGTCTTTAGAATTTAATTAGGTTATCAAAACCTACTTAGGGTTCGAATAGCTGCAGGTTAAGTTAGCTATTAATATTAGTAATATATATAAACTAACAGAACCATACTTAAACCCTTACTTAACATAAATAAATAAGCATTATATCTGAGATGTTTCTATTTCCTCTATTTCAGGTTAGAAGTATAGTTTGTAAAAGAAAGTATTGTGTAAAAGAATAACTTTCCTACTTGAACACATTGTTATCAATAAAGTAATATGACTATTTCTTTTTCTAGCATTCTTAATACATAGTCTGGTTTTAACAATAACCTAACTAAGCAGATTAATATTCTTTTCTGGAAGCAACTATCTACCGAAAGAAAAGATTCCAACACTTTGAAAAACATAAGTAACTCTATTCATTTCAGATTTCTTTCCTATCCTTCATCTATTTTAAACTATACTGCTTGTGCTAGAGTACAGTCTGGTTCATTCCAGACGTGGAAAAACATAGGTAGGATTATTTTTCATCAAATGCAAATCCAACATTCAAATAACTAAAAGATTACAAGCTTTAACAGTTCACTACAAAACATATAAATCATTCATTATTCATTCATTCTCAGATATAAACTTTTAACACAGTAAATAAAAGACTATAGAACCTGTTTAAAGATGGACAACAACAACGTTGGGAGGTCGTTCCTCCCTACCAACTCCTGGAGAGCACTCAAACAGCAACTTCTCAGGACCCCCGAGCCTGTTCCTGATCTCCTTGGCTGAGAACTGGTGGAGCATGCAACAAGATACTAGTCCAATGAATCGGTACTAACTCTGCACTCAGCTGTAAGATCCTTCAGCTGAAAAGCTGTACTAGATCACTTTCTACGGTTTACCCCTCAAACACATTCCACAAATTCCCTTCCCAATGAAATCCTCTGAAGTACATTCACCTAAATGGTTCTCTTCTTGGAATGAGTAGCCTCTGCTCTCTTCAATGGGTATTTTTATGAAGATTGCCTAGGTCTTTTTGGGTTAATTGTCATTAATTGAGCCACCTGCCACTACTACATTTCGATCCAAAATCCGACGGTTACTTCCGACGGCGCGTGAAATTTTTGTTTTAAACCTACCAAAAATTACAAAGTTCAATTTTTTTTTGTAAATGTGGCCATACGCGTCGGTTAAGCGACGGCTATTCTCATAACCGTCACTTAAACGACGGCGAGTTGGTCAAAAAAAAGGTCAAAAAATCCAAAAGGTCATCCAAACAACAAAAAAAAAAGCCAAAAGGCGGGGCACCGTCGCTTAACCGACAGCCCGTTAGTAAAAAAGAAAGCCAAAAGGGCGCAGAAGCTACAAATGCCATTCACGCCAAGGATTCACCTTTTAGCATTATACCGTGAGAAGGCTGTCTGTCTGGCCAGGGATTCACGCCAAGGATTCATAGATCGCACAGCTCAACTCAGTGCAGATCCAGGGGATGATATGCACCGAACCCATCTTGGTATTTTGGCAATTTGTGTTAATTTGAGATATGCATCCTCGAGTTTCGCAACCCTGAGCTGCATTTGAAATGAGTCTCTGTTTTAGATGGGTTCGGAGGCTGGGCCAGTTACCATCCGTTTTCTGATGGCAGTGAGGGCAGATCTGTCGTTGCAACTGGGGCTTTCTGATCGGCAGCTGCAGATGTGGTTCTGCCACAGGAGACTCAAGGATAAGAAGGAAAAAGATAAGGAGAAGGAAAAAGAGAAGGAGAAACAACCCAAGAAAGAGAAAGCTATACCTGCTATTCCACCTGCACCAGCACATTCTGCCTCTCTCATGCCAACATCCACAAAAACTAATTTCTATGACGATTATGATGACTAGTTGGGTATCTTAAATGATCTACAATTCTTGCACTCATTACTATTTCATGTTGTAAAATTATTAAATGCATGCTTTTCCAGTTTTAATAAGCTTATGTTAGATTATGTATTTTGACATTCTAGAAACTGTATTTCAGAATTTAAAAGTGTTGTTAGTTTTGCTGGGCATCGGAGTTGTAATTTTGCTGGGTATTGTGGCTGACTTATATTGTCAC
>LPNX010578157.1:0-36878 GCA_001517045.1 Pseudotsuga menziesii
CTGTGCTTGCCCCCAAGGTCACACCTCTCCCACTTTCTCAAGTGAGGAGACAGCTTTCGGAAGATTTATGCTGCTGGTGTGCAATCGGCGGACAACATGCATAAACCTGCAAAAAACCAGCAACTTTACTTGCTGGAAATTACTGCAAAAAACTGAATCAGAAAGTTAGCACAGATTATTGTAAAACCCAGAAATTGTATAAAAAAAAACTGAACTTAAAAATTTGGAAAAAACTGAAATTTTAGTGGTTAAAAATGAACGTTTTTGGGCTGAAAAATGACATATAAACAGCAAATTTAAAGCTTTATACTAATATATAATAGATGAAAGCCCTAAGACAAGGGTTATATTCACTATACAATGAATAAAACCCAGTTTTAGGAAGGAAAAAGAAAAATGGCCGAAATAAAATTTTGAAAAAAGAAACCCTTGGAGAGATGTCCTTGGCTTGGAAAACCTGTAAATAAACTTATGAGAGAGCTGCAAAATGTAAGCAAAGAGGTGAGTACCCAATAAATCTACCAAAATACTTTGATAAATCTTATTAAAAAGTCACAAATGGAAGCAAAAATACTTCTACTTACAAATCCCTCCACAAAATACTTTGTGGAGAGCTATCTAAGCTAATACAAATGCAAATCAAATAAGTACATATGCAAGTTACCTCACCAAAAGATGCATGAAATGTAGAATGACGGCACAATATCCCTCCAAAGCTTTCTTCTATTATAGCCCAACTAGGGCAAGATTCAATACAACAATGGCAAGAGGCTTGGGCCAAATGCTTGAGAAAATATGAGAGGAGAAGAGGGAAGAATTTCAGCAGCATAACAATAGCATGAGAGAAGTTTTCCAAATGAGGGAGTGAGACCCTCATTATATAGTTGAGGAGCAACCCCAACCCCTTGAAGATCAATGGCCAAGATTAGATGTAGATCTAGATTAGATCTCCACCACTAGATCTAGGTTTGTTGACTTTGCAAGCCATCCACCAATCTTAAGCAAGGGTGTCTTTTCAAATCAATGGTCAAAAAGATAGATCCATGTCACAATAAAGCTTAACCCTTAGATCTAGGGTTTCCATGACTTAAGTGGGGCCCCCTTTTGACTCAAATTATAATTTTTATTATTTTAACTTTTTATTGTTTTTATTTTTATCTTTTACTTTTTATATTTTATTTAATCTTTTATTTTTTATCTTTTATTTTTAAAATTTCTACCTTTTTATTCTTTTACTTTTTATCTTTTACTTTTTATATTTTATTTAATCTTTTAATCTTTTATTAATCTTATATTTTTTATTTTTATCTTTTTATTTTCTATTTAATATTTTATTTTTAATTTTTTTAATTTTTGACCTTTAATTTTATATTTTTATTCTTTAATTTTATATTTTTTATCTGGAGCTTCCTTTGACTCAAATTTTGATTTTTATTCTTTTTTTTATTTTTTATTTTTTATTTTTTAATCTTTTACTTTAAATATTTTATTTTTTTATCTTTTATTAAGACAAGAGGGGCACCCCACTTGGGAAATCTTCAAAAATTTATTTTGACCATGGGGGGGTTTATTTAAATAAAAATTAACTATGATTAACCACCTCCCAAACTTAATTACCATGGCCTTATTTGATTTTTTCCTTCAAAATCAAATAATTTAATTTTTCACCCTTGGAAATTATAATAATTTCCTAGGAAAAAATACCTTGTCTTAACTAAAATTGCTCTAACTTTCTAACCCCTTGTCAGAATGACATGAGACTTGAACCAATGGCTTAGGGGGTGTCATAGCATTTTCATTTGCATTCATAGCCCCTATTACAAAATGCCAAGGTTCAAGAGATTACATTATTACATCAAAACTTAATTAATTAACCACCAAATGGTAAAGTTAATTAATTAGGAAAAATCAAAATAAAATTAAAATCTTAACGAAATTCCGCAAGACTACAAGATATGGCTAGCATGGTCATAGACAACAACTTGAAACCTTAGCCACCTCATGGGCTTGATTATCAGAACGTCAATTCACCACTTTGGAGGATTTGTGAGTGAAAAAGCACATGAGTGGTGGTACCACGGACTGGTGACATTGGGTCACAACACTATCACTTCCTACTGTGACTTCACACAAAGGCTTATGGAGCGCTTTGATAAGAAGGACCCAGAGATTCATTTAAGGGATCTTGCTCAGCTCAAGCAGACAGGCAGTGCAGAGACATTCATATCCGAATTCTAGAGAGTTACAGTTATCGTATCTGACATATCAGAGAGTCGGTTGATTATGCTATTTACGGAGGCACTATTCGAGCCACTCCGCGGATGGGTGAAGGCTTACAAGCCAATTACTTTGCAAGATGCTATCAGTAGGACTCTGGACCTACAAGATTTTGTGCCAAAGAACACGCCGCCAGAAAAACCTACCAATCTCCCGAAAAACAAGGAGAAACCTACCAATCTTCCAGAAAACAGGGAAAGGATAATCCCACAGAGGGAATGGTTGAACGAGGACATGCAACGAGATTTGAGAAGGAAGAACTTATGTTTCAATTGCAAAGAACCTTGGGCAGTCGGCCACAGATGTATGGGAAAATGGAAGGTACACCTCATCAAAGTACTTCCAGATAGCAGTGAGGAAGACGAGTTGGAGCAAAAACCAAATGGAGAACTACACAATACAGAATTTGAACAATTGCCACAGAGAGCCACTATTGCTACCCTCACGGGAGTCCCCACCTTCCATACTATCAGGATCAAGGGAACTATCCAGGGACAACCTGTCGTTGCTTTGATTGATGGTGGGGCCACCCACAACTTTATCGATGCCTCTTAGGTAGAGAGGAAAAGATTTTCCACCAAGGACTTCGAGGGGTTTATCGCTGTCATGGCTGGCAATCACAGGATGAAATGCACACAGAGGATACCCCAGTTACAGGTACAACTTGGGAATTATACATTGGTTGACAACTTTTATGTGGTAGATGTGCCAAACACGAGCATTGTTTTGGGAGTACAATGGTTGTACTCAATTGGGAAATACTCAACAAATTACCAAACATTAGATATGGAGTTTCGGGCACCAAATGGGAAAAGGGTAGTCCTAAGAGGAATGCCCAATGAAGCTTCAAGGTCAACCGCAACAAAAGGGATGACCACCATATTCAAGCATGAGGACAAACGTCGCACAAGAAAATGGCCAACTCCAACACATAAGACTTCAAGGAAGGAACAGTGGTATGCAAAGGGATTTCCAGGTAGACCTCCAAACAAAGGTAGGATGAGCCCTAGGGAATTTGGACAAGGAGCCAAATCTAGCATGTTCAATCCTCACAGGTACCCAAGAAGGTACAAGGAGGGAATACAGAGCATGGGTGAAAAGAAACACAAATTCGAAGAAAAAGAAGAGCCACCCAGCAGCGAAATAAACTAGTTGATAAAAATGGACAAGAAGAGACAGGGACAAATGATTCGGTATATTGGTTGAAGATTGCTTCAAGACAAGCAATTTCAAGCGGGGAGGACTGTAATGTCCTCTTTCAACTAAACCACCCTGAGACACCCGTTGACCTATTTTATAATTTATTCCCATAGGTTCGAGCGGGTATTAAAGAAAAGGGAATAATTGAGGACTAATAGCACTAGGAGCAGAAAGGGGCATGAATTTAGTATTATTAAGTCATCGATGTAGTAAGAAGGCCATCAGAGTTCATATCATAAACCATGTGGAGCATGCAAGCCTTATTTCTTCAGTGTTAAAGTCAACATGAAATTAGAATTGCATGCATGCAAAAGTGAACGTAAACCCTAAAAGTGACATGCAAACCCTAAAAGTGCATGCTATTCTATTTAAGAAGGGTTATTGGACCAAAGAGATTATCTATTATTATTATTGTTTATTTGGAGTATTTCAGCAATAGCACGGTGTGCAACAGTAGCAGTTGGGGTTGAAGACAGCATCTTCAGCTAACGAGGGTTCGGCAGCAAAATATTTGCCCTAGACTCCTTCAGGGTAAGCCATTCAAGTCCACCATCAGCTTTCACCTTATTGGTCTATATCCAATGATCCAACATTCCCAGCAAGACTATTTGCAGGTTCACTTGTGCAACCGAGGATTTAGCCGGAAAACCCTAAAGTATTCGTTGGGTCTCTGAATCCCAGTTCCTCTTCCGCATAACAGCATCATCTTCATCAGCAGGGTCACTCCACTGCCTTGAGTGATTATCAGTCCTCAGTTTGCTCATCCAGAGCAGTTATCAGCAAATCTGTGCAGCCGGGGGCATGAGCACAAAACAAGAGGATCAATTCGCTAGCCAGCTTAGAGGGGTCAAAAACTCTGCATGCACCGGTCATTCTCTCCGGCACGAGAAGATCTACACCGTGGCAAAATCTCAGTTCCATCAGGAAACTCCTTCACCAAAAACATCACCTTTGGCTAAAGAGAGAGTTTCTTGCTGCTGGGCAGTAACACCGGGAAAGAAGCATCACTACCTCAGCAGTCCAACTCTGTATGCATGCATCTTATCTCTGGAGTATCATCAGCTTGATTATCAGTGGTAAGTGTTGACCTTCTTTCTGTAAATATTTGCCCTAGTTTACCTATAATTTAGGGCCATTGGCCTAGCACCTTGCATGCAAATTTTTATTCAGTATTCTTGCACATTTTGAGAGTACAAGTAAGCCCTAGAATAGTGAAACAGTAGAATATCAGTATTTGGGATATTACACATGGACACTTGCACATGCTCATTGTATCCTCTGTGGGGTGCTTTGCACAGGTTGAAGTCCTTTATCTACACACAGTGGTCAACTGGATGATAGCGTTCACAAGTGCCACTATGATGGTCGATTAATGGTTGCATGACATTAGCACCCCTACATGTGATAGCTTGAGCTTTGGAGTCCTCTCCATGGACACAAGTTGACTACACAGGTATGGATAATGACATGTACCCTCACACATGGTAACTTGGGGTTTTGAAGCTCATACTCAAATAGTTCATGGTTCATATTGTTGGTTGATGGAGTCCTTAATTATGATGCTCCCATGCATATTGAATGATGATATCATCCTTGGCTCATACGTGATGAAGTGGAAAATCTCTTGGAGAAATACATATGGTTGATTAGGTCTTGGTACCCACATATATGGTAGCTTGCTGTTGTGATAGCCTTTGGAACCCATGATGAAAGCCCTTGATGTATATTTGCATGGTATGGAGACCTTGACACTTGAATCTAATGCTAAGTTGCCAGGAAACGTGGGTACGGGGACGAGTACTGGTATGGGGACGGGGACGCCACTTTTTGAAACAGGGTACTTGGGTACGCTGGGGGTACTATATGTGTGTGTGTGTGTGCGTATGTGTGTGTTAAAATTTATAAAAATAAAACATTTCACACTCACATCATACATGCATATTTGATATTTCTAAATTCAATGATTCATATGAACATTAGCATTGAAAAATTGAACAAAAAATAATAAATTTGATAAATCATATGACATAGACTCATAGTAGATATCAACTGGAAGACTGAAATTATATAAATATAATTAACAACAAAAAATATTATATCTCCATGACACCATGAGTTCAAACTTCATTGCCATACTACATCCAAAATTTGCCTAAAGGCCACTGCTCGTCTTATACTAAGCTACCCCAGAACGGCATTATTTCCTCCGCTGTCGTCTGCACTACCTTCCCTAACTCCGCAATACCTGTTGCGTCATCTTCTATTGCAGTTCTCCTTCCTACTAGCTGCTTTGGCGGTGTGTTGGGTACCGCTCTAGCCTGCAACTCCTCGTTTTCCTTATGTAGGTCTGCGATAACTTTCCGTAGTCGCAATACTTTTGCTTCTGCAAACATTTATAGGCTAACTTCCAGTACCTCTTCGCAATGCATGGAGACTGCCCTCTCGAGTTGTTGCCTGTCCTCGAATGCCTTGGTTTCTTCATTTTTTATTGCCTCCTTTTCCATTTTTAGTCACTGAAGTTCCTCTTCAGCACTTTATGCCTACTGTTTGGACCGGACTAGCTGATCATGGACTATTGCTTCGCGGTCTCTAATCTCTTCACTTGCTGCGATCTGAAGTCTTGTCGGTGTAGACATCGAAAGCAAGTTTAGGTCGAGGTCAATCGTGTGGTGCCCTCGTAGTGTAGCATCGGTATCCTCGTCCCCCGCTGTGATCGCATGTGGCAACATCTACACTAGTTGCACTCTTGTGCCGATGTCAACCTCAGTTGCCCTTTGAGACGCTCCTTGTGGTATTCTCATCTTGAGCATTGCATTCGTGAGTGTCTGCACTAGTTATGTAACTTGGTGGAAGTAACCGGTGACATGTTGGGTTACCTTCGCTTGATTGTCGTTGGTTGTCGTAGTGATTGCTACCAGTACCGTGTTTACCTGGTCATTGGAGAGTCTCGCAGTGCTACTCCCCTCGCCTTGCTCAAATCAACGCTTTGTGCGCATTGTTTCTCCAACTCCGACAGAATCGAAGTTGCTAATGACACCTCATCTTGCGAGTTCTCTTCCTTTTCCGAGTCCTTCGGTTTATCCTGCTCTTTCGGGACATCTGTCAGTGGTCCATTGCCTGGGTCTGACAGTTCCTCGTCACTTACCGAAACTTTCCATTTTGGGGGCCAATCTTCGATGATGGCGTCCAGCTCTTCATCCGTCAGCTTGTATTATGTCTTAAGCCATTGCTTCTCCAGATCTACCCGCACTTGAATATGTATGGTGTGGGGTCCCATCGCCAATCGTGCGATCCTCTAGTACTTGTTTGCAACTTGGTCTATGAGACGTGGCACCTTGACTGCTTCCTCTCACAGTGCGTCTAAGTATGGGTAAAATTGAATGTTGTTGTTTGTTTGGCGTTCCTTGTCGTTGAGCGCCCAGAGGTTTTTATGCCTTGCGCCTCGGCATATGTTGACAATGTCAACCTCTATTCCTTGATAATGTGTTGGCTCCATCCGGCCTACCAACGCGAAGAGTATCAGCAGCCAAGATTAAGTGAATGGCTTACCAGCCTCTTGTGCCAACACGGCGTCCTCCATCAACTCGTTCAATAAGAATAGGGACCAATTCATCTGTACGGCAGCTGTGCACTACTCCGCAGATGCGATAACCCCCGATGTGCACTGATTCGGGCGATTCTTCCGCACTATATTGACCGTCAGCAACTTTGTTGCGACTCACACTGCCTGATCATTGATGGTATCAATTATGTACGCCCTTTTATCATTTATTAAGCCATATTTGTTTCATAGCTTCGTTGCCAGCTTCTTATTGTTATCCTTTCCTCGAAAGTATTGCGATGGGTCGACCCCCACCTTGGGTAGGCTAGTGATTTGGGATATCAAGTCGACTGTAATTGGGACCTTTGTCCCTAGCCACAAATAACCGTCGTGGAAACATGCCAACAATTGTTTTACGCACGCATTAACTTCCGAAAATCGTCCAAAATGCGGCATATGGATGATAGACAGCAGACCAAACCATTGCAATCCCAACGCCCATTGCGCAGGTTCTTTGGTGATCGGTGCTTGGTCATCGTGTGCTCTTTCCTCATAGGTGTCCTTGGTGCATTCCGGGAACGCCAGGATTTCGTGGTCATTGTACTGTAGCTTCTGCAATCGTGGCACAATATTTGTCGTTACATGAAAACCTTTGGCGTTGCAGGCATACTTGTTGGCTTTGCCAATCCTTACTATCGATGCCCCTTCCATTCTCGGTGGTACATACCTGGGGATGTCGTCTACTGTCAGCCCTGGTGGTTTGCCTCTTGTCGTCGTTTCCTCTTCCACCGTAGCTAATGGACCTGCTTCTCCTTTTGTTGCGCCCCCCCTCGTCGAACCTCGGATTGTCTTGATTCTTCTGTCTGGAGTGATCGGACAATTGGCGCTCCTCTTCTTCCTAATTAATCACCCTGCTGTGGACACGATTTCCTACATTTCTTCAATGATGGTTTCCCGCGCAATCGGAGTTTCTTGCGTGCTTGTGCTTGAAATGATTTGTGACATGGCTTCTGCAACACCTCTCTTCTCGCTTGCACTACTCTTCTCTAACTCTTCTACTCTTTGCTCTGATTCTTCTTCTTGACGTGCTCAATGGGTCGAACCATGCCCATTGGTCTGATTTTATAGCCTCTACGCCTTTCGTGCGAGGGATTTAAACCATCATTGCTAAATCCTTATTAATTGACTAGATCCTCCATTGATTCTGCAAATCTAATGCACGCCTTAGTCATTAATTCCAATTCTTTCCAACTAGCATTGTCGCCCGCGTGGTGTAATTACTTCATTTATTGCCCGATTTGACCAGTTCGCGCCTTGTCTAGTATCGACAAGTTCCAAAGCTTGTCGCAATGTAACTTTTCTCATCGCTCTTCCTACTGTCGACAAAATTCCCTTCAGAATTTTCTTTCTTTTTTCAGGTCGTTAGCATTGGTGTTGCGTCTGGCTATCCCGATAAGGCTTTAGCCAACTCCCATTTACTAGTTTTGGCAAAAGTATGTCGTCTAACTGTTGCAACTGTACTCCACCTCCGTCAGTAATGATATGTATGATGTAGGGACTAAGCCAATGCATCTGAAGCTTACCTGGGTGCTTCGCAAACTTGTTGTCATAGAGAAGAACCATATCTCCGCGTTGGAAGTGCTTTGTTTTGATGTGGCGATCATGCCATGCCTTCTGTCTATCATTTTCTACTTGCTAATGAAATCCTGCGATGAAGCGATCCTCTTCAAGGCGTACTAATTGCGTCAGTCTTTCCTCAATTACTCTTTCGTCACTCATTCATGTTACGGCTGTTATTCGTAGACTAGGGACGATATATTCCATCGGTATTACCGCTTCTTGTCCTTAAACCAACTTGAATGGTGTCTACCTCATCAGTCTTTTACATGTCGTTCTGTAGGCCCATAATATCGCATGGATTTTTAGATCCCGGTCGTTGGAATTCGTATCGCATACCTTAGTAAGTGCATTTTCCAATATCTTGCTTAACACCTCGACTGCTCCATTCACTTGTGGGTGATATGGAGTACTTTTCTTGTGTTGTATCTAGAATTCCTCAGTCATCGCTTTGATCGTCTAGTTGATGAAATGAGCTCCTTGGTCGCTCATCAATATTTTCGAACATCCAAATCCAATGACCACATTGTCAAATAAGAACCTCGTCGCTGTCGCGGCTGTGCAATCCTTTACTGGTGCTGCTTTATCCCATCTCGTTAGATAAGCAGTCGCAGTGATGATATATCGCGCACATATTCTTTTTCTTGGTGGATTGATAGGTCCCACAAAATCAACTGCCCATTTTCCGAATGCTTGCAGCGCTACCTGAGGTACTAATGGCATCTCGTCTCTCTGCGATGGTTTTCCATTCTTTGACATACATCGCAACTTTTAGCATAATCTGCAGCGTCGTCGTGTATTGTCGGCCACCATAATCCAGCTCTGAGTATTTTTTTGGCGGTCGCACATCCTCCATAGTGCCCTCCAGCAATCCCACCATGTGCCTTTGCCAACACTCTTTCCTGCTCATGCGAAAGAACATATAGTCACAGAATTTCATCCAACCCCATCTTGTATAGCTTCTCGACGATCAATTGGAAGTCAACAGCTCTGTCAACAAGTTTCTTTTGATTAGTGGTGAATTCCTTAGGGGCTTTTTCTGTCGTCAAAAATTGAATAATTTGTTCGTAATGGTCGTCGATCATTCCGACTCTAACCAACTGTGCATCAGGTAAACCGTCCTCGATGATGCTTGGTTCTTCGCATGACTCTATCCTTGATAGATGATCGAGTCCTACGTTCAGTCATCCAAGCTTCACAATAATCTCAAAATCGAATTCCTGATATAGCAGTAACCATCGACGGATCTTCCCCCCCAACACATGCTTATTGACCAAGTACTTCAATGTTGAGTGATCCGTAAACATTTTGAAATGTCCTAACAGGTAGTGGTGGAATTTTTGCAATGCATACACCATCTCCAATCCTTCCCTTTCTGTCATTGTGTAGTTTCTCTCCGCAGTAGACAACTTTCGACTTGCAAATGCAATCGGGTGGTCTATTGATCCTTCTCCCTGCTGTGCCAATATTACTCCCGAGTCCTAATGCGACTGACGAAACATCGACATGGACATGGAACTCCTTTGTCCAATCCGGAAAAACCAATATCGGTGTTGCAACCATCTTCTGCTTTAGTGTTCCAAGACTCCTCTAGCACTCGTCGTTGCATTCAAACTTCGCATCCTTCTTCAACAATTTCTCCATCGGCGCAGCGATCGTTGCGTATCCCCTTATAAACTTTTGGTAATACCTTGTGTAGCCCAATGTTGCTCTTAGTTGTTTCACTGTCATTGGTGCCGATAGGTCGACAATTACTGCAATCTTGGCGAGATCAACCAACATGCCTTCCTTGCATAGAATGTGTCCCAATAGAATTCCAAATGGTGCACAAAATATATATTTCTTCAGATTCAGGGAAATTTGATGTTGTCGACATCTTTCCAACATCAATCGAAGGTTCGTAGTATGGTCTTTTACCAACCCATAGACGGTCCAGTCGTTCATATAGACTGCAACGAATTTATGAATGAAGTCTTTAAAAGCGGCAACAACTAACCTTGAAAAAATCATCGGTGCATTCTTGAGGCCAAATGGCATCACTGTGTACTAAAAACATCCCCATTCTATCACTAAAGTGGTTTTGTGTCAATCCTCCTTCGCAATTCTTATCTAATGATAGCTTGAAAAGTCGTCCATGAATGAATTGATTTCCTGTCCTCCAACTCCTTCCAACACCTCGTTAGTAAATGGTGTTGGAAAGGGATCATGAAGACTTGCATCATTCAATTTTCTCAGATCGACGCAAATCCGGATTTCACCAGTCTTTTTCTCCTGCACAACCATCGTACTAATCCATTCTGATTCTTCGACAAGCTCGATAATTCTTGCATCCAACAATTGCTCTAATTCATTTTTGACGCGCTCTTTATACCTCGGATTCAACCTATATGGTCGTTGTTTTACTGGTTTCGCATCAGGCTTCAGAGGAATCTTCATTTCGCCCGAGTCCCTTGAAATACCTTTCATCTCGGAAAATTTGGTCGGAAATAAGTCTTGAAACTTATGTAGTAGATCGGTGACTTTCCCCATCGTTGAATCATCAAAGTAATCTCCAATAGTAGAAAACTTTGGGTCTTCTTTTGTCCCAATATTGACCTTTTTTATCTTCAACGGTTGTTTGAATTTGTCGTATGGCATTGCTGGTGCTTCGATGTCGTGGCTTCCTTCTGACTCTGGAATGTCGACAGCTCTTGGATCATCTTCGTTATCAGGTTCTCTCGACACATTGTAGCATTCCATCATCATCTACGGTGTTAGTGTCTTATGTGATCCCGTCGATAGCTCAGCCAAAACTATCTCCAATACTTTGTCGCGGATGTCCTGTAACGCTCTATGAATGAATGGATTTTCGTTCGCGAAACCATAAGTATGGCTGAAATTAATAGTCAGCTCTTCCCAAGTTGTTTCCCTTCACAACTCTGCAGAAATATACCATCTTCATGGTATTTCGTCCAGCGTATGGATGAACGCATGAACCCATTTCTCCTTTGGCCTCATCTCCCATACCGCTTGGCATGTTATCAGATGATCGCTTGGATCATTCCTTCCATCATACTTCTTTCCTTTGTAGTACTCATCATCTCATAATCGAACTTCCATCAGTCGTCGACATATTTGCCAATCTACTATCGACGTCTTGTGCGCAGCCCACCATCTCGTTGGAGTGGCCTTTAGTGCCTCTTCTAGTGCCAACAAACGTTGTGGTTCGGATACTCTGTCTTCAAATTCGCCAATGAAAACTATAAGGTTAGGTAGTCCTTCATATGTCGAAAGATCAAATACTTTCGTCGCTCCCCATCTCAACGACTGAGTGACTCGTGCACATTTTCTAATTGATACTTCGTGCAACTGGTTCTGCCAGTTCTCTAGCGCTTCGTCCGAGTCTGAAGATGTTGAGTTGATGCTTCGCCAACCTAACTCTCCATCAACAGTGGGATTGATATAGTCTTCAGAGACATTATAGGCATTATCCCAACCTCCCATGACTTTGTCTTTTATTGGTTCAACATATCTCTGCCCTTCGAGGGGATCCAATGGGGCAATGAGCCTCGTGTCGCAATTCTCGACTGTCATTATCATTTTCTTGAAACTGATAATCGTCAAGTTTTCCATTACCCAACCGATTCCCAACAATGCAGGGTATGCGCTGGTGTCGTCGACTATTTCAATAACATCGAAGTCTACATACGTCTTCAATCCTTCCACTTCGAAAGGTAAACGGGGTACTCGTCCGACTGGAGAAACCTTGGCCTGATTTGCCAGATGAAATTGTACTGGGGACCAGAATAACTGTGGCTTTCCCATCATTTCCCATGTTCACTTGGTTAGAATATTCACATCTGATCTTAGATCCAAAATAACTGAATCTACATCATATCCATTGATTTAGACATTCATCCTCATTTCTCTTCCCGTTTTCTTCTTTTGTAATGAATTAACTGGGGGATCCTGTCGTCCTTCTTCCTGTCAATACAAAAAGCTTGTTATCTCTGCTAATGGATCTTGATCTTTGCTAACATTAGACAGGTTTCTAGAAAAAAAATTCAAAGTACAGACCTATTTCTTCGATCTTGGTGAGTTTGTCGAAACAAAACTTGGCGGGATCTCGTAAATAGGTAGCTTACCGTTGTTCTTGTTCAAGGCGTCTTTCGCTTCGAAGAAAGTTTCTTTCTCTGCTTCTACACTAAATTTGAGTTTCTTTTGAGCCGCAGGCCAAACATATAGCAGTGGTCCGTCAACTCCTGTCATTGCTCCTCCTCTCATTACTACGTCGATAGTTACTGGCTAAGTTCTTAGTTCCGCCGATATATTCCCCACATTCGATCCAAGCTTTTGATTCTAAGTCTGATTTGCATTATGGTTTGGTTGCGGCTGTGGCGTGTTCTTAGCTTGCCATTTCGCAATTAACTGTGGACATTCCTTGACAGTGTGGTCAGCTGCTCTACAGTAATTACACTGAGCTGAAGATTCGGACAGTCCCTCTAATAATCTCCCAACACTGCGCAATTATAGCACGTAATTGGTCCATGACCTCGACCCATAGCTCCTCCACGACCAAAGCCTCCATTACGTCCTCCGCGAAATCCTCTTTGTCGTTGGTTCGACGGTTGGTTATACTATGGCTGATTAAATTGTTGTGTGGCGGGTAATATTGCGGCTGCAGCGGATTATACTGCAACTGAGTATACCACGGTTGAGTATACTATGGTTGCGGTTGAAGTTTTTTTGTTGATCATTGCTCCTCCCCCTTTATAAAGTATGTATACATAGTTCTTTCTTGGAGCAAATCATAAGCTCTGCAATCCTTTTCTTCATGACTAACCGACCGACAAAAGTTGCAGAAAAGACTAGCCAGTTTCAACACAACCTTATGGAAGTACATGCATTCTTCTGACCGATGTCCTCTTATTTGACAAATTCGGCACCAGGGAAAGACTCAGTGGGTTTGGAGCACCAAACTGCAAGTATTCGCAAAAGTCCAGACACTAATTCTTGTGATGTCCCTCAGACCAACATCGACTACACCATACTTCTTTGCGGACTTCTTTCCCCTTCTTAATATCCTGTAATTGGATAGTAAGGTTCGCCAACCGTGACTGGATCTGGCTCATGCCGATCCTTGTTTCGCCAACTAGTGAAGCCTCCAACTTCATCGCGATCTCCAAGGCTTTTGCCTAAGATGCAATCTTTTGTTGCATCAACGGCATGCGGATATGGGGTACCAAGATTGCAATGAACCATTCTTTGTGTTGTACATCACTCATTCCGAAGCTAACCTTGGCCATTAGAGTTTTGAATCGTTGATCGAAGTCCCACACCAACTCATTGGGGAATTGCTTTATTTCCTTCAATTCGGTAATATACTACGATTCTGATTTAGATTTCTTGAATTCCTTGATCAATTCAGTCTTGATTTGCGCTAGGGTCTTCTAGGGATGCCCCATCGATACTTGTACGAATTTCATATACAAGTCCAGCGCTCAGCCCCGAAAGGTCATCGCCAATTGTCCTTTCTTTATATCTTCTTGTTTTACCGTCCACATAGCTTCGCATAAGAACCAATACTATTCGGGATCCTCAATCCCGTTACCTTGAAACAAGGGTAGCTTTACGTCGTCACCCACCATTCTGGGTCTCCTCCCAGTGCTCGTTGATCCACTACTATTACCATTGTGCTGAAACGCAGGACAGCCTTACGATGAGCTCGTGTTTCTCCCTCCTAGGTTCGACGCAGTGCACGGAGTTATAGGTACGTTGTAGCTTTGGGTTGGTCCTTCCTTAGGTTTGGGTGTAGCCTAGTCGATTCCTTCGTCACTGTAGGGTCACTTAGTCCCTTGTGGTCCCCTCTCGCAGTTTTTTGTTCCAGTCACAGCAAGACTCTCCTCGATCCTCTTTTCTTGTCGGAACCTCACCCCACTTTGCAGGCGACCACACTCTTTCGCGCCTTCCCTTACAGTCTCGTCATGACTCCCATCCATCTACCCCGTATCATTCCATCAAACCCTTACCTTCGCAGTACCCACAGCCTCTGCACACCGGGGATTTACTCGTCGGAATTCATCTTTAGTATTCCTTTTTTACAGATGAGCATCTTAATCCACAACTGTAATGACAATAGAAATCTCCCCCTCGGTCCCTTGAAAAATTCTCTTCTGGTGTCGTTGTAAGATTTAACTGTGTCGACATCGAACTCGGAACTCAGTAATGTACCCTTCCAAAAAACTATCTATC
Organism: Pseudotsuga menziesii; assembly: GCA_001517045.1. Lineage (NCBI taxonomy): Eukaryota > Viridiplantae > Streptophyta > Pinopsida > Pinales > Pinaceae > Pseudotsuga > Pseudotsuga menziesii. Next base: position 14,867 of record LPNX010578157.1, read on the forward strand.
CACACATCGACAACCCTTGAAGCTTTGTTGTTCACCTTCCGCAATTGTTGGATTAGTTCCGGAGTCCACTGATCAAGTTCGCCTCCTTGGAAATTCTTCTTCTGAAAAGTAAGTTACACCAACCACTCGTACAGTACTATCAGAAATTCAGAGAAGAATATTTCATGAATATCGAAGTAGATATATCTTCCCAACCAATCTTCGAGTTCTAGTTCTCTTCTTCCGCAAATTCTCAGCCTTTCTTACAAACCAATCCTGGATCTCTGGCTTCGTCGGATGCCACAACATGTCCTCTTCTCCTTTGCACTAAGGTTCTGGCAACGGAACCTTTTGTTGACACAAACACACACACGGTTCTGTCGACAGGGGTTCACTTCGCACTGCTGTCGACAACTACCGACACAAACTCCCTAAACATCAACCCAAAAAGGATTTACCCTTTCCACCAACACCTGCGAAGCAGGTGCAATCTCACCCGAGATGTCTGAGGGGGTGTTGCAGGAACCAAATTTCCGCAGTGGGAAGAGGACTTCGCACTATCATTTACCCAATCACAACATTAACTTGAAATCCAAGTTTGTAACCACGCTATTAGCCAGATCTACTTATCATTATCATTCGCAATCATACTTGCCCAAATTTACATCAACATACATTAAATCGACAAGCATTGCGACACCTTGCATCATTCACATGTAAAAGGAAAACATAGATGTAGCATAACCATTCATCAACTCATCTGATCCATCGCAGAGTTAACCAAAATAATGCAGAAACACATAATTCATATTAACAATGCAGTTCACAGAATTAAAGACCGTACAACTCAAAGTGCCAAAATACCGATCAAATTCCCTTCACGGGACAGAGTCTTCATCCCATCAATACCAGAATTGAACCGCAAAAGACGGAAACATTCCTCGGTCGATTAATCTTCAGCCAAAAACAAGCAATAGATCAATCGCTCGATAGACAAATGCATAGATAGATCTTGTTTTAATTTACAATCCTAACTCTACTTATAGGCTCACTAGGCCATTACAAAATGGTCCATCTAACCAATCTCTCACTAACTCAACCAAAATTTCCTAGTTTGTCAATTTCTTCCTCTGTCGCGGTTGACTTTTATCTTTGTCGACGCCCTTCCTGTCAATGGCAGTAGCGCACTTTGAGCGCTCCAAACCCTTGCCAACAGTTGTGGAGCATTGTTCAGAAAACCGTTACTATTCCTACAGATGCAACATTGTTGCTAAATACAATAAAAAGAATGTTAAATCCAAGAGGATAAACCTTGATTCCATTAAAGACGATGTCATTCCTCATGTAACCGAGAAAAACAATTCCTACGAGATGTGGGAAATCTTTAACCAAGCTAGACCAAAGTAGCAATGAAAACAAGAAGATGATGTTGAGAGAAAAACTAAGAAACACCAAGATGACCAAAACTAATATAGTTGTATCATACCTTACCAAGTTGACACAGATTCATGATCAAGTAGATGTTGTTAGAAAAAAGGTGGATGGGGCAGATCTAGTCAGAACTGCCTTAAATGGTTTTTCAAAACTATGGAATATATTTGTTCAATGTTTTGTTGTTAGGGAACATCTTCTTGATTGGTAGACTTTGGGATGACTTTATACAGGAGGAGATCAGAGTTAATTCCATACACGGAGGCTAGCAGCAGGGTGATGATGATGAAGAATATGTGGCTCTTTTAGCAAAGGGAAAGAGCAGGTTCAAGAAAAGTCAAACAAGCGAGACTAAGTCGAATGGTGAACAGAAAAAGAACATGAGCAAAGTTAAGTGCTTTGCATGTCATAAGATGGGGCACTATGCAGGTTAGTGTCCTAACAAGAAAAAGGAAAATCAGGTTGCAGCTTCTACTGAAGTGATCAATTTAATGCTAGATTTGAGAAAGAGTTCTCTATGTTGGTATATCTTTCCACAAGTGCAGCTTCTACCAGTAATTGGTATGTAGATAGTGGAGATTCCAGCCATATGACGAAAACAAGGGAGTTGTTCCCTAGTGTTTCAGAGACTGATTCAGACGGCTATGTGGATAGTGGAGTTGACATCATACATGCAATAAAAGGGGTAGGTAAAGTGTTATTCCAACTGGGGTTAGGAGGAACTCTAGAAGTGGTACGAGTGATGCATGTCCCGCAACTTAAGAAGAACTTGCTTTCAATGTCAACTGTGGAAGACAAGAGGTATGGGATCTTGCTTTAGAGTGGACATGTACCCATACATTTAGAGGAAGCTACCCAAGACGCAATTGTGAGGCTTAGTGTCAGAAAGGGTAAGTTGTATGGGTTGCTAGGACAGCCAATGATTGGATCCAAGGGGATCTTGGAGTCAGGGTCAAGGTCAGTATCAACAACAAGTGAATGTGAGGCTTCATCCAATTCTATCAGAAAACTCAATTGGTACAATATGAAGTTGCAGTATGCTCAAGAGTGTGAGGAGACTCCTTGAAGCATGGATTATTGGCACAGGTTCTTAGCTCAAGTTCCAGGGCAGGTAGCAAGACAGGATTCAAAGTCAAATGGAGCAGCTACAGCAAACACTATGATGGGCTTGGAGACATATCGAGGTGGTGGAGGTGCCAGAAGTACCTCCCTCACTAAGAGTGAGTGTTAGTTTTTGGTAGCTCGAGGGTACTTCTACTTAGCATTGCCTAGCATGCAGAAGTGACTGGACAAATGTGTCCGTCTAGTGACTTGACTTTATAAAATGATTTTATAAAGTTAAGTGGGGTACTTTTATTATTTAATAAATAAAGTGAATTTTAAAAAGTTTGGTGAATTATTTAATGAATAAAAGTGACTTTTATAAAGTTTGGCGACTTAAGTGATTTAAGTGATATCAACTTGAGATGAAGAAAAGAGAAAATAAATTAGTATACATTGTACAACAGTGAGGGAACAAATCCCAAGAGATATTGGTGGCACTAATCCCAATGTATTTTTAGCATTAATTTCATGTCCGTACAATCAAATTAAAGGGGTCGTGCAACAAATTTGTTGTAGAGCGTACAATCATTTATTGGCACAGAAATCGAGGTCGAGTATTAGCACAAATTTTAAAGAAGTTTTGCAACTATAAATTTCATACATGTGTTGTACTTTCCTGAGTTTGGACACAAAAATCGAGGTTGATTTGTTGTGTCTAATAGGCCATATAGTGGCACAGAAATAGAGATCAGTTTTCTTGTTCAGTTTGTACATAAACTTGGGCACATTTTTCTAGGTTCTAAACAGATTTCAAGGAGTTTGAACAATGGCATTTGAGATAAGTACAATGCATTAATTGGCTGAAATGTACTGTTGTCATTTCCGCTATTTATTCTCCATAAGCTCTTAATAAAATTTCTCATTTGGACTAGTTTTCCCTTCGGGGTTTTTCCAAGGGCATTGCCCAAATATCTTGTCATATTAATGTTTTTGATTTCTAGTTTCCACTATGCATTTGATAGTAAAAGATTTAATGTGTTTTCATTTCTGAGTTTCAGTTTATTTATGCATTTGTGAAATGAGGATTGAACTATGTCAAGCAAGAAAACCAAGCAAACTCATTGAAATTAAAAACCAGAATTGTGTTACCACCTAAGTGAGCTTGGTGAACCGGACAAAGATTTTTTGTTCGGATTTCAGAAGACCTTCGGAAGTGCTTATGGGAAGTGCTTGTTGTACTATATCACATGTTCATACCCCATGAGGGAATTGTAATAAATGTTCTAGCATGATAGTGTCTGTAAAAGACTCAGTCTCTTAGACTTTATTTGTCAATCCGATCAGCCCAGGGTGTTTTTTCCCTTGGTTATTATTGGTTGTTGAATAAACGACTGATAATTTCTGAGTTTTTCACTCAATACCTCCAAAGTTGGGGTGGTCGGCTTGGCATTTAGGCCTATTGAGGTTATTAGAGTCTATGTGTCAATGTATAAACATGCTAGGCATCATGGTCGAGTCATATGAACATGTCTAAGACCCCTAGGTTTTTAATTTTTTTAAATTTTTTAAATTTTAATTTTTCCTCAAAAACTTACGCTATTTTTTAATAGTCTAATTGGAAAAATTGGTTTTGTAATAAAAGTGGGCCAAATAATCAGTTTTAGTCATGGGGGTGCTCATTTTCAAGCTAAGAGCACCATGTAAACCCATAGACCCACTTTTTCTTAGTTTTGAGTGATTCTCCATCACTCAGGTTAGAAAGCCCCAAAAGATCAATTATTGATTATTTTAATTAATAAATTGATGAATAATGGAGCAAATCCAAAATCCTAGATCAATGGATTCTCAACCGATTTGATTGAAATCAGTCTCATCGGCACCAGATTGACTGGATCTGACAAATCCTTGACTGAAGGAGGTGATCAGGGCAAATCCAGAGTTGAACTTCAGCCTCCTTTATGGGGAATTGCACCCTCTCTCTCTCCTCCACACGTGTGGGCTCTTCTGGGAGCTCTGTGGTTGATGATTCACTCAACAGGTCGATGAGTCAGCCCAATCAACCCCCTGATTGACATTCAGACTCAGTAGAAGCTCGGTTCAGCTTCAGATCAGGCATTGATGGACTCTCCTTCAGCTGCAGTGGTCTTTCTCCTTGGGATTTGCGCCCCCTCTGGGCTGGGGTTTCAATTTTGTGTATAAATAAAGCACAGATTTCCTCTTCCAAGCTAGTTAGAGCTGGATTGAAGGGCTTGCTATTGTAATATTGTATTGATCATCAGTTGTTGAAATAAAGAGAAGCTTTGAAGGCTAAATTGTGGAGTACTTTTAATGTGTGGATCATCATTATGATGCTGCTTTTGAGGTGAACTGCTATTTTTTCAATTTTTGCATTAAACTGTTGTCTGCCTAAATGATTATTGGAATCATAGGAATAGATCATTGTAAGTAAGCTTACTTACTCCTATTTTGCTACATATGTTTGAATGAGCTAATATTTGCATGCTAAATAAGATTATTTTCATGCTATATCATCTACTTTTCATATGTATCTTTAGATTTAATGGTTTTGTTTGCAGGATTTGTTGTTTAGCTTACAGGTTTGTCGTGATTGGAAGAGTGGTGGTTCAGGTTTGATTCCGCTAGTTTTCCAACAAAGATCGTGAAAATTGTGCTCCTCGGTGCTTCACTAACAAGTTTCTTTTGCAGATTTGCTTCAACAACAAGCACTTCTCTTTTCCTCTTCCTCCTTCAAAATCTTAATTTTTCTTCAAATTGGTTACTATTAAAGAATCTTATTACTTAAATCGATCTCATTAAGAAAATCACATATAGATCTAGTTAGTAAGATCCTTTCTTAAGTTTAGATCGCAGTTCCTTTTTGCATATAAAGTTATATTTGAAGAGATCTAGCTGAAATTATCCTCTTTTTTGCAAGCATTATAAAGGAAATTTGTAACTTGCTAATAAGGAAGTTTCCCTTGCTGTTCTTTAAAGTTTCATATTTTGCAAGAAAAGTGCACATCTCATTGGCTGCCCAAACAGCAAACCAAGATCCCAAGGAAAGCTTGCTTTCCTTGGTTCCTTTTTGAAAAACTAGATTAGCCCATTTTTGACAAGTTTTACTTAGTTTTTTTTTTTATAATCTATGTGGTGACCTAAAACACTTTCAAAGTGTTTTTGGGCACATTTGATTTTAATTGCTCGTTGTTTGTTAGCAGGTTTAACAAAAAAGAGAAGGAGACTCTGCCCGTTTTCTGACTCTTGCGCGAACCAGAGCTTCCCGGAGGCTTCCCCCACCACTGTGATTTTATTTCAGCTTGTTACAAGCTTTTTGTAAGCCTTTGGATCCCTGATAACAAAGACCAAAGTGCATAATTCAGTTTGCCGATATTGTAACCAATAATAATAAAAAAGGAATCATTTCAAGTAGGCTCTTTCGAGCCCGCTCCCCATCCTCCCAAGGGGGATCCGCGTCCGTTTCACTTTTTTTTGCATTTTTCCCTTTTTTCTGTTCTAGCTTAGTCTTGACATGCAGGAATGTATACTTTGATAACATTTTGCATTATTCAATATTTTCAATTCAAAAGTAATCATACTACTTATCCCACGACTTCCCGATTGACCCGCAAGGGGAAAGAGATGCGTGGTAGGACTAATTAGAAAACTGGTGTTGTGTATCTCTGATTCCTTTTTCATTAATTGTTTTAATAATCATAATAAAATCAACCCCTCCTTGATTCCCCGATTGAGGTCCACTTGGACTGAAAGAGGTTCCTGGAGGGTTTTCTTTTTAATAAGAACACCTCTTTTAAAACTTACTAAAAATAACAAAGACTCCAGTGTGTATGCTCTGTACTTGGCTGCAATTCGTCCGATCAGTCAAGCTGCATCAAAAGCACTTGAGTGACTAGATTAATTAGTCTTCACCTCCCAAATTGACAAACCATCAGGCGAGAATCCAACGCCTCGAACAAACTGTAAGCGGTGGCAAAATACCCAAAGGAGTGGGAACAACTGGAAAGTGACCTCGAGGCGCCGATCTCTGTCACACCCTAACGGGTGCATTATGAATAATAGTCTCCTAGACTCCGTTCCAGCCCACAAACACCTTGCGGGTAGCCGTGAAAGTTCACTTTTAGACATACTCCAAGTACCCCTCGAATATATCTGGAGTCCCATTTTCGCCTAATTTAATTCATTCACATTCCACATTAATTTAAAATCTACCAAGAGACATTTGCAAAACATTCTTTCAAGTGCATGCAAGTACATTATTTTCTCTGTTGACTCCATTTAAGGCACTGGGGATTTATTTGATCATTTCTTTCGATTATATATATATTGAGTGTCATTACTGTGCTTATCTGCTTTAAATCTTGCATCTTGTTATCTTTTGTTTCCACTGGTTAATTTCAAACAAACTCCTAAACAACTTAATCAATATAACACCATCACACTAAGTAATTAGCCTTAGTAATTTAATAGGGTCTACCCCCCTTGGCTTCATTAGGAGTTAGCCTGAACGGAGGAGTCAAGAACAAGGTGACAGCCTTGACTCAAGACTTGCCCCCAAGGACACACTGAGTGGCTTGAAGATTTCTGCCACGTAACCCAGGTGTGTGAAAGGCAGCAACAGATTGGATCATTTAAAATTTTACAGTCCATGGTCACTCTCTTGACTTTGATGTCCTTTTTCTCATGTGCTGCCAAATCAACTGGATCTATCGATGTAGGAATAACCTGTCCTTCAAAAGCAATTTAACTCTTGCTTTCCATGACAAGAAGTTAGATGCCCTATCTAACCTGTCTTCAAATCTAAGATTAGTTGCTGCCATAACTAGATCTCAACAAAATAATTGTCATGTGCTTATTCCTTCAAGCACCCACCAAGATCTACTGTTGTAGACTTCAAATCGGCTTCCCTTTTAAAGTGTAAGCGTTGATACCATGTTAAATTTTCTAAACCCTTGTTTAGACAAACAAATTCCTAGTGATTTTCCTTACTCAAATATAAAATTTCAGCTCACTGATTTATTTGTACTCTTGGATTTATTGATAGAAATCTAAATTGCGAAAGCAATTTCAATGAAATAGATCTACTCAAGAAAATAACACACACTAAATTTATGCTTTTCATTCAATATATTCCAAGCTTACAAGGGCTCTCTTACTGAGAAAATGTCATGAGAAAATACAACAACCAAACGTGGCAAAATGCCCTTCTTCCAACCTACAAATTTGCCCAGCAAACCTGTTATTCACTTTATGTCATATGTCCTGTACAGCGTAGTTGTATGACTCGTATGAATGGTACGGATACTCTTGCACCAAAGAATCTGCCAGTAGAGACGCGCCCTATACACCGTTAGCCCACAGCTCTATCTACTCGGTCATGCCCCACAAACTAGTAGCTCGCAGCTATGTTCGTACGACTTCAGCAAATGGCTTTCGTACTAACTATACAAACGACGATTTACTTGGACCTCTGCCAGACTGGTACAGTCCCCCTAAGAGACCCCTGACTATTGTTTGTTGTTGTAAATGTAACTTCAAAAGATATTCTATTGTATATTATTATTGTATTTTTATTGTACCTCTGTCAGAGATGTTTTTCCTCCGTTCAAAGATGCCATTATTATGTTTTGTGATGTAAGGTCATTGAGGTAAAACCTATATTGTAAGTCGGGGCAATAGCACCCCAAAAGAATAATGTAAAATGTATTTTTGTGTCTCCCAAGAGACATGCCGGCCCTGCTAGGTCAAGAGGTTAGCCCAGTCAGTTTTTAGGTCAGCCAATCAAGCATAATCAAGTTTGAAGAATTTTCATTTTTCACCCAAACACTAGTGACGGGAGAAAACTAGCGCATCAAGCTTTTGGGGTTTTCCTCCATCAATTTGGAAAAGGGAGCACATTGGACAACTCGCCTTGAAGAGGCGCATCTTCTTGTCCAATCAAAAGTTTGAATTTCCTACTTTGGAAAATTAGGGTTTCTCTAACAAACCCTAGGTCAGCGAGCTCCAGAACTAGGTTGGGCATCTAAAATTAGTAAGACCTAAAATCTCTACTATTTCCATTTGAAGTTCTCATTTCAAAATGACTCACCACACCAATCTTGATGATAAGCTTGAGGGAGCTGACAACTTCCGAGCATGGAAGTATAGGATCTCTCTTGTCCTTGAAGAAAATGAATTGGACAAATATATCGATGAGGAAGTTCCAACACCAAAGGGAGATGAAGCAAAGGCTATCCACAAGAAGAACTTAGTCAAGGCCAAGAGAATTATTGCAGATTCTATTAAAGATCATCTCATCCCTCATGTGTCATCCTTGAAGACAGCTAAGGAGATGTTCGATGCTTTGACAACATTATTCGAAGGAAAGAACATTAACTGGAAGATGACATTGAGGAACCAGCTCAAGAATGTGAAGATCCAAAACTCAGAGACCATACAATCCTACTTCACAAGGGTCGCTCAAATCAAGGAACAACTTGAAGCAGTTGAAGAAAAGGTAAAAGAAGGAGAGATTGTTATAACCACCCTAAATGGCCTCCCAAGAACATAAGACTCATTCATTCAAGGAATTTGTGCCAAAAAGAATTTGATCACCTTCAGCAAACTATGGGAATAATGCACTCAAGAAGAAGCTCGGTTAATAACTAGAGAAGAGAAGATGGGAGCAAATGATGATCAAGCTCTCACACTTCACACAAGAAGAAATCATAACATGAAGGAGGGCCATCATCACAAAAAACAAAGAAGACCCAGAAGAGATCTATCCAATATTAGATGTTATTACACATGTGATGGAAAGGGACACTACTCCAGAGATTGTCCCAGAAACAAAGGCTCCTCCAACAAGAAGACTAACAAGAAAAGACATCATGCTCACGCAGTTAAATATGATGAACTAGCAAGGAAAAGAACTAGAGAAGAAAGAGTTGATTCTTCAAGTGATGAAGATAATGTCCTAATCTCAGCACTCATGGACATTGTCACACATGGGAGCAATGTTTGGCTTGTAGATAGTGGAGCATCCAAGCATATGAAGGGATACAAAGAATCATTTGTCAATCTATCGGAGCATGAGTTACCTCACAAGGTGAAACTTGGGGATGATTATCCATACCCCATAAAAGGAAGTGGGGAAGCTTCCTACAAGCTACACTTCGGCAAATCTTTGAAGATGAAAGAAGTCCTATATGTTTTGGGATTGAAGAAGAATCTTCTCTCCATCTCGCCACTAGATGCAAAAGGAATAAGGGTTGCATTTGTTAATGGCCAAGTTCTAATGTGGCCAAAAGAAAAGACAATAGATGATGCAACAGTAAATGGAGAGAAAGAGGGAGGCTTGTACAAGTTGAAGAGACAACCTGAACAAGCATTGGTCCATGACTCCATGGAACCAAGTGAACTATGGCATAGAAGGCTTGCAAATGTGCACTATAGAGCACTACCTATTGCAAGCAAAGCAGTTTTAAGACTTCCAGAAATCTAGACAAAACATGAAGGCATTTGTAAGGGATGTGCACAAGGAAAGAATATAAAGGAGGTGTTTTCAGCAGTGAAAGTAAAGCAAAAGGAATATTGGAGATAGTCCACTCAGATGTATGCGGTCCCATGTCATCCAACTCACTAAGCGGGTAAGTATATTATGTTCCTTTTATAGATGACTTCTCCCGTAAGACTTGGATCTATTTCTTGAAAAGAAAAGATGAGGTATTTAACAAGTTCAAGGAATTCAAATCCTTGGTTGAAAATCACACTCAAAAGAAGATCAAGACACTACAGTCAGATAATGGCGGAGAATTCACCTTGGAAGAATTCAAAAATCTTTGCAGAGAATCTGGGATTAAGAGGGAGTTCGGCACTCCCTACAATCCTCAACAAAATGGCATTGCAGAACGAAAGAACAGAACAATAATGGAAGTAGCAAAAGTAATGCTACATGACCAGGATCTTCCGATGCACTTACGGGAAGAAGCAACAAGGACAGTTGTGTATGTACAGAACCGTAAACCTCACAGAGTATTAAGCAATAAGACTCCCGAAGAAGCTTTCTCAGGTGAGAAACCAGAAGTCATCCATCTCAGAATATTTGGCTGCCCAGTGTACATACACATCCCAAAGGAAAAGAGAACCAAGATTATCCTTCAGGAAAAGAGAGAATATTCGTAGGATACAACGACGCTTCAAAATCCTACCGAAAATACTTTCCTGGATTCAAGAAGATCAACATCAACAGAGACATAACCTTTGACGAAGACTCAACATACACCAAATTAAGAAAACTACCTATTGAAGAGATTGAAGAACCTAAAGCAACAAGAGTCCAAGACACGGCAATGGAAGAAGCGACTCCAGAAGATCATGAAGTCCACGACATGGCAGAACCACAGGAACCTGTAGAACCACTTCGTGAGAAGAACTCCCACAAAAGAAGACCAGCATGGGCACGTGAAGTAATACAAGATGCAGAGAAGTATGGCGCTCTATACGGGATGCATAGAGAAAGCAAGGGACCTAGACCATACAACAGTTATGTGGCCCTGCTATGTGACATCATTGATAAAGAGCCTTCCAACTACAAAGAAGCAGCAGAGAAGAAAGAATGGAAGGATGCCATGATCGAGGAGTACTATTCGATTATGAAAAATGATGTCTGGGAGGTAGTTCCGAGACCAGAAGAGAAGTCTGTTGTAACTTCAAAGTGAATCTACAAGATCAAGCATGCTGCAGATGGTAGCATTGAAAAACACAAGGCAAGATTTGTAGCACGCGGCTTCTCCCAGAAAGAAGGCATAGACTACGAGGAAACATTTTCCCTTGTAGCACGATACACTTCCATCAGATCTATACTTGCATTGGTTGCAGTAATGAAGTGGAAGGTACACCAAATGGACGTCAAGACGTCATTCTTGAATGGTGTAGTTGAAGAGGAAGTGTACGTAGAGCATCCATTGGGATTTGAGACACATGAAAGACAAACTCATGTGTGCAAGTTAAAGAAAGCCTTGTACAGATTGAAGCAGGCACCCAGGACGTGGTACGGCAGGATGGACAGCTTCTTGATGAGCTTAGGCTTTACCAAGAGTAAAGCAGATTCCAACTTTTACTTCAAGTTTGAAGGCAGAAGACCAGAGATAGTCCTGCTATAAGTAGATGACCTGTTTCTGACAGGTGAGGATGAGCTCATTGCAGATGTGAAGAGGAGGCTTGTCGTTGAGTTTGAGATGAATGACCTCGGGATGATGTAGAACTTCTTGGGCATGGAGGCGTGGCATAGTGCAAATGGGATCTTCCTTGGTCAAGTAAAGTGTGTAGTGGAGATTGTGAAGAGATTCAATTTGTTGGACTGCAAGGCTATGGCCACACCTATGGCATCAAACTTGAAGCTATTGTGTGATGCTTCATTAGACACAGTTGATGCCATGATGTATCAGTAGATGATCGGTTCGTTGATGTACCTAACGAACACGAGGTCAAACATATGCTTTGTTGTGAACACCCTGAGCCAGTTTCTCACGGATCCGAGACATGTTCACTTGATTGCTACAAAGCATGTATTGAGGTACCTAAAGGGTACAGTTGAGTATGGGCTCAAGTATGAAGCGAATCAGAAGATTAACCTGCATGGTTATGTCGATTTGGATTGGGCAGGAAATGCCATAGACAAGAAGAGCACTTCAGGATGATGCTTCAATTTGGGATCTAGTATGATCTCCAGGTTTCTCAAGAAGAAGTCATGCGTGGCGCTGAGTACAGTCGAAGCAGAGTATGCTGCAGCATGTTCGACTAGTTGTGAGGCAATATGGCTTCGGAAGCTACTATCATATTTGTTTGATCTCGAGTTAGAGGCAACTTGTATCTTTTGTGACAAGCAGAGTTGCATGAAGTTGTCAGAGAACCCAGTGTTCCATGACAAGTTGAAGCATATTGAGATCAAGTATCATTATATCAAGGATATGGTACAGAGAGGAGCAATGAAGCTCCAATATGTGGCGACAAACGAGCAGATAGATGATGTGTTGTCCAAGTCATTAGCCAAAGTGAAGTTCAAATACTTCAGAGAGAAGCTTGGTGTCATCCAGATCGAGGTCCCTGGAAAGAGGGAGTGATGAGTTCTCGCATGGTGGAAGACATAGGTGGTCCTTGGGACGTAATGCACATGGGTTGCTCAACTATACTCCCATGATGGAGATGATGAGAGACCGGAAGACGCAGATGCACTAGAGCAAGTTCTCGAATGGTGGAAGACGCAGGCGGTCCTTGGGACGTAATGCACTTGGGGTGCTCCTGGTTGTGCTCCGATGCTGGAGATGATGAGAAGTCCACCAGTCACAAAGACACTTGGTGTGCGCCTAGGTTGGTTCTCGCATGGTGGAAGACACAAGTGGTCCTTGGAACGCAATGCACCTGGGGTGCTCCTAGCTATGCTCCCATGCTGGTAGACACGGGCAAACCGTTGAAGACATATAATGCATCTTCGGTGCTCTTGGGTTGTTCTCACATGGTGAAAGACGTAAGTAATGCACCTGGGGTGCTCCTGGCTTTGCTCCCATGCTGGTAGACACAGGTGGTCTTTTGGACATGAGGTGTGCATCTAAGCTGCCATTCATGTGTGATGATGAGATTATTTGGGTACGATGAGATGACGGTAGGAGACGTAGGTGATTGCTGTGGCAATGTAATGAATGCTCCTGGGTTGTACCTACGTGATGGTCGCTCGTGGATATGATGAAGACCTAAATGAGAGCTAGGCCTACATCTAGCATGAAAAAGGGTTGGCTCTGTAGAACTTCATATAACGGATAGATTTGAGAGATGTCACTAATCAATGATCAACAAAATGAGGATTACAGTAGCAGCGACGACAATGATCCAACGATGATGACCTGTCCAGACTGTCGATGATTTGGCGAGAGAATACCTTCCTGGTTAAGAGGGAGTGTTGTTGTAAATGTAAATTCAGAAGATATTCTATTGTATATTATTATTGTATTTTATTGTACCTTCATCGAAGATGTTTTTCCTCCATTCGGGGATGTCATTATTATGAATTGCCACGTAAGGTCATTGAGGTAAAACCTTCATTGTAAGTCGGGGCAATAGCACCCCAAAAAATAATGTAAAGTGTATTTTTGAGTCTCCCAAGAGAGAAGTCGGGCCTACTAGGTCAAGAGGTCGGCCTGGTCAGTTTTTTGGTCAGTCACTTATGTGTATAAATAGGGAGGCGCTCTCCCTCATTTATACACACTCACTCACTCAATTCGCATGAGTAAGAGAGAGAGGGCAAGTTCGCTAGAAGAGAAAGAGAGAGAGTTGCAGAAGACTTCTTATTCTTGGGTTTTCCATTTTGTGATATTGCATTAGTGATGAATCTATCTCTGAAGAAGTTTGCGGGGTTTTCTCCTTCATAATTTCCCCAAGGAAATTTCTTGTGTCTATTGTGATTTGTTGTGCTTGTTATTCTTTCAATTAAAGATCTAACATAATTGAATTAAAGTGCAAAAAGTAACATTGTCTCCCTTCTCTCCCTGCCAAATTTAGAAAGTAGAAAGTCCTCCTTCTCTCCAACTCAATGCTTGAGTTTCTCTCTTATTGGTGTTGTGTCTTCTCCTCTCACTTTGGATGCCTTTTATACTATTGGGATGAACCAAAACCCTAACTCCAATGGCTGAGATTAAATCTCACTCACTTGAGATGAATGGTTGAGATTCATTTAATTAACTTAAATCATTGCTTCCAAATACTTAGGCATTTCTCCAAATTAACCCCAACAAACTAAAAAGGCATTCACTTTAATAATTGAATTTAATAAAGGAAATTTCCAAAGTTCGTGAGAGGTAATAATGACGATTTCCATAAATAACACACTAACTCATGGAAATACATGTCTAAGCTACAAGCATCAACACTTTTGCCTTCAGCTCTTCCTCACACAACGTGTACTAGGGCCCTCCTTCACGAGTTGTCTATAAACAGGCTCTTGCCTCTTCTTGATTAGCTCTATCTTTACAAACAAACTCTATATGCCAAACTTTGCCTTGGCATTCAACTTTTTAAAAAAATTCTATGCCACACTCACTGTGGCTTTAATACCATGTCGAACTCGACTCAAAACGTGCAAAAGATACACATGAGAAGAAGAAGGAAGAACAATGTATTATTGATGTTCATCATAATACATGAAGTGATATTGTATATATTTCCATCAGGTTCCATTATGCAAGTTAGGAACAGAACTCAAACTACTAATACCTAACTCATTAATGAATAATTATTTAAGAATTTAAGAAATAATGTCATTTATAATTTATGACATCATTTCTTTATTACATCATTAATTATTTCTAGGAAAAACAAGCGTTACAATATCTAACATAATTTTGAAGTTTTCCCTAATATATATGTCCTGAAAGAAATTAATAATGACTTTAAAATTGTTTCATCTGGCCCTGTTGATCATGAAGTTGGTTTGTTTAAATTTATTTGTTTTATTCATCCAGAAAACAACCATTTTATTCCTATGTTTCACATGTTGATGAGAAAAGAAAGTTGTGGCATGAAAGGTTAGGTCATTTGTGAAAGCAAACTAAAGGTGTTTGTGAAGGTTGTGTCCTTAACAAGCATCAAAAGGAAAAATTTGACAAGGATAAATCCTGGCATGCTCAAGAACAATTGCAATTGGTTCTATTATCACGAATCTTGTAGTTGCCCCATAGATTGATCCTATTCAGGATGGCAGAGGGGACGGGCAACCAAAGTCATGACCTACGAATACCCCAACCCCCAAATGATAGATGGTTGTCATGTCGGTTGGGATATCCTTCGCTTTATGCAACTGAATCCCAAGTGACAAATGGGGAGGCCCAGACCTATCCTAAAAGGATAGGCCTACAGCTAATCACCAGATCAAACCAAAACAGGGAATACGTAAGGTGAGAGCTAGAAACCCTAGATTTGAGTGCAGGTGGTTTTAGGATATTGGTAATCTTACTCAAGCCAAATGAAACAGTAACTTGTGGAATTAATGATCGGATCTAGGATCAATGTGTTTGTTTAATGGATCAAACCCAAGACCCTGGGGGGATTTAAACAGAAATATGAAAATTCCCCAAGGTGAGCTTGAAGCAGAGAATTAGGGCCTTCAACACACTTATTTGGAGGTAGGATTTGACAATATAACAAAATCTAAGCAAAAACTGGAATTAGAGAAGAACACAGGGATCTGACTGCCAAGTCAAAGAGGGGCGCTTTTCTCCCAAGGATCAGTGCCTGAAGGTGGGCAAATGGAATCCAATGCTAACGCCTAAGAGGGAGAGGGTGTTTTTTGGGATGGCCAACAAAGCTTAGATCGTCGAATTTGCAGATTCCCAGTGCAAATCGATCCGGTGATTTTTCCTACTTTCTACTAATGGTTTTTTCAATAAAATTGGTGATGTGCTATGCATGAAAATTTGAAATATTGAGAACTAAACGGAGAAACATACCTAAACCTTATAGATAAGCTCCGGGATGATGAAGAATGTCCTCTTTCCAATCAAGTGAGAGTTTCGGGCAAGATTTTGATGAAATGAAGCTCTGCTCAATGACCCTAGCGCCCTGTTCTACCTGTCACGCCAAGGAAAACAATTGGCACGACAAATAAACGAGATTTGCAAGATAAAGGAAGTGCAGGGATGAGAAATCATAAAGAAGTAACCACTCTCTGATAACCAACAACAAGAGCCGGAAACAGAGTGAATCTCCCCACCAATGTGCCTTCCTCAAGTCCACCTCCTTCAACCTGCAAATGAACAGGTACAAGAAAAGATACAAAAGCTATGCCGAATTTATCCCAGTGCAGAAGAACAACAATACCAATCATCATCACATTCATCTATCTATCAAGAGATGAGTGTTAAATCCTAAAATAATCTCTTTATTAAAAGTTCCAATGCCAAAGCTCATGGTTTACAATGGGGGGGTATCGGCTTTATATAGCTTTTGAGAGACGCAAACCCTAACTTTCTTTTACATCTGACGGTTCAGATTATAATATCATCAACGATGGAGATCAAATTTACATGGATCAATACAGGGATCAAGTTGACTAGATCAAGAGGGCGCACTTTTTGCCCAATGATGCCTTGTCTAAGTCAAATCATAAGATAACATAAGATTTAACGTGATAATACATCAAAAGGGGGGCACTAGGGGCTTAATTCTCCCTATGCCCCATTACAACATCAAATCATAAGATATAACAATGTGATACATCATATAGCCAAGGTGAGGGGCGCCCCTTGGGGGACGTCCTCACCAACTTAACCAAATAAATAATATTGAACGAACTAATGACTGAAACTGGTGAAGAAGTGTCCGGAGAGCCATAATACATCATCTTGATAGATTTCCTTTCCATTTCCTTGACCACGCAAGCCAAATTGATCTTCCCAGTGGTTTCCTTGTTCAATTTTTGATGGTACAATCTCTAAAAATCATAAAAATCATCATATCTTCCTTCAGGCTGAGAACTGGGGCAAACTGACTGCACTGGAGAGTTTGGAGACATAAAAGAATGGTATAAGTGGCTACTAATATCACTTGGAACACTGTGGTGCTCTAGGAGAACCAAAATCACTGCAATAATAATATAATCTGACCAATAATAAAGTGATAATAATCATTGATCATGCAATCTGAGGCCAAACTCTGAAAACTGAAACAGCAGTATTGGTCATGGGCATGTCTGGAGTAAATATAGGCACTATCAAAATTTTAGCCACTACCTTGGAAACTGTGTTTGACTTGGTCAACTAGGTTGACCAAGTCAAAGAACCCAAACTAAAGGTGAGATGTTGAACTGAACTGAACCTGCAGACATCCAAGGTAAGAGTTGCTCCAAGATGTATATTAAAACCCAACTTAAATCATGCCATTCATAATCACGGTGACAATAAATAATAATAATCAATAAGATATACCTGTGCCTTTGAGTAATCATTGAATCCTCTGGAAGTCTCTTGTATATGCCATACTTACAAAGTTTAAACAATTTGCTAGTGTTGGGTGAAGGTGGAAAACAAGGCTAAGGTAACAGGGGAATGAGTTATAGTTGATTTTGACCATATGATCTCTCGGAATGATGACAAGTACACACAACTACAATGACATATGCATGACGGATAAACAATAGGGAATGGTGGTGTCTCACAAGTGGATGACTTGATCTGAAAAGAGTCCATTCAACTTTAACATGTCTACAACTCACATCCAAGCTAGCAATCAAGCTCCGTGAGGATCTTTTCTAGGACCCTTGCGTTGAGTACACAAGAAACTGTAGTGAAGAGATCCTAGGGGGCACTTAGAATTAGTTGTCCCTTACTCCATCTCACAAATGTAGTATAAGCATAGGTCACCATGATCATCCTAACACAACAAGCTTAGGTGTTTAATATACATCAAAGAGCAAAATCCAAACAAGGAGCCATATACCTGATCTCACCGTATACCTATCTCTATCTGATATGCCCATCTGTAACTGTGTGTACCATATCTGCTACTCTGCTCTAATGAACTAGGTCACCATTGAAATCATCTCAATGGACAAGGAGATCTCGGTCCTGGCAAGGAAACAATCTAAAACTGTTGCTGACAAAGGCTCTGGATGGCTCAAAAACTCAATGATCCATACTATAACCCCATATGAATGAATAGCTCGGAAAAAGAAAGAGATCAATCTGTATGCTGCATTATGGTAGCCCAGCTAAAATATATATGTGATAACAGGTTCATAGTGACATATGTGGTCCTCTTGAGACTCCTTTATTAAGTGTTATCTACTTCATTACCTTCATTGATGATTACAATAGGAAAACTTGGGGTTTGTGCCCTAGCTGAAAAAGAATCTAGCAAATGCATCAAGACCCTTCGAACTGATAATGCGAGGAAGTACACTAGGAATGAATTTGCAGCGTATTTATCCATGCATGGCATTAAAAATCAAAGGATTGTCTCCTGCACACCTCAACAAAATGGGGTTTCCAAAAGGAAAAATAGAACCTTGATTTAAATAGTTAAATGTATGTCATATTCAAAAAGACTGAAGAAAAAATTTTGGGCTGAAGCAATTTGTTGTGCTAATCATATTCTAAACAGGGTTCCTACCAAAGCAGTTTTGCAAGTTACTCTTGATGAAAGGTGGAGTGGAAAATGAATACATTAGCAATTTCAAGGTATTTGGCTGTGAATGTTGGACTCATATTCTTAATGAAAAACAAAAGGAGTTGGAGTCCAAATCTCATAAATACATGTTTATTGTTTATTGTGAGGATTCTAAAGCATATAGGCTATTTGATCCATTTGTTCAAGATGTTATCATTCATGAAAAGTACAGTTCCATGAAATCTCTACACCACCAGATTTTGTAGAACCTCATGTTGCCTTGAATTTACCTCAGTCTTCAGTTGAGCCAATGTCTGTAACTCCTCCTTCAAGTAGTGTAGAAGATCCTATTTCAGTTGTTGGTTCTAATGATCCACCTGAATCTTCCAAAGATGCTAGTATTGTTCCTACTTTACTAGCTCTCTTCCTGTTTGGGCACGAAAAAACTTGAATCTGCAGATTTTGAGGTTGGTATTCCATCTAACACTCACGAGACTATATCAGAATTTATTCTCATGGCAAAAGTGTTAGACACAGATGATCCTTCCACTTATGCAGAAGCTAAAGGAAAGCCAGAATGGGAGAAAGCAATGGCTATTGAATATGATTCTTTGATGAAGAATCACACTTAGAATCTTGTCCCATTTCCTCCTGGAAAGAATCTTGTTGGTTGTAAATGGGTCTACAAAACAAAATTTACTGCAGATGGGCAGATTGAAAAGCATAAGGCTTGATTAGTGGCCAAAGAATTTTTATAAAAAGAAGGTATTGATTACACTAAAGAAACCTTTGCTCCAATTGCTAGAATGAACACCATCAAAACCATCATTTCTCTTATTGCATCCTTTCAATGGGAAATTCATCAAATGGATGTCAATAGTGCCTTTTTAAATGGTGATCTTCAAGAAGAAATTTATATGCAATAACCACTTGTTTTCATCACCTTTGAAACTTCAAATTAGGTATGCAAGTTGAACAAATCCTTATATGGTTTTAAACAAGCGTACTCATTTCTTGAACAGATGGTGTCGATCTAATCCAAATTTGTAAGTTAAAATTCTTTGAAGATGATGTTCTAATAGTTGTTCTTTATGTGGATGACTCCATTCTCACAAGCGGCCAAATTTTATTAATTTAGGAATTGAAGAATGATCTCAGGCAGAATTTTAAAATGATAGACCAAGTCCCGTTACATTACTCTTTAGGTCTTCAAGTCTGGTATATGGTCGATGGGATATTCCTTTCTCAGCCTAAGTATGATTTGGATTTGCTAGCTCAGTTTCACATGAATCGCAGTAAGCCTTCACCAACACCATTTTAGATAGGAGTCGAAATAACAGTTAAATGTGAATCTCCTCTTGTTGATGCCACACTCTATCATCAACTTGTTGGCAGTTTGATTTGCTTGACTCATAGCAGGCTTGATATCTCCTTTGTTGTTAATATTGTTTCAAGGTTCATGCAAAATCCTCATAACAATCATTGGAAAGAAGCTAAAAGGATTCTTAGATATCTTCAAGGAAATCTAATTATGGTATTTTCTATTCTATTGAAGTTCTGTTCCATTTCTTAGCTATACCAATTTTGATTGGGCAAGAGATACTGCTGACAAAAGATCTACTACAGGATATGTTTTTCGGTTGGTTCACGTCCAATTTCTTGGTCCAGTAAGAAGTTGAGAACACTTTCTCTTTCTTCTTGTGAAGGATTGTATAGGGAAGCTAAAAAAGCAGTGTGAATCTATCATGTCTTTGTTAAGCTTGGACTGGTTCAGAATGCATCTACTAAGTTAAATGTGAGTAAGAGTGTTATTCAGCTTGCTTATAATCCAATATATCACTCCAAAACCAAATACATTGACCTTAACACTCACTACATTTGGGACCTGGTTGTAGATGGTGTTATTCACTTGGAGTATTGTGTTGCAGATGGTGTTGTAGATGGTGTTTGAGAGTCTAAATGATGTTTTTGGAGTCAAAAATCCCATCACTTAGCTACGGCCCTTCATGCAATTCTACACTCCGAGACCTTTCCAACAATCCAAGAAACACCTCAAACGGATTCTGTAATGTCCTCTTCCTTTTAGGCCTTGAGGCCCATACCGCTAACCTATGTGATTCCTGTGGGTTTGAGCGGTTACTGATAGCTAGGGAATCAGATCAGGACTAATGCCATCCATAGAAGATCTAGGGCATCCTCACTTGGTCGAGAAGGGCCACCTGGGCCAAAGGCCACCTTCATGCATGACCATGCTCTTTTTAGGTCTCCACCCGCATGCATGCAAGTCAACGGCAAATTAGAAGATAAAGTGACCTAATTAGGTCAAAGATTAGGTTTTGCGCAGTTGAACTTTATAAATAGAGGGTAAAGCAAGAGGAGACCTCACTTATGATTATTATTATTTTGGGAGCACTTGGATAGCAGCACAGCGTGCAGCACAGCAGTTGGGGTTGGAGACGGAGTCTTCAGCTAGCAGGATTTCGGCAGTGGAACATCTGTCCTAGTCTTATTCCGGGTAAGCCATACTGGTTCACCACTTGTTCTTCAGTACATTCATCAGTTATATAGCACAGGGTATAGATTGTTGCAGTGGCATGGTGCAGCCGTAAGAGGGGTTTTTCAACCATAAAGCCCTAATCAGCTATTGGGCCTTCAGATCTCAATTTCCTTCCGAAACTCAGGCATCATTCTTACCATCAGCTACGTACTCCGGCACTCCTTGATTATCAGCTCCATCTGAGCTCATCCGAAGCCGTTATCAGCATTTCCGGGATTACAGGGGCGTGAGCAGCTGCCTCATTGAACCTAGACGCTATCCTGCTTAGGGGTGTCAGATCTTCAGCATAATCTAATCAATCTCTCCGACACAGCGAGGCTATCAGCCCTGCAAATCGGCGGATCCATCGGACACCTCCTTCCTTGAGGGCGTCACCTTTTTCTCTGATTGGGCGTCTTATTGCTGGAGCATTCACCGGAGGCAGGAGAGATCAGTTCCTCTCTGATCCAGATCTCAGTACTTGCAGACTTTATCTGCAGCAATTCAGCCAGTTATCAGTGGTAAGTGTGCATTCTATCTCACAAACCCTAACCCTAATTTTTCCTATAAAATAGGGATTTTTGCCTGGCAATCTGTAAGCCCAGTTGTATCAGCATATTTGTTTAGAAATAGAAAATATCGGGATTTGGGATATTACAGTGGTATCAAAGCTATTTTCTTGGCCAGCTGTGGGCTTAAGAGATGAAAAGTAGATGAATACAGAAGGAGATCCTTTTGTAACTTATAGTTGGAGGAAGAGTAGATACACCGAAGAATTTGAAGATATCCAGCTAGAGGATACCAATTCAGACATGGAACAGACAGGTATTCATTCGGATAGGGGAAAAGGAACGGGAGATGAGGAGGATCGGA
>LPNX010578157.1:40351-72727 GCA_001517045.1 Pseudotsuga menziesii
GTTATTAGCATTTCCGGGATTACAGGGGCGTGAGCAGCTGCCTCATTGAACCTAGACGCTATCCTGCTTAGGGGTGTCAGATCTTCAGCATAATCCAGTCAATCTCTCCGGCACAGCGAGGCTATCAGCCCTGCAAATCGGCAGATCCATCGAACACCTCCTTCCTTGAGGGCGTCACCTTTTTCTCTGATTGGGCGTCTTATTGCTGGAGCATTCACCGGAGGCAGGAGAGATCAATTCCTCTCCGATCCAGATCTCAGTACTTGCAAGCTTTATCTGCAGCAGTTCAGCCAGTTATCAGTGGTAAGTGTGCATTCTATCTCACAAACCCTAACCCTAATTTTTCCTATAAAATAGGGATTTTTGCCTTGCAGTCTGTAAGCCCAGTTGTATCAGCATATTTGTTTAGAAATAGAAAATATCGGGATTTGGGATATTACAGATTCCATATGAAGAAGTTATGCCTCCTGCAAATTGACATATCTAGTTGACCATCATGGTACCGAGTGGATTCCATGTTAGCTCTCGTTTCTTACACATGCAAAGCTAGCCACATGTAGATTTTCAAGAACATTCTAGGTCCAAAACCCTAACCCTAATCAAGAGTTGGGGCATGCAAAAACCTAAAATGAACCATAGACAGCGACCAAGTTATGTTAAATACCGGGTCATTAGGAGGAAAAGGGGTTCCATTATTTTGATGTTATTATATTGTTCCATAGTTGAGCAACAGCACGAGAGTGGATATTAGAGCATAACAGAGGAGATAGGAGATCTTGTAGAAGCCATTCTGGCTACAGAGTCATAGGTAACTCCATAGGGAGTACAATTTCCTTTGTATTTGCAGTTTATATAAAAGAGCAAGGCATGGTCCTCATTGTTGGTTGGGTTTTTCCCCATAGTGAGTTTTCCCAGGGTATATCTTGTATTATTTGTGTGGATTGTGTATTTCTTCGTTGTAGTTATCTTTCTTACAATACCAATTATTTAGAATTCATTCTAAATACGCTAATAAAAAAAACTAAGTTGTACGATCCGTTGTGACCAACTGTTCCAATGGAATATCCATGGCAGTTTACGGATCAACAACATCAGTGTCATCTTTCCCCCCATCTCATTTTTCTTCTCTCTTTGTAAGCATTATCTGAAGCTCTAGTTTTTGGGTAGAAAAGAGAGAGGCCCAAGACAAAGATTCTATAGTCCCTCCTAGTGCCCTCCATTATAATCAAAACAACTATTGTTCATTTTGTTGTGTAATCATGACCAAGGAAGTTTTCCACTAGATGAAGCCATAAAATCTCAAGTAAGTTATGTTAGATTCCTTCCAAATTTTATCTTCCGTTTTGTTGATTTAATCAATGGATCTATGTTTATCTTGCCCAGTTGGTTTTCTGTTTTTATGAATATGTTTTAGACGAATGTATGTTTAGCTCTCTTCTTCATTATATATTTAATGATCTCATATATTTGCATTCAAAAGATGGATTTGTGATTAAGGCGCCCCTGTCTCAATAAATTTCTGTTTTGAAGCTAATTGTTTCTCATTTGTTTACTCCCCTTCACCTAAAAACAACTTTTATATCCTCAAACGAAATAGTAGACACTAACCCATGCATCACAATCCTTGCTATAAAACCAGTTAAAGCATTTATAGATATGAAGAGTCCAATAAAGTTATCATGGGTGACAGACTAGGATTTCTACTCAAGGAAGCTGAGAGTACCCCCTCTGGCCCAAGCATTGGCTTGAAGGCCCAAAGTGGCACAGGATAAGTGCATCATGCACATTATGCTCTGGCCTTGTTCTCCCTCCTACCCTAGGCCTCCTTAGTGTAATATCTACAGCAAGGTGAACCAGGTGAGGAGCACAACCTAAGGGATAACAAAACCCTATCAAATCAATCTTCATGACTCCTGCTCTATTTGGCCCTTTAAACAGTGTAAATCGAGTTTTCCATACGATTTCAAAATTCAAATGTTATTTTTTCTATAGTTTGCTGCGACATTTGCTTGACAGTAATCCAATGTATCTAATTTCCTCAATATATGAAATATTTTTGTATCTTCAAACCAGCTACCTAATATCTACATCCTAAAAAAATAAGAAAACAAAATTCTGCGATCCGTTGGTGCAATAGGCACCTACATTTGCTTGAGAGTAATCCAATGTATCTAATTTCCTTAATATATGAAATATTTTTGTATCTTCAAACCAACTACCTAATACCTACATCCTAAAAAATAAGAAAACAAAAGCCTGTGATCCGTTGGTGCCATAGGCACCTTTATTGTAGATATCACAAAATTTAAAATCACATAACAATCAAATTCTGCATCCAAAGACATAAGTATATTCTACCCTTGAAGTGGAGATATATCGCCGCCTCGCTATGTGATAGTATCCAAGTCCCTAAAATGTAGGACAGCAGGATCCGTCCTCCAAAAATTATGCTTGTGTGGATCACCCTACGAAACTTTGTTGAAATTTCAATAAAAGGTAATGGGATTTCCTTGCCAAACTGGCGAGGCCATCCGTATCCAAAAACCCCCCAAATATACATCCTTCATACAGAAAAGGCCAACCGAAATCGTATAAAAAAATTGCACTGCAACTTGGGGTAAGGCCAACTAATGTTTGCACGTTAATGGAAACCTTATAAGAAACGTCCTTCTGTCAAGTGGATAGTTTTGGGATTTTTTAAATGGACTGGAATTTTAAGTTTCGTGTCCAAGTCCCAAATGCTTTTAGCAATTAAATTTGCTATTATATTTGTTAAAAAAAATCGAAAAAAAAATATTTCAATTGTACATTTTTAACTAACTCCTTCTATATAATAATCTGGTAAAGGTTATCTCAATCAAAGGTGGGTTACCATAGTGGATGGGAAGCCACCTAAATCAAATATAATATAATCTGACAGATACAGACATACAAAGACTGATAAGCATGATTTACTAACCGCGGAATAGAGAGTAGGCTTTCCACAATGGATTGAACGGCTGTAAACACTGAAGTAGATTTGTAGGAGTTATCGTAACAGAGCGCACCGAAACCAAAGCCAGCAATGATGGTGGAGACGACGTATTCCTCCGAAGCCCAGAAACAGCGGGCAATCTCCGTCCCACCGCTGGCAGCATCTTTTCAGCTACCCTGTAATCCCAAAGCGGAACCGCCACCTGCATGGCCAAGATCAAAGCCACTGGCGAATCTTCATTGTAAAGATTTACAACGAATGTTGATGTTTGGCGAATCTGTGTATCGTTTTAATTTTTGGTATATTATTCAGCGTATTATGTAATTAGTAAGTGATTAACTTTATATTAATAATTAGTAAGTTATTTTTAAAATTTATTTATTTATATTGATTTAATTTTTATTTTGCAATCATTACCGTCTAATTGAAAATGATAATTTAAGTTT
This sequence comes from Pseudotsuga menziesii, assembly GCA_001517045.1. Classification (NCBI taxonomy): domain Eukaryota; kingdom Viridiplantae; phylum Streptophyta; class Pinopsida; order Pinales; family Pinaceae; genus Pseudotsuga; species Pseudotsuga menziesii. Next base: position 43,772 of record LPNX010578157.1, read on the forward strand.
TATATCTTTTAAATTTTTTATCTAATATATTATCGGTTTAATTCTTATTTTACAATCATTACAATATAATTGAAAATTATCATTTAATTAATTAATGTATTAACACTATAAATTAATATATAATACAAGTTTAATTCTTATTTTGCAATCATTACAATACAATTAAAAAAGACAATTTAATTAATTAATGTACTAACATTAAAAATTAACATATAACATTTGTCCAATTTTTATTTTGCAATCATTACAATACAATTGAAAATAACACTTTAATTAATTAATGTACTAACACTATAAATTAACATATAACACTTGTCCAATTTTCTTGAAAATAAATTATTCTATTATTATTATATATTTACACAATATTACTTATCTTCTTTCTATATAGACAATAAATATAATCTTACATCATAATAATTTTATATTTTTTTAAATTTATTTATTTAATATATTATTGGTTCAATTCTTATTTTGCAATCATTATAATCCAATTGAAAAATGACAATTTAATTAATTAATTAATTTTTTATATTTTTTTAAATTTATCTATCTAATATATTATTGGTTCAATTCTTATTTTGCAATCATTACAATATAATTGAAAATGACAATTTAATTAATTAATGTACTAACATTATAAATTAACATATAAATGTGTCCAATTTTCTTGAAAACAAATTTAGCCTATTATTATTAGATATTTACACAACATTACTTATCTTCTTTCTATATGGACAATAAATATAATATTACATCATAATAACAAATAATTAATAAATAATTTTAAGAGGTTTACAACTGGTATGTTTAAATCTTACTAATACATAGTAAACATTATAAATCTTAAATACATATTAATGCTTTTGAAATGGAGATGTTCCATTTTGAAATTTGCTTGAACTCATTACAAAATTTCTTCATCCATAGCCATATCTACGGACAATGAATTGATAGTTTTTTATGAGTAGCCAAAGACACTCAACACCAATGAAACTCGAACCAATTGATAGAGCATGTCATTTTCAACTTCTAGTTTTTTTTAGTTGAATGCCTTGGTATGTCAAATCTGTAATATTCGTGCACACTTGATTTTTTGAGCTTCAATTTAGTTAGCAACTCTATTGTTCAACTAGGATATGGCTACTTGATTATTAGTTAGGAGTCTCTCATTCCTCCTCAATGCATGTTGCATGTTCATTGACCCAAGTTTCTCATCTTTTCCATTGTTTGAGGATTTAATTAAACATACATGGAGATAGCCATGATCCTTGAAAGATGGATCACATATTTGAAAAAAACTATCTAGGAACGCTGACACCACCACAACCAAGCACATTCATAGATGGATGTGTTTAAACAAAGACCGTGATTTCCCACCTAAGTTTACATGGATCCTATTATACCATGTATTCATGAGCCTGCTCTACCATAATGCAAGTTGTTAATGTCGGTGCATGAGGTCTCTGGTGAGTAAATACATATCACATTGACATGTAATAGTGTCACAACTTGCCTTGGATTTAAACCTTCATAGCTTAACTAAGTTTTCCTCTTATTTATGTCTTAAAACCAAAGGACTATGGAATATGTGACAACGAAGTAATCCCATCTTTTGCTCTTATTGTTATAACACTTAAAAGAATAGCCTTGTTCACGTGAAAGTATTATATCAAGTCAAATCTCTTTGTTTCTCATTGATTTCTAGAATGATCTTGACTAGAAAGCAATATTTAGGAATTTTAGTATATCACATACGCCTAAGAAATGTTTTTTAATCCCCTTCAACAAATATATTCTTAGTCTTTCTTGTATCTAGATCTCTACTTGGTTATCCGTGTCTTCTCCTAATCTCCAAGTAAAACTTGTTTCATAATTTCCCAAATACAATCCCCCACACCTCCCACTCAAAATATATATTCAAATTTTTTAATAAATAATATTAATTTATAATAAAACCTATTAGAATATAAAATTATACATATTAGTAAATATTATTAAATATTATTAGTTACATCCACATCATCAGTTAATGCTCTCCATTAAGCAAGGCATTGATTGAAAGATAAAAAATGCATACTATATATGTTATTTTATGTTGACAAGTTCATATATTTTCATTTTAGCTATCCCTAAACTAAGCGGTAGGGAATCGCTACCACGTAGCACTTGTTAATTGGAAGTAATTGCAGCACTAGTTTATTTAATTATATGTTAGCAATTGTTTCGTTTATTTAATTATATGTTAGCAAATGTTTTAAGTAGGTGTAATGATATGTTCATAGGTTGATGTTGGAGGGTGAAATGGATGAAAAAGAGGAACGAAAAACTAAATAGGTGTTTTGAAAACAAAGAAAAATTGTATTTTGAAAATAAGGAATAATTTTGCAGATTTTTTGTGAAAAGATGTGTTAGCTATGACAATGGATGTATGTATATCTAAGTCATTGTTTCAATGGACATGCAAATAAGGTGCATAGTATTTTGAATAGAATCCATGCCCAACATTTTGATAATAGGTAGCTAATCTAAGTTGCAAATAATCTTGTTCAAGCTCAATAGTTAAAAAAATGGAAGCACCTTAAATGAAGGATTCCCCGCTTTTTAAATATAAATTACAAGGTTTCGACTATTTGCTCAACAACAAAGAACAATTTCCAAATTTGGTATTGATTACATAGAATTTGCATAACTATGTATTTTCTACCTACAAAACTTTCATCAATGCAAAAAATATTATATGTATCAAACCTCAAGAGATCTATTGCCAAGAAGACTTTATCTAAGGCTTGAAGGAGGAAAAAAATCCATCCAAAGGAAAGAAGGCACACTAATCATGAGTGGATAAATTAGAAGGTGCCAGAAGTAAATGCCATTGAACATGATTGTGTTAGCATGGACACAACACTACTACACAAACTCTACTAATGGCACTTAAGGCATAAGATTGGCATTCAATTAATTTACCATGCACAACTCCTCTTTAAATGTTTTCTTTTACAAATGCTCCTCTAAGCATATCTACATTTCTCATGAGCCTCATTGCCTCGTGATATTTGATCATTCTCTATACATATGTGATATTAAAGAATGGTAAGTACACATGCAATGGCATGCCACTTGGAATGCTCAAGTTTAACACTTGGTGCTTACATTGTGGTGGCCATTTCTCCACTAGTTTACAAACTTCAATGTTGCTTGGGTTTCATTTATTGTTCACACTCTTACATTGAGTTGTAAGTCAAAGATTCTAAAATAGTGACTTGGGAATTCTTTCAAAAAGTGCAAGTAAATGCTTCTCATGAGTACTCAAAAAGCAGCATTTCGAGCATAAGGATATAAATCAGAGATTTAAGCTATGATGATACATGTCAAGAAAATATTAGTTTATACATTAAAAAGTGCAATTCAAAGAGAGCAATTTAAAATGAAGAAAAGAACAAGAGAAATAAAGAATGAAGGAACCTTTTTGGAGAGTGCTTATATCTAAGAATTTGGCCCTGCAACATTTCTATCAAATGGCCAAAAATAAAAAAAGGTGAGTGGTATCTCATAGGCCCAAAATGAGAAGACAATTGGTGTCTTGTAGGTTATGCTATTTTTTTTTGTATCTTGCGCAATTATTCCATGATACTATCTTTTGTTTAGTTTTTATTATTTAAATAGATTTTAGTCTATAAATATCAATTCTAATAATGAAGTTATGGAAGGTTCCACCCATAGTCTTTAATGTGTTGTATTTTTAATACTAGATTTGAGAATATTTCCAACCACACTATGGGTTGCTCCACCACCAAGGATGGCATTCAAAAAAGTTGTAGAGAGAAATAAATTATTTACTTTTGATAGGATTACTTAAGAAAATAAGATCACGTTNACTTCGAATTTAGAAATAGATTAAAATGTAAAATCCTTTATTACATATTTATAAAAAGTTCATCCATTCTCAATTTTGGTATGGGGCTGCATAAGACTTTTATTATCTACATTTGATCAAAGAAATCATCCAAATTCATAAAACCCTAAGTTATTTTGTAAAATTCATGCATCATTAACTTTAGCTTAGCAATAGCTAGGGCCTCAAATCAATTTGTAGAAGATTTGTTGTTTTTATTTTATCAAGCTTTGCTTTTAGCTTATACAAGCTTAGTGAAATTCTAGAGCACTGGGCTACTAATTAAATTCTTTCTACTTTTGAAACTTGTTTAATCTTGTTCTGACATCAACTTATTTTTAAGTGCCAAGCATAAATAGATTAAAAAGTACTTCTTCAAAGGTTGTTAACAACAAACAATTTCAGCTAGTATGATGTCAATTGTGAATTTTGCAGGTAAAGTGGTCTCAAAAATAGTGTCACGCTTTCTCTTACGCTTACTTTCATAGTTGAAGTCAATCTAGGATTTTTGAGCAAAATAGTACAAAAGAGAAGGCCAAGTTAAAATGGCCTAGAAGACACTCGTAATTAAACGAAATATGTCATGCACAATGATCAATATAGCAATTGCTTGAAGTATAAAGGTTTGTCGCGGTCGTTGACATTGCCACAAATATTTAGCTATTAATGCTAGCAAACAGAAATCCTTTGCCTTCAAAGAACTCCATATTCCTCTTCGCACCCTATACCCACTCAAGAGAAACACTAGATGAGTTTCGATTCTTGACCATAAACACCAACCCAGTTATAAGAAACTTGAAGGGCACTAAAAATTTAGGAAACTAAGAAATGCAATAAAAATTCAGGAGGGTTTGCAAGCTAACATTTTGCCATGATACAATTAACATGCACCCTCAAATGCTTTGATCTTGAATTACATGAAGACAGTAACATATATAAATTAATTCTATTATGGATCTTCAATGTATCAAAATTTGGCAGGAACTATTACAAACAAGGCAAAACCACCCAGAATAATTAAGCTTTGCAAGCAAATAATTAAGCATCATGCCCATCTTCATAATAGGAAACAAAATAATGTGTTTGCATATTTGACATCACTCATAAAAGCTCCTCTCTACATGCTTTCACCGTAACAAAAATACACCACTGGCGCATTTTCATTAGATAGCATAGCCCAACAATTAATGGCCACTAGCTAAAAACAATCCTAGATGCTACAACCCGACAATCAAAGGGCACATAAGTTAAAAACTAACCAAATATTTCTTCTTCTAATGAAGGAACCATTTATGGTAAGTACAAGTAGAGAGCCACTAATAGCTAGGTCTATACAAATTTGGTTAAGATTAAGATGAACATAAATAGGAACCAAATGTTGACATTGGTTTGTCTTGGCCCCCAATAACTTCCCCTTGATTTTACAAAATAAAAGGGGGCCCATGTAAATTTTGTAAATATTTAGCTTTTGGTTTGCTTTTATTTTATCTTGCTTGATTTAGTTAGTTGTTTGATGATCTCTTTTGAACCCTTGACTTGTTGTGTTGCATTTTCTTTGACTTGGTTTTCATGGAAGATTATTTGGTGATCGTTTGCTTTCTCAAGTTTTGGCATTGATCTTTTCATAAGTGGATGTTTTTATTGGTTTTTCCTATGATAATGACTTTGTGATGTCATTAGCAGTTAGTCAAAATTCATTACATCGTTTAAATAACTGTTTTGTCGACAATTGATCATTTTGTCGCTTGAATTTTCTCATTTTTGGTGGCTATACGACACTTGCACACTCAATTGTCCTTAGTCGAGTTGATTGTATGCCTCACTTTGAAAGAATTGGATTATCTTTAAATTTTTATAGTCTTACCCAAGTTTTTGGTTGAGAATCCTCAATACTTTAGTTGGCTTAGTATGCATCGTGGCGGATTTGAATAATTTGATTACAAACAAAATTTTAAAATGTATATCCTCACCTTAAAAGAATATATATTATAGAATATAATTAATCTTGTATTTATGATTTTTGGATTAATCTATGAAAAAGTTGTCTAAACATTAATCTTTTACTAAAATAATTTTATGTTTCTAACTTGATATTTTAGTTTTTCTTCTAAAAACCAATTGATTTAATTTAAATTGTTTCTATTTAACTTATCCTACTCTTTAAAAATTACATATTAGAATATTAAAAATGAATAAATAATTTCGTCATTAGATGATATTTAAATTCTATTTCGAAATATTTTATATGACTTCTCATATTTCCTATAATTTTCCTATAATTGTTCCTTTATCTAGAAATTAAATTTTCAAGTCTTTATAATACTTTGCAATTACAATTATTGGTACACAATCTACGTCACTCAAGATCATTCTAAATAGACTGAATATTAAATTAAAAATCCATTCAGACTTAAATTATTGCAACCAAGTAATTAACTTTTGAAATGATATTATTGGTTTTTATATGGTATTATGGTAAATTTGTAATCTTATTAAATCATTTTCATTTTCATTATTAAATGACATCCATCATCTTGATATGTTTTCATACTTGTACAAATTTTAGAAAACAAACTTTAAGACTCCCTTTTGAATGATTAAATATTATACGGTATTTACAAATTTTTAAAAACAAATTTTAAGACTCCATTTTGAATGATTAAATATTATATGGCATTTGCACTTTCATTTAGAATATATTTTTGCCCTGCACATAGAGGTAATATAAAAGAGCCAATATCGTTGAATGATTAAATATTACATGGCATTGACAAATTTTAAAAACAAACTTGGAAGGCTCTTTTTTGAATGATTAATTATTATAGGGTATTTGGAGTTTTATTTGGAATATATTTTTGTCTTGAACATAGAGGTAACATAAAAGAGTCAACAAGGAACATTGGTTTTTGTTTATTTCTCCATGAGAATCACCGTCTTGAATTTGTGCTGGGGTCGGACAAGGAACAAATACAAAAGTAGAACTTCTCGGCCTTTGGGCAGTTCTGCACTCATCCCAAAGGATGGGTATCCCTTTAGCCCGCATTTACAGTGACTCACAGATCATTATCAACTGGGCTAAAGGTATTTCTGCTCTTTCCCCACCAGAACTCCTTCACTGGTGTAGGGAATCACAAAAGCTTATTAAAAGCTTCAAAGATCTCTCCATCATTCACATCTATCGGGAACATAACGAGATTGCAGACCGTCTTTCAAAACAAGCACGCACACATACTCTCCCGGTTTTGGGTGTTTTTTTGAAATTTTTGATGACCATTTGGTCACTAGTGACTCTTTCCAGCTCCTTTGAGAGTGTACTGGGGTATTCTCCCCTTTTTTTTGGCTATGTACTGTATGTTGTCTGAGTGTTTCTTTTGGACCGCTGCTCTGGTCCCATGTTTCCCGATAGATTGGAATGATGAGAATAGATCAATTTCATGATGAGGCAGATTTCTGATGGGACCACTTGTTATTGCACTCCTTTCCCTCTGGCTGCAATTGGATGTGATCCAGTTACGTCTTGATGTATCTATGCTGATGTATTCCCATTTGGGCGGCTGTTAACTAGGCCCTTTGATTCTTAATAAAGAATAACAAGGACTGATTTTTTCCTCCTGAAAAAAAAACATAAAAGAGTCAACATCGTTGAAAGATTAAATATTATATGGCATTTGTAGCTTCATTTGAAATATATTTTTGTTTTGTATAATAATAATAATAATAATTTATTTTTAAGGTCATTGCCAAGCGAGACACCAAATTGGTGTATGAGACCCCCTTGTTTGTGGGACAGGGGATCTCCCTATGCCCAACAATTTAACTGCTAAAGTCTACAGAGGTGTACATACACTACCCCCTCCTCTGAATTTGAACCTGTGACCTCCTAAGAGGAAACACATGCTCTCAACCATTAGGCCCAATCATGTTGTACATCGTGCTTTTATATAGAGGTAATATAAAAGAGCCAACATCGTTTTTTAAAGAGATGCTTAAATTTTGAGAACCTAGATGTTGACTGATGAAAAGAGTGGCATTATTCCAAGTGTTATGATGAATCAATTATTATTGTTTGTAAAAAATTTTGGAAGGGTTTTACATTATATTAATATTAAATTGATTAATAGAAACAACCATGAGGCCCAACACTACTACCACTTTCAACAAAATCAACTTGTTATAAGAAAGGTAAATCGTGGCTATACATAAGTCTCAACATACCATGATCTTTATCTTTATGTAAATGGACAATCATTGGATGATGTCTTCAACTAACATAATAGTTGATTGGTTCAGGGGTGAATATTCTTGCTTTCTTTGTTAACCTCCAATTCCTCTGTGTAATTTGTTGTCTAATATGTGTAAAATAACAAAAGAACACACCTATATTGTGAAACTCTTGGAATAACTTCTAGTAACTATAAAACATCCTCTCCTTTGCTCCTAAAAAATAAGCAAACCCTAACCTTAACCCTAGAGGGCATGGAGGGAATACTGAATTACAGGCTTGTGCCGCTTCATTTTCATTTTGTTTTATGGGTATGTTCCAAACAAATTATCCCACAATGGAGAAATTAGTCCAAACTCATGTTTTTGATTCTTGAAATGGTGAGTAGAAGCTACATAAACTGTAGATTCCTATCGGTTTAGTACTTCCTACTTTTGAAAATTCACTAGTAGAGAAATTTTCACACCCAAATTGTTGTTTGCACAATAGATTCTTGGCTTTGAGTTTGTGTTGGTCAGGGAGACATCATGAGCAAGTTGACTTGTGACCCATCAAACAAATATTGTCGAGAGTGCTACATGCATTACTTTCACCTCTAATTGTTCATGCCCTTGCCTCAATCAAATATATAGGATTCAACATGCCCTGAAAATTTAAAACCCTACCACTACATCATCGACAAGCGTATCATTACTAACCAATCAGATTGGTAGGCATTTTCTTCTTATCTGAAGTCATCAAGTGAATCTTTTAATTGTTGATCGAATGTGGCCGAGAAAATGCCTTTGTATGATGCTACAACATTTGAGAATTCTTACAATCCATATGATTCTCATACATGTAGTTTTATGAGGGCATAGAATTATCCAATCGCAACCACCAATCAAGTTTCAAGTATGCAGAAAAGCACGAGACTGGATATTGAGTTCATCATGTGTTTTGTATTGTCCTTCAAAGTATTAATGTATACCTAGCATAATAAAAGGCCAATAATACTCCAAACCCGTGACATGAATGAGGTCGAGTCATACTGTCTTCTAATGGCTCGAACTTAATTAATCAGATCAATGTGCGAAGGTTCTATAATTGTTACTAAATATTTGCTATGTATCTATCATCTCTTTAGGTGCCAATGGATTGGATGGATGTCTTGATCAAATCAAGGGCTTCCACTGCATTTTCACTCATTACACCAACCATATTAATACTTTATGCTTGAAGGTGCATTACCTACTGCTGCAAACCTAAAAAATTGCCTCTTATTTCTACCTCTCATGCATAGGCATACCCAAATTTGAAATACTACTAATTTACTGTCGCATGAGGGTGACTTTATGCATATATTTGTACTTTGTGTGCTTCATGCAAATAACAACCATTTAACATGGAAGTCCCAACTTGCTCATGACTATCCAAAATATGATGGAAGTGAAACTTTGTGCATTGACTTTACAACCTCTTCCATTGTGCATTTCTTCGACTTCGACAATTTCATAAATACAAGTGAACCCAACTTAAGGTGGGTTATAATCATTATACTCAGTGTGATGTTATAACAATTTTAATGTTAGTGTTAAAATGGTCCCCAAACCCCCTCTTTAGAAAAGGGAAAAAAATCTAAAGATGAAGATCAAACAAATCGTTATTGACTCAATGTCTATACAAACTTGAACTCTTGGTCATGTATGGCTTGAAGAGTGAAGCTTATGGATGTTCAAAAAGTATACCATTACAATAATTGTATGTGTGTGTCAAACACTATCACATGCAAGGATCAACTTTCAAATTAGTTCTCAATGACATCATTATGCAAGAAATAGATTGTGAAGTACATGAAAGTGGGGCCTATTCAGAAATGGCTTGTTATAAACAAATAATTAGCTTGTTGAACAACGATGATGGACTACAAACAAATTTATGGAATATTATACTTTTACTGGCAAAGTGTATGTTTCGGTATTATTTGATTGATTGATAATAAAGTCCTTTCATATGTTATTTCACTCTGTAAAAATCCATATATGAATTAAATTTAATGATTATAATACAATGATGAGAATATAGTGATGACAAAATGGGAAATATTAACACTGACATTGTAAGGAATGGAAATTGATCGATCTCTTAAGGATTTCAAGCAATTATAATTATATGTGTGAACCAAACCCGATTCTCTTTTATGACTACAAAATTCCTTGAAGCCATTGGAAAATAAAAACAATCACATAAATGCAAGACGCATGTATCACCCTATAATCTCAATGTCGAAGAAATCGACAACAAAATGGTTTTCATTTGGATTTAATTAATCTCATTCAATACATTCAAATTACAATGACATTGATGGAAAACTACTAGAGTTTCCCATGGCTAAAATGGCCTCAAAACTTGATCATTCTAAAGAGTAACAACATAACATTTTTCTTTTGGATTTAATTAATCTCAGTCAATACATTCAAATTATAATGACATTGATGGAAAACTACTAAAGTTTCTCATGGCTAAAATAGCCTCGAAACTTAATTATTCTAAAGAATAACAACGAAACATTTGTGTTTCATGTTTTGATAGTTTGTATTCCTTTTGGATTGTTTCTATCATGGAAACAATCCACACATAATTATACTTCTCTCCCAGATTTCTCTACACACCTCTAATTCACCTACCTTCAACCATAGCATCTATATTGAAGATGTCAGTCTCCCTTCACGTCTTTGTCCTCCCTTTTTTGCAGTGATATTGGAATCCTTTGTTTTTTTCCTACACGCTAGAGGAAGCATTCCACCTTCTTTAGTGATCGGGATCCTTCCTCATAATCACGAGAACCAATGACAATATGAGAAAGAGTAACAAAATTCTCCTTTGATTTCTAATTAAACCTTTGAGACTGCTAAACTAGTCACCTTCTATGTGCATCACACATTTGATAGAAATTTTGCAAAGCTTGATGACTGGATTTTATAGTTGGGTTTTAACAAAACAATAATGGTGACCCACCATCAAGGCCATTAATTTAATTTATGATTGGAGGTTGCTATGTCATTGTGCCTTGTCAAAACAATAATAATAAAAAAGTTGTTTAAGATCAATTCTCCCAAACTTCATAATAGCATGGTTAGTAGGGACCATTAAGGGACATGGAAAAAAAATACCATATAGAGACTAATCAAATTGATATTTTACTTGTGAGCATATATACACAAATACTATATTGGATCATGGTCGAAGTTGCATGCTTGGACAAAAGAAAGCATCCATACATGGCAAAAGCAGTGAAGATGGAACACAAATTCAAAAACTCAATTGCCTTTTGAAGCAAATCTTGTGATTAGGCAAAGTACATTAACCATTTACCTGAATCAACAATGCATTCTGATGGAAAATCTAGAAATTGTTATTTAATTACATATCAGACATATATAACAATAGTATAACGCAACAGTCTATTTTGGGTATGGTCATAATAATACGCATCCTATAGATGAAAATTTGCAAAAGGAACATATTTACATATCAAATGATAAGCTACTACAATAGCTTAACACTGAAGCTAATAATATAGTTCTCATCACTTAAGCCAAGCATCAAGCCATTGAAAACCCAACAAGGGATCGGTAAAAAATGCCTTATGTATCAACAAATGTATAAGCATGCATGGCATGTTAAGTAGAGCCTACTGAGATGTCATTGCAGGCCTTGAATTAGTATTAGAGAGTCTAACATCATCAACCTAGTGAATAAAAATATTCACATAAAAACATAGGAAGATGCCATTGATAAAAAAATTCAGCCGATCTTTAAAAATTTGCTATATTTGAAAAGTGAAGCATATAGCATGTAAGAGAGGACTTGACAATGTCAAACCCAAATAATAGTTTCTTGCAAGGGTATAACTTCACCACTTGAACGCTTGCCTCCAAAACTGTGTGTATGGACCTACATATTATGGCATCCTCATAGAAGAAGGTTTCAAGAGGTAAATATTTTGCAGTAGTAAGTATGCAGGGTGCAGTAAATCATGAATAACGTCTATGTGTTATGGAAAATTGGTCGAAGGTATGTTTACACATGAAATACCAATACCCAAAACAAACCAATAGCATTACTATCAGCACATCTACATTTTGAAAGACGAAGGGATGATTTGAAGTCTATGGAGATAATTAAGATCAATTGAATGTATCTTGAGGATGATGAGAATTTGATATAGGAGAATGAGAACCCAAGCAATACTGAATTGTTGAAACTAGAATTTAACTCCACAATCGAATATTTGTTGAATGGTGTTTATTTCTTTAGCTATGTTGATCTCATTATTTTGGACTTTTTCCAAATATCTCAATGAATTGTTTTCATTGTGTTTTATATCAATTGTTGCATATTCTTTGTTGGCATCATAGAGTGGAGGAAAATAACTGCAACTAATTTAGGTGCAATGGTTATATTGGTCAACACTGTACAGTCACTCAGAATAACCTAAATCAACCCCATTAGAGTTGGAACCAGATTTCCACAATGTAGCGATGTTATCATGATCAATGGGATCGAGTGTTTCATGTGGAGAATAAATTAATGGCACCATACCCAGGGATCTCATGATTTCACTCTCATTCATAGAAGATGTATTGTGAAGTCCATTGCTATTTTCTGAATTTGGATTGAAACAGAAGGAGCCTTCAATTAAGTTCAAGTTGCTGTATCCATGCCATGTATTTGAATCTGGAAGGTCTTGAACGTGAAGATCATTGTCTAGTTGTGATATATATTGCAAACCACTATTTTTGTTGCTTGAGTTAATCAGAATGACAGAAGGATCACAAGTATTGAATTCCTTGATAGCTCATTTTTTTGAGTATGTGCAAATTAGAACACTATCGATGGTAAGAGCAATTTTGCTCTCTTCAATCCCATAAAATAATTTCTAATGGTTAAAGAATTGGTAATCTTATAATCCCACAATGGAAAAGTTCCAGACTTTCCCTTTGAACGAAGATCACGACTCTAAGGAACTGCATGCCCATCCATTTCCATATCAGTTTTTAGCAACTTGCAGTCATTTCCTAGAGTGGAAGCTTGATCGAACAAGAACTATGAACTATGGTAGATTACTATGTACTTTGTTAGAATATTGTATAATACTGAGAGGGGGGCGGTGAATCAGTATTGTTGACTTCTTAACAATTAAACCCGCTTTTAACTATTTATTAAAACATAGAATCAACAAGATACACAAAACACAAATTTTATTGTGGAAGCCCAATTGGGAAAACCACCAACTCTTTTTATATTGCAAAATTATATTTACAATAGTTTTTGTCAGCTACTACTGACATGATGCTACAACACCCTTACCAGCAACTATTGGAAGGAGTGTACGACCCCCTGGTTTTATCAGCTGCTACTGAAAGGATGCTACTACACCCTATTTACCAGCTCCTACTGGAAGGAGGCTACAACCCCTTGGTTTTATCAGTTGCTACTGAAAGTATGTTATGACACCCTATTTACTAGCTACTACTGGAAGGAGGCTACAACCTCCTTGCAGGCCTGTAGCCTGCCCTAGCACCACCCTGCCACCCTAGTCTTGTTTTTTCATAACTTCAATGACATATTATATTCTTTGTCCTCTGCTACTAATATTCATATCAAACCCCACAAATACTATGTTCTGCGTTTACCTTCAATGTCCTCTTTACTGCTTCAAATATTAATCACTCAGCAGCTGCATTGTTCTTCTTTTTATTCCCTAGGTTCTACTCTGCTTCAGATCTTCATATTCAGACTCATAGAATTCTTCATCTTCTTGGTCTCTGCTCTTTTCTTGTTGCTACATTGATCTGAACCATAAAGACCCTTTTACTTCAAAACAAATTTCTGCTTAAATATTCTATCATGTCTTTACAACATCACACCCTTTCAATAAATGTGTCCTTCCAATTTTATCATGTCTCTTCATTATGGAACATGTATTTTCATTATCACACCTTTTCACTAATTAAATTTCTTTTTATACTCAACTTCAATTAATAATATACTCTGCTAGAAATAAAGTTTCATTAAATACATCTCTTCAACAAAATTACTTCTATTTTCGATTCTGCTTCATAAATAAAACTTTTCTATTAAATCTTGTAGCTTAACGCATCATGTCATCCTTCATCAGTACATTTTCTGTAGTTTATTATATCTCTGTTTATTACATCTCTTAATCTATCTAATTCTATTTATAGCGCTCTGCTTTAATATATTCTTGTAGATTATACCTGTAATTAATCTTGTAGCTTATTAAAAATCATACTTTATTTATTTTAATTATGTTTAACAATAAGCGTTAATTGTTTCTTCAGAATTTAACCAATCTGATATTCTCCAAGCAATATCATTTTTAAAATTCTCTTCACATTATCGCAGGCATGAATTTATTTCTTTTATTATGGAGAAAAAAAGTTTCTGGAAATGCCTGAATTGTCTTGCTTTATGTATTTTTTCTCAATTTAGCATGTTTATATCTCACACATGTGATCACCTAATGGAGAATTTTGACAATTTTACTGAAACAATGCAAATCAAACAAGAAGGCACTTTTGGAAAACTAACATTTTCATCTTCATACATCTTTTGGACAAACTGAAGATATGGTTAGATGCACCAATCAACAATCTAGATGACTATACCTTCAGAGTAATTTAACCATCACGTACAGGAAATAACGAACATTTTACATAGGCCAGCCACTTAAGGCAGTTTTACAGAACTGGTGCAAAACAGTCTGAAACCCTATTTTGGAAGACCCGTAACTTTGTCTTCAAGCACCTTTTAGAGGAACTGAGACCATGGTCAGATGCACACATCAACATGCTAAAGTCCGATGGCCTCACATATTTTTTATCAGCATCCTAAAAAATATGGCGAGCATTTTACTAGGGTGCTTTAGATCGGTTTTCCAATACTAAGCCATTTTTTTCGTTTTAATGTTTCAGCTAATTTTAGTCTGAAACCTCATTTTGGAGGACCCGTAACTTTTTCTTCAAGAAATTTTAAAGAAATATGAGATCATGGTCGTGTGCACAGTTCAACAAGATATAACCTGATACTCTAAGATAATTCTTATCATTAATCCATGATGTATGGCGGGAATTTTCTAAGAGCAACTTAGACTAGTTTTTCAACACTTAGCCAATTTTTCAGAGTTTCAGCCAATTTCAGTTTGAAACCTCATTTTGAAAGACCCGTAACTTTTTCCTCACACACTTTTAAAACAAGATGAGATCACGGTCATGTGCACAAGTCAACAAGCTATATCCGCATACTCTTAGATCATTTTTATCATTAATCCATGATATATGGAGGGAATTTTCCAAGAGCAACTTAGACTAGTTTTTCAACACTTAAGTCATTTTTTTCAGAGTTTCAGCAAGTTGCCATACTTTTACAGAATGGTGTCAAATTGTAACAATAACTTCATGAGAGGAATAGAACATCATCATATGAATTTACTACCTCATCATACATGCCATATGCCACGTCATCACTTCCTTTGTTATTAATTTTCCATTAATGAACTCTGATTTTCAACAAGAGTTTCAACAAGTTCTTTGCAATCTAAACACACATGCCACATCATCATACATGCCATGTCATTTCCTTTGTTATTTTATCTTTCACTGAGTTTTCCTTGCCATCATATCCTTGGTTATTCTTTTGTCATTATTGACCTCCTTTGACATCAATGACAACCATACTCAACATACTTTTGAAGCCTCAACATTCTTTGAGATTATTTCAGCCTTAGCAAGTTTTTTCTTTATCCAAAAGTTCCAGTAGTTTTTAATATCATTATCTGTTCTTCCTGATAAATGGGATGCTATGTATGCCAACATGCACAACAGTCTTTGCATTAAAATATGTCCCAATGTCAATCCTTTAATGCATTGTTGAGCAAGCATGAGTAATAAATGAAAGTTCAACAAACCTGTTTCCAACCATGGTATGCAAATGAATAATAAGCTTTTCTTCATTTGGACTAAAATTACCTCACCTATTTCATTGACCTTTTCCGTCATTCCTATCACTGGCACTTCCAAATGGTGAACAATATTTCACAGGCCATACGATATTTAATGCGGCCACCATCATAGTGTGGACCATTGGATCTCAACGGCCATTGGATCCAATGGCCCACACTACCGCGACGACCACATTAAATATCGTATGGCCTATGAAATATTTTCTGTCCTTCCAAATATTATACAAGACATCAACAAATCTTCCTTTACTTCCTAGATTTTATTTCATTTACAAAAAGGATAGATAAAGGTAGGAAATTTTAGAATCCCAACTTAGAAATAAACAAATGAGACCATTCCCTATCTCCAGGCCATTGGATCCAATGGTCCACACTACCGTGACGACCACATTAAATATCGTATGGCCTTCCAAATATTTTCCGTCCTTCCAAATATTATACAAGACATCAACAAATCTTCCTTTACTTCCTAGATTTTATTTCATTTACAAAAAGGATAGATAAAGGTAAGAAATTATAGAATCCCAACTTAGAAATAAACAAATGAGACCATTCCCTATCTCCAAAAATGCTACCATAAACTATTCAGACGGTTGTTTTGTTTGGACGGGACTAAAACCCAAACCAAACTCTTCCACGATGGAATGAAGAAAAGAGAGAGGGCGAAAGCTTACTCACTCTCTTACGGCATGAGTTCCATGTGACCATAGTTTCAATGCATTTAGCATAATTAATGTTTTGAAATTTTATAATATAATTTTATTAAATTTTTGTTATAACTATAGTGATTAATTTTAAAAATTATTATATATGATTTAAAATTTAGAATATTATTTTCATAAAAAAATTCATAATATTTTTTACCAATCATTTATATAAGCATTTACATCAAGAGTTGGAAGTGACTCGTTTTCTACAAAGCCTAAATTAAGCATATGCCCAGGCCATCAAAAAACCATATTTCTTCCATGACTTTCATTAGGCACATCACTAATTTAGATGAAAAATATAATTTCATTTCAAAACTTAGACCACCAGTAGCTTTAAGCTACCAAGCAAAACTGCATCTCGGGGCGTAAGCCTAACACTCTAAGCACACCAAGATCTAATCTACTAGGACAAACGCTCTAAGCACACCAAGATCTAATCTACTAGGACATAATCCAAAACTTGGAAAAATAATATTTCAACCATGGCTTCCGCGATGCATTCACTGATTTTCAGAAATACAAAAATATCACCTATAGATCGTCATACTCGAAAAGTGTCATCATAGTCAAGACTATGTCTTCTCCAATTTAGCCAGTAGCTCTCAAGATATTTGCATTTCAAAACTTAGACCATATACTTACCCACTTAAATCCAATAAGCTTATGCTCATCCCACTGACTGGCACACCAAAAAATGCTCTAAAAAAGGCCCATTATCATTGCACTTCCCCAATAATAATGATTGACCAATCTCCTATCTACATAGATACTCCTTCTTTTGATAGAATGTCTGCCTCTAGATTTTGTTCTCTATAGACATGCTTAAGATCTAATTTTTCAAAGGCTATGCATAATCTTCGTATTTCTATTTTTTTCACTATTGTGATATGAAAAATTAATATATATGGCTAAGAGTGGGTAAGTTGTACACTAAAGTAAAATATTGGAATGAATGGTAACTAATAAAATTATGTTGTGGAAAATTATGAACAAAGGTGTCTAGCCTCTCCCACATTGGGTGAAAGCCCTTGAGGTTGTTGACCATGCCTAGTATTTAGAAACATAAAGCAAATGTGATAACCCCAAAGTAGATCCTGCAAGCTCTTGTTAGTAACAAAAAAAGGTAGAAAGCAAATAAAATGAAATACAAAACAGAAAAATATAAGGGGGTTAAAACCATAACAAAAATCCAATGCAAGAACCATTCTAGATTTCCCAATGGTCAAGCAAATATATGTGGTGCCACCTAGGAGGTGCAAGCTTCAAGGGGAAGCCAATAATATCCCTTAGAGAGGCCTATTTTGCCCACACTGGATGCTAGAAAGCTTGAAAAACAAATGGGAGAAACACTTTCCCCTTGGAGGAAGGAGGCAAGGGAGATTGGAGAATGCTAATAGGTGTGGAAGAGATGGGATATGAAGAAGCTCCAATACAATTCTAGCAGCATAACCTTTCTCTAGGTTTCTCTTACCATATGCATTACCATGGCTTCGTTTTATAGGCTAAGAGGCGGCCAAGAAACAACTATATTCAAGTGTGAATCCCATTGCCTCATGAACTAGCTTCAAAGTACACAATGGTGGCTATTAAATGCCCATCCGTCATGTTGAGAAGACAAGTTTGAATTTGTGTTGGTGAGGGGCCTTCATGAGCCTTTGATAATTGCATGAATATTAAAGGGAAAACTACAAAGGTTCTATGTGGGAACATAAATAATAATATGTGTAGTATCACACCTTAATAGAGGCTTGGTCACGCAGCCTTGTCTTTTGACTGTTCTTTAGCATTTTC
This sequence comes from Pseudotsuga menziesii, assembly GCA_001517045.1. NCBI lineage: Eukaryota > Viridiplantae > Streptophyta > Pinopsida > Pinales > Pinaceae > Pseudotsuga > Pseudotsuga menziesii. Next base: position 62,416 of record LPNX010578157.1, read on the forward strand.
GGACCCATACTACTTTAGCATTTTTGGACTCATACTGCTTCTTGGATCTTGGATTTATGTTGATGATGCCTTGCTATGTGAATTGCAAAAATGTGGCATGTGTGCGAGATTTAAGCTTTAACAGATGCCCCTTGATTTATGATGTTCGAAGGGTATTGTAGGGTTGATAATGCACCATAATTACTTAAGTGTTCTCAGGTGTTCTTGAAAGCTCCAAAGCATGTGTGGATGGATATATTTATCCCATAACAAAAGATTGTTGGTTAAGTAGTAACAAAGAATTTTGTTTTATACAAACGAGGAAAACATACCCATGCTCATGAAGATTTGTCGAAGTGGCTACAAAATGAAAAGAACAAGGGTTCAACTCATAAAACTGCTAGGACATCGATGAATTTAACTTCAATCCATGAGAGACTAAATTATCCTAGAAATGAAGAAGTGGAACTGTTGAAAATCATGAACAACACATCAGGGCGGGGGACTAAAATTCTAGTGAAGTTGTTGGATGGGGGATTTCACTGTACCATATTGTAATACCCCTAGTTCTGACTTGGAATGTATTTAATCAAATTTATGAAAATGATGTAAATATGCTAGTACATCTTCCTAATGCGGAGCTCAAGGCTAAGGACTGACTAATGAATGGCTAGGCATGCATGATGTATATGTTTTTATTTGGACATTATGATTGGCTTGTTAGCATAGTGTAAGACTGAGGATTAAGGTGAAATTGACAAAAGAGGCTTAAGGAGAATGCGTCTATCTTAGAAAAGGTTTTATCCAGCTAGCAAGGCAGTCGGCGGGGAAGTCTGTCGTGGCTAATTTGGTATCTCAACATCTCTAAAGCTAAATGTGGCGCACACAAGGGGTTGTGGGACCAAAACACTTCCACGATAAAACACGAGTAAGATAAATGACCTTTATCCATTCGCACACCTCCGATGGGATCCGACAGTGCACATGCGCATCGCGGTGGAAACTCGCACATGAAAAGTTGGAGAGGGTCAACACAATGGGGAACATGCGCAAATGACATGTCCCCACCCCATTGGATATCACACCTGTGTATTGAAGGTACAAAAGTGTGTTTGTGAGGGCGCGATGGTATAAAAGGGCGGATCCAACATGATGTTAACTGCGTGACTTAGAATTTTGAAATCAAACAGTCTGTTGCCGCTCCCACCACCCTGCAACTTCGATGTCTGCCTGAGCATGAGTCCACTGAATCCGACTGCAACCTCCATAGGTGTCGACCGTCACTACCAAGTACCCGTCTGTTGCTTCTCAACCCTTTGAAACTTTTAATTCACCCAATTTACAGTTTCCACCATGGTCTTGTTTGTGAAAAGCCTTGACCTGAATGAGGAAAGCATTTGCGATCAAAGTTACGATACTTATGATCCCCTTTTTCAATTTGTCGATGTCAATGATGCCCAAAGTGCCTTGTTGTCACCATCTGAGGGTCAATCAGAGTTATTGGGAAATTCGAAGTCATCCCTAGTGGGTTTCACCTTAGAATAGTTGCCCCATTTCCCAGATATTGTCCAAAGGGCCGCCTCTAACTACTTGACCACTGGAAGGCCCATCCTAGATGATACCCACTCCCATGTCCTCTGCAAAGTCATACCAGAAACTATCAAGGCTTCTTTGCATCTCTATGAAACTCAAAGTCAAGCCCCGATCCCCTTTATTGAATCAGAAGTTTTGCAAGTCTTTGGAAAGGCATACCTAGAGTCCAGGGATAAGTTGTTTCAGGCCATTTTGAAAACCCCAGCTTCCTCAGAGACCCTTACCATCCCAATTCCCTCAAAATTGTTCATAAACCCTATCAGATTGCCCATCTCCCTCCCGAGTCAAATTCTAGGTCTCAATAATGGTATCATGGTCACTGAAGTGATGCTAGGCAACTTCCTTTACCTGAGTCAGTATGAAGCAGGAATTAAGTTCAATGAATTCTTGGCCGAGGAAATCAATTCCTAGCTCGATAAATTCAATTTGGTAAACACTTCAGATATCAAGTGTACCTCTTTTCCATCATAGTAAGTTCCAACAGGAAATCCCTAGAGGGCATGGACCCAAAATGTTTCAAGGAGTGTCCCCAGCCCCTTCAGAAAATCCAGGACTGGTCTTACACCCTTTTTATTAACAGGATTGTCCTCAGCATCTCTAGGTTGTTCAACTGTAAAGAGAAGAGGATATCAGAAAGCATGAAGGTTGCCTTGCAGTAGGAGAATATAGGGGATTGGTTCCTGAAGGAAAAATATTAGATGATCAGGGTGTATGGATATTCAACTACCCCTTTCTTGCTGCCATTTTTCCTGACCCCCACTGTATTTGCACTGGAGCTGATCAGGCAGAGGATTGTAGCCGATGAGGAGCATTTTAAAGCTCACAGGAAGGATTCTTGGATCAAGTAACCTATCAACTGTGGACCCTTCATTGTGAAGAAGCCAACAACATTACCAATGGTGGAACAAGTCTTGAGGGCCATGAACTTTCAGGTGCCTCATGCACAAAATTATGATCCTAAAGGGGTCATTTCCCAAAGGAGGGTCCAAGTACAAAGGTCAAATTTTGTACACTCCATGATCCTTTATTTGTCTAAGGAGGAAAATTCTCTTTCCCATGATTTTGATTGGAGTGTTGTAGAGAAGAGTCAAACACCTCAAGAAGAGCAGGGTATAGTCCCAGTCACTTTGGTGCCCTCAAATGCTGATAGTAGAAACATAAGGTCTCTGTCAGAGGTTGCATACATGGAATGTGATGAATAGGCTTGTAGAAAAAATCCAAGGATAGACAAAAAGAGTGAGGTAATTAACCTAGAGGAGGAGGTTGATTTCGATTTTAATTCCCTCAAGGCAATGATAGAGGAAGAACCTTCTACAGAATAGCTTGCTAGAGGGGAGACTACAAAACAGATGGTGGTTGCATGACCACTAGTGGTTGTGCAATAATTTTCTACACAATCAGATAGAAATCCCCTAGTTACTACACAATCAAAGAGAAATCCCTCAGGAGCTATACAATCAAAGAAGAAAGGAGTTAAAGAGCATTTACTCAGATATCAGAAGTACTCCTTTGCCTCTGTTGTTGAAGGAAAATTCAAGTCTAGGAAGCAGATGTTGACCAACTATGGGCAACTCAATGAGCAGTCCATGACTGAGACTCAGAAGCAATCCAAAGAGCTGAGGAAGTTGTCATGCAGCAAGGTATCCTTCGCCACTGTAAGGAATCTTACAACAAGCTCTCTGAATCTGGCCATCACTAATGAGGAAGGAGTGTCAGAAGTCAAGTTCAAGATGGACCAGATCCCAATCCAGACAAGATAGTGTTTCATAAGGCATTTAGTGATCTAATTTATGCTGATTTGATGAAGGAGGCATTGGCCCTTCTCAAGTCTCAGCAAAGGGTGGAAAATTTGGAGACCCAACTAAAGCAAGAGAAGGCAACAAACAAGGCTTGGAATCTAAAGGAAAAGCTTCTACAGGACCAGGTGGCAGACCCGAAAATACATAATGCTTTACAATGTCCCCTTATAACTGAGCAACCTATTTCTACAGAGTGACCTATTTCACTAGCTAAGCCTCTAGCCAAGATCTAGGCTTACAAAAAGAGGAGAAAGATACCTATTAAAGACATCCAACTCCCTTCTTAGACTGTGTAATTGCAAGGGGAGGTTGAGACATTGTAGCATGAGCCCTTGGATCTGAAAGGCCGCCTTGCTGTGCTGGAAGTTGACAAGCGCACATGGGTAGAATTGAATGACTACAACACCTCTAAAGACAGGTCACCCACTTCTCTGGTGGTCAAGAATATGTCTGACATGTCCTTGAAGGACCTGACAATCACTCAATTGAAGGAGGAAATCAAGAGCTTAAGGATAGCATCATTGCAAAGGAAAGTGAAGACTCTAGTAAGGATATTAGGACACTAAGAGAGAAATTGGATAGGCTTGAGGAAAGCGTCATAGGCCAAATTCCCCTGCAAGGGGCTAAGCATCTGCTGTGGGATGTATTGATAAAAGAGACGGCCTCATTAAGGAAGCATCTGGTTATGTTGGATGAGCAGAATTAGGCATCTACGATAGCAAATAGAAGATGTAAGAGTGTGCATTGTAGAAAAAAGACCTAAGGAGGAGGCCCAAAATGCAATTATTGTTTTGAGTGCAACATCAAGGGAGGAACCAATTTCCCTGGGGGTTACTGGCAGGATCACAGTCTTGGTGGCAGCAAGGAGAATGACTATGAAGCACAACATGTTGCAGAATATGATTGCAAGGGTTAGAGAAGTTCAACAAAATGTTCTAGCCCTTATTCTAGAAAGGATTGCCTGAGTTGTGGGGTCCTCATGGAAAACTGATCCCTCAGGGAAAGTAGGTTGAGCTGCTGAATCAAGCAAGAATGAACCATGCAAAGTTTGAAGGTATGAATGGTGGGCTAAAGGGAGAGGTAATCATCAGTAAATCAGTGATGACTTTGAGTTGTTGACTCAATTCAGGATGATCAAGTCCAGTCTTCCTGCTATTGGTCATAGTCCCCTGATTGACTTGGATATTTCCTTAAAGGAGTTGTTTGAGATGACAATACCTTCATATCAAATGTAGACAGATATACATAAGCTTGGTAGTCAACAACTTGCAAGGGTCGCCGACAGCTGAGTCAGCAAAAGGCCGTTTGAAGATGCTCTAAACAGTCATTTTCATCAATCGATCCTGAGGCCCTAGATGTCAAGGTTTTTCTTTTTGATCGGTCATGTGCATCACAACGTGCTTTTCCTGATTTGTTTTGTGATCATGGCGAATCTGCCACCTCTGAGTTTGTTGGGTTTTAGAATGTACGTTCGGGTTTGATTCCCATGATGTAACTAATTTTGGCGCTATGTTTCAAGATTCGTCTCAGGAGCGAATTGAATTATAAATGTAACCTCAATAGAGGAGAAAAGGGTTTGACATTCATTTTGAAAGCCTCTGTGCTTGGTTTTGTAGCTCTGAAACTTTTCTTGGAAGTAATTAATGCAGAAGTATTTTCCAAATTCCTGAGATCCATCAAAGCGTCCAATGTTCAGTTTGTGTTTCCTGTATGCTCCATTTTCATGCATGTGTAAATTTCTTCTAATATGTTTCTAGATTGTATGCAAGGAATTCATTCTCTGTTAAGCGCCCCTTTCATCATAAATTATATTTGTAATGTGTTTATAATGGTTGTTATGGAATTCATTGTATGTTTGTGCTCTATTTTAGTTATTAGCCTTATTGCTGCTTCTGCTAAAGGTGTTGTTGGATTCCCCCCCCTGTGACACAGGTTCAACCCGCCTTTTTGGTTAGCGCAACAAAGCCCAAGATATCGGCCTGACGGAGCAGAGCCCTAGCCGGCAACACTTGTGACACAGATGTTGTCTCACCTGAGATATCTTAGCTCTATGGATAACTTCCAGAACCACGTTTTCGCAGTTTATGCGGGAGGGTGTTTAAGTCCTTGGCTCTACGCCAAGGTTTTCCAACGAAGATCGAGAAGGTGGGTTGGTGGTTTGCACGTTATATATTAATACTGAAGTATTATTCGCCCTTATTTGTGTAGTATTACACAAATGCACAATGAACAGACATCACAGACATATTCATTAATTGAAATACAACATTCATACATTTATCCCTTTAAAGCATAGTAGCTAATCAATCATTAAACACAATAAACATGCACTTGTCTAAGCTACTCAATAATTACACATATACACAGCATGTAATGTGGAAACCCATCCGGGCAAAAACCACAAGGTGCTCTTCATCTGGAATTGACATGAGGAAATAGATGCACCTTCTATCTATACATAAAGCTACAGACTCTGTTCAAGATCTTCTCTTCTATTTCTACAGACTTCTCCTCCCTCTCATGCTCTCTGATCTTCTCTATCTTTTCTGCTCTACTCTACTCCTAATCAACAATTTGCACACAGCCTGGATCAACTCAAGCTTTTCTATTTGTCTGCGCACTCAGCTGCAAAACCACTACTTTGATGCACTCAACAGTCCAGAGTCATTAACCAAAACTATCTACCTCTAGGATAGATCAAGCGTCATTCCTAAGAGTCTAGACACTTACTCAAAACTGTTGTATCCCCTAATCAACTCAAAATCGTCTAAACAAAAACTAGCTAACGGGCTAACTAGTTAACAGGCTAACCCATTTACAATTTGGGTTTCTCCTTTTATAGCCTTATTACAGAATTGATATATTCCCATACCTTCTTGTTAAAAACTCAATACTGACTTGATATAGATTCTAACAGACTCAGCTTCGGTTGTTATCCCAACCGACTTACTATCTTCAGCCCATAGGTTGTCTTTCCTATTCTAGCACTATATGACCAAAAAGGTGCTATTGGTTTGACTTACAAAAAGGCCTTTATGCGTGTGTTTTTCTCCTGCTCCAGCCGAGCTCATACCCACGATCGCTAAGGGATGTTATTTATTCCACATCATGCCTTACTGTCACTTTCTGGCCGTTACCTTATCTGCATGCCTTCTTCTGTGAATATTCTACCATGTCATAACGTCTCTTACTTTGTCCTTCCACCATAGCTTACAAAACTAGTGCAACTTCCATGTCTCGCGCCCTCTCTTTACCGTTCTCCTTATCCTCCCTCTTTTGTCGCAACATCCTTCCCTTCTTATTTGATGTTGTTTCCTATGTCACAACTCCTTATTCTTCATCCTTGTACCCTTCTTTCCTTACTTAGGCATAATTCTATATGAATTTTGCCCTTCTGTCTCGAGCCCAATAGGCCCCCAACACTCACCTGTTCCTCGTTTCGAGCCACGCAAGCTATTGCTCCATAAACTGACTTGCGCGAATTTTGATATGAAAATCCTCCACGATTTTTAGTAGCTTCTCTTTTTCTGCACTTCTTCTTCTTTGACTTTCTGCATGTGCTCCACCATGCCGGAACTGACGTGTTCCGGCGTGTTACTTTCTACTGAGGCCACTACCTCACGCACCTTCTGGTGCATAGGCTGAATTATCCCTGTGACCCTTTCATCTTCTACTTGTAACTCCTATAGATTTTCCTCACACTGCTACTGTTGTGCGCGCTACGCAGTCGTTTGTTGTTGTAGTCCACACATTTCAATTGTTTTAATCTTTTTCTACTCCAAGGGCAGCTGCTTTATCTCATTTCGTATCTACGTGATATTTGCTTCGACCGAAGTGAGGTCATTTGCAATATTCTATGATTGCTCATCATCTAGCAAAGTCTCCCAAGTCTGGAAGACTTGGTTAACATCCCTAGCACATGTCTGCTCAGTTTCCTCTATCCATTTTGCAGCCTGAGTGGCTGTGTCATGTCGGCTTTCCAACACTTTTGGAGGTGTGCTAGGAATCTGTTGCACTTCTAATTCTGTTACTTTCTTTTAAAGGTCAACAACGATCTTGCTGAGCCTAAGGACCTTGTCCTCTGATGGGATATCATGTGATATTTCCTCATCAACCACAGTTGAACAAAAATTATTAATGACTTGGGTGAGCTTATGCTTAGTTTCTTCTTCTTTCCTTGCTTCTTGAGTGGTATTTTTGCATTTTGGCCTTGAGTTTGTTAATAGTATTTCTTGAGTGTTTCAGTTGCTTTTGAAGGGTATTTCCTCGTATCCGCATCTATGTAATGGCTACTTTATGTAAAACATGCACATTTTTCAACTGTATTTTTGAAAAATCTAAAAAAATCAGGCCAGCAGTGCTGTCCCCCTCATCGTGGTCCAGGTTTTCAAACTACAACAATTATCTGCCTAGCTATACCTTGTTAGGGTGGTGTTGTCTAGGTCGCAGGGTTTCCTGCATTTTCGATGTGGTAGGTGTGTCTTGCGATGGGGTTACCTGTGGTGTGCATTCTACTATGAGTTTGATTGCTTCAATTGTTTTTCCAAGGTCATTCAACCTATTTGTAATTGTAGTTGTGCAATTGTTTTGTTGCCGGCCAAATTCATCGAGCCACACCTGCGTAGCTTTTTGTAAGACCTCTGCTAGGGCTGTGATTTTATCCTCATCCATACCATAAGCATTGGATTCTTTGTTAGCATTTCGCTTCTTCCGCGATGATTCTGGTTGAACTTCTGCATTATGTGCCTCCTTATGTTGGTTTTGTAGTGGCAACTCAGGTTGCGCTTGGTCAGGCATTGTTGCATTTTCCTGATGGGTACTCTTCTCCCTAAGAGGTGGTGAGCCCTCATGTTGCCACTCTTCTGGCCAATCCCAGACAATGGTCTCTAGATACTTGGCTGTGAGAATATATTGCGTTGGAAACCACTGTTTCTGGGGTCTCCACGTGCCTAGATGTATACGTAGTGGGATGCTAACTAAAAATTGACAAAATTATGAAATCTAGAGATGGTAGTTTCACTCAGCCTTACATTCTGTTTCACCAAATTTCTCAACGCTTCGTTATGAACAAAGAATTCAGTATTGCTACTCAGCTGTCAGCGTGCATCATGAGAGAACCACAAGTTCTGTTATATCGCTCCACTACATTGGACAAGTAAGTCTACCTGCTGATAATCTGTAGGATCGGATGAGACAGTAAACGAGATTAGAATTATCAACCAAGCATAGTGGAAAGGGGTACCTTCTTCCTGTGTTGAAGTACCATTCTTGAGAATATCATTAAGCAAAAATTGGGATAAATTGATTTGCACTCCTTTTGCACATAGTGCAACCAACATTACTATTCCTCTAGTACATTGATGTGGTCACGAAACACACAACAACTTATGTGTCAATATTGTGGCTTCCATATGAGTAGTAGAGTCCTTGATGGATGAAATTAGAAATTCTTCACTAGAGCTGGCCAAGCTATATTTTTCCTGGGTCTATGCAATATTTTTTGGGCATTCGCCTTCCCGCAAGGTCTCTCTAGGGTCCTTCTCAGTTCTCAACAATCTTGTGATTGATGAAATGAGATCAACATCAATTGAGTACGGCCTGTTGAGCCACATGAAGCCTGCATGAAAGAATACCAATAATTTCTTTACATAAGTATCCACCTCTCTGGTCCAACCAAAATGCAGCATAAAGAGAAGTGATAGTAACCTCGACTGCTCTAACCCACCTACCCATTGCATTGGGATGAACCAGTTTGGAAATTCCGAGGAATCCTAGACGAGATTCATCTAATTGTCCAGTTCACTGATTCCACTAGTGTCTGAATCTTGAAAAGTGAGGTTGACTAGGTGACGCATGATATTTTGTGATACATTCATATCCTTCGATTTCTTAGGTGCTACCAGTGTAACATGGCCCGTGGCAAAGATGGTAACTGGTGGCGCATCAATCCTTCTGGACGGTCGATAAGGTGGTAGTAAGTTTTTGGTTTCAAAATATTCTTGGTCCTCTTGGGCCTGCGGTGTTGTTGGAGCTTCCTCATTCCTTGAATTCTTCAATAGCCCTTTGCATTTAGGTTCCCGGGGTGATTGGTGTTCCTGCACTCTACGTTTCTCTAAGGACCGAGGTGGAACCTGGCTCATAGGTGGTTGGGGCTGGTTCCTCGGGGTTCTATGTGCCGAACCATGCTGCATAGGAGTAGTAGCTAGACGCGTCACCGAGGAGTTAATGGTAACTATCGTAATAGAGATGAACTGGTTTCTGCTCATTGAGTTGCTCACAATACTTATTCCTCTGGGCCTTAACTCAGTGATTTCGAATATGGAAAAAATGCAGATTGTGAAACAACAACTTCCTGACAATTACCCTTCGCACAAGTGTTCGAAACTTAGAAAGCACTCCTTCTCTTGAACAGCTCGGGGTGGTAGTATGGGGTATTTAAGGAAATTGTCTCGGCATGCCATCACTGAGATGGCCTTTTAAAAGGTGGTTATTGTTATTTATGGTGGTTGTTAAATAGAGTTATAGCGTCAGGTTCTACAGATATTTTCGAAATAATGACTGACAAATATGTCGTGAGTACCTTTACTTAATTACCGTGCCAATCATGGTATCGTTTTAAGATAGTATAATGTGAATTGATTTTCATATTTTTCGTTGGAGTTCTCTGCTCCTGCTGTCGCACTGCTTGCGACTTGGTTCTCCCTTTTCTCCTTGCAAAACTTACATATGTATATATGTATGTATATGTATGTATATGTATATGTATATGCATATGCATATGCATATGCATATGTACATATGCATATGCATATGTACATATGCATATACATATACATATACATACATACATACATACATACATACATACATACATACATACATACATACATATATATATATATATATGTATGTATGTATGTATGTATGTATGTATGTATGTA
>LPNX010578157.1:72852-105393 GCA_001517045.1 Pseudotsuga menziesii
ACACACACACACACACACACACATATACACATATACTTTAGTTTATCATGTCCAGTCTACTAGGGTATCGTGTAGTTTCACACGTGCGATCTCTTTCCACTTCGCACATCCTTCTGACACATGTAGCTTATGATGGCTAGGTCACTGTCCCTTGGATTATTTGTGATATTATAGAATTCCATCCAGCTGTGTGTAGTCATAGGGCATTGGTGACAATGCGTCTCTACAATCGGTATTTCTTCAAAAATCATCTCCTTTATTACCTGGAGCACAACATCAACTGTTGGATATTTGCTTATAAATTCAAATGCTTGGGTAAAGTTTACAGTTAAAATTTTCCACTCGGTAGTTCCTCGTCACAGCTCCTCTGAGGTGTACCAATGTTTTGGCACCATTTGCAAGGTGTGGATGAATCGGTGAACCCATTCCTATCGCGGACATGCTTTCCAAGCCGTGCGACAATGCTCAATATGTTTTCCAGGATCTGACAATCTTGCGTATTTGTGATCATCATAATTGATATCTTCTCAAAATATGATCTCCATTAGTCTTCTACATTGCGGCCATTCGAAGATAGATTGTTTATGTGTACCCCACCATCTAGCGGGCGTAGCCTTCAACACATAGTCCAAAGAGGACAATCACTGAGATTCTGTGACCTTTGCTTCAAATTCTTCCAAGAAGGATGCATGGTTAGGAAATCCTTCATACCTAGGCAATGCACTTGCTTTGACTCCTACCCTTCGAGCAACTCTTGTAATTATCGCACATCTGCGCATGGAGACTTCATGTAGCCTATTTTGCCAATTTTCTAGGGCTTCGCCTGAGTCAGACGTGCACAAGCTTACACTGCGACAACTTAGGTTTTCATCAGCTGTGGGATTAATAAAATATTCCTTCGAAGACATAATGCTATACAGTTGGTCAAGATAATTCTCTTTCCCTTCGCTATGATCGACATATCACTGCCCTTCAAGGGAATCAATGGTCGCAACCATTCTTATTTCAGAATCTTCGAACGACAAGATCCTTTTCATGAAGTTTATGATATTTTGGTTGTCTATTGCCCAATCAATACCTAGAAGCACAGGATAGGGGTTTGTGTCATCAACAATTTCAATGACCTCAAAGTCGGCATATGTTCTCAAGCCTTCGACCTCCATGGGTACTTGGGATAGACTACCAATTGGTAGCACCTTTGACTGGTTTTCCAGTCTTAGCTGAATAGGAGACTAGTCCAGTCGCATCTTGTTCATGCTTTCCCATGTTTGTCTTGGCAATATATTGACATCTGAGCCCAAGTTGAGTATGATATAGTCCATATCATATTCTCCTATCCGTGTAGTCATTCGCAGTTCTCGGATTGTCTTCCACTTGCGTCTGATTTAGTTGAATATTTTCTCAGGATGCAGGTTTTCTGAGGTTTCTTCTATTAATGTTGTCAACTTTGCGACATCATCTTTGTCATGGATTAGTGCTAAACAACTTTTGAAAAATTCCTTGAGCTTACTAACCTTTTTAGTGAGCGACCGTATGATTAGTTGTTCAAATATTTCGGGCATAGCTCTCACTTGTCTAGATGTCGAGGAATGATTGGTATAAACGAAGTCTTGTTGTGCTTCCAAGAAGACTTATTTATCTTATTGAACATCCAACGAGGCTTTCTTTTGTGCCATAGGTTGCACCTGCGGATGTCCTTGCTGTGTTTTTTGGTTTTCTCCTATTGCAACACCTCCTCTTGTGACTACAACAAGTTTGGGTTGTCTTGGTTCGACAAAAATCATTTGAATATTTGGATTGGGGTTTTGATTCATATTCTACACTGGGTTGGGGTTAACGTCAGTCCTTGTTTGCCATTTCACAATAAGTTGCGAACACTATTCGACAGTGTGATAAAATGCTTTACTATATGTACAATTTTTCACAGGACTTTGACAATCTCGGGCAAAGTATCCTGGATGCCCACAATTATAACATACAAATTGGCCTCTTCCTCAACCAAATCCTTCTCCTTGTTGCTGTGATCGACCTCTAAATTTCCCACCCCCATTTTGCGGAGGGTGTTGTTGTTGTTGAGGATACTGGTTCGACTGATATTGCGGTTGAGGATATTGTTGTTGTTGAAACTGTGCAGACTGATATTGAGACTGTCGCTGGTTCAACCTGCATTTGTTCCTCATTCTTCATCAAGTAGGTATCCATTGTTTTCTCTTGCAACAACTAAAATTCTCTGCAGTCCTTTATGTCATGACCTACTGATCTACAAAAATTACAATACATACTAGTAGGTGCACTTACAATCTTTTGTAAGTACATGCATTCTGTGGACTTGTGACGTCTAGTTTGGCATACTCTACACCAAGGAATTCCTTGGGTGTTTAATGGGTTCGGTGCACCAGCTGCGACATAATTCATTAGCGCTAGGAAATTATCTTTATGGTTCCCATCTATTCTGCACCTGGTACACCATAGTTCCTCCTAAACTTCCTTGCCTCTTTTGATGTCCTGGAGCTACACCATAAGATTTGTCAACTGCAACTGATTTACATCATGCCTGAGCCAGTGTCTCCAACTAGCAAGGTTTCTAACTTCATTGCTATCTCCATATCCTCTGTATGCGACACAAGTTTATGTTGCATCAATGTTGTTCGGATGTGTGGCAACAAGGAAATAATGAACCATTCCTTATGTTGCACATTCGACATTTGAAAACTCACCTTGGCCAATAATGTCTTAAATCTCTGGTCAAAATACCAAGCGGATTCTTTTGGTAGTTACTTGATATCCTTGATCTCAGTGATGCATTGTGATTCAGACTTCGGTTTCTTAAATTCATCAATAAACCCAAGTCGAATATCATTGAGTGTATTTGGGACCACTCCCACTGGTACTATGGAAAAATTCATATACCAGCATAGTGCATGACCTCGTAGTGTCGTGATCATCTATGCTTTCTTAATGTTCTCATCCTGGATCCATCGTATAGTCCAGATGATGTCACATAGAAACCAGTGCTGTTCTGGCTCTTACAGCCCATTCCCATTGAATATTGGGAGCTTGATGTCAGTTCCGGCCATGGGATTGATCAGTAATGTATTGACTGGTGGTACAGTGGGAATAAAATGTGGACTAGTCAGACTTCCTTGTCCGCTATTTACAACGTTAGTACTACTTGTATTTATATAATTACTTGGATATTGGTCTGGTGATCTTACCTCTCGTACCATAGGCGAGTTGTGTACATGTTCTTGTTATGGAGCTTTAGTTGACTCCTCAAAATCTTCATCTCCTTCTGAGATTGACTGATACTCCTCTTCCTTGTCACACGAGCCTTCGTATAGGTATGATGTAAGCTCGTATCCTTCTTCTTCTTGCTCTATGATACAACTGCCTCGTCCAAACATAGTTTTTCATCTTTTGTCGGATCTAAATCTCCTTCTGCTTCTCAAAAAGCCATATTCTAGTTTAGTTCTTCTTTCTCCTAGGAACATCTCACTCTAGGGTTCTGCTATGACATAGCCACCCTTTTCTATTCAATCTATCATTCGCAGAATGCCCTTTTCACATATAGGCATTTTGATCCATGTTTTCCAAGATGTGAGATATAGACTGTGCAGTCCTTGAATTTTTTTTCGCTCGGCCTCACTGTATGATGTTATTGTATCAACAACGAACTCAGTGATATATCCTTCGATGATCCTATCTACCCGAAAGTCCACAACCCTTGATATAGCGTTGTTGATTATTTTTTAGTTGCTCAATCAAGAATGGAGTCCACTCTATTGGTTCTCCTCCTTGAAAATTCTTTTTCGGGGTTGCCAACTTAGACAACCATTCATACAACACAACGGGTAACTTGACAAAGAAAATAACATGAATATTTGAATATATGTACCATTCTAACCACTTTGTTGGCGTCCACCGAGATCCTTCACTTTCTTTTCGTGCAAACTCTATCTCTTTTGTGTTTACCCAGCTTTGGATATGCGGTTTCGTAGGATTCCAGAACATATCCCTCACCACAACACTTTAGGGTCTTGACAAGGGAACCATTTGTTTCCTTTTCTGCCCTACGACCCAGGTTCAACCCTCCTTTTTAGTCAGTGCAACAAAACCCATGATATCATCCTGATAGAGCATAGCCCCAGCCGGTAGCACCTGTGACACAGATGCCATCTCACCTGATATATCTCAGTTATATGGATAACTTCTAGAACCATGTTTCTGTAGTTTGTGTGGGAGGGTGTTTAAGTCCTTGGATCTGTGATAAGGTTTTCCAACGAAGACCGGGAAGGTGGGTTGGTGGTTTGCACGTTATATATCAATACTGAAGTATTATTCACCCTTATTTGTACAGTCTTATGCAAATGCATAGTCAACATACATCATAGACATATTCATTACTTCAAATACAACATTCATATAGTTATCCCTTTGAAGCATAGTAACTAATCAATCATTAAACACAGTAAACATGCACTTGTTTAAGCTAGTCAACAATTACACATATACACAACATATAATGTGGAAACCCATCCAAGAAAAAACTAGAAGGTGCTCTTTATTTGGCATTAGCATGAGGAAATAGATGCACCTTTTGTCTGTACATAAAGCTACAGACTATGTTCAAGATATTCTCTTCTATTTCTACGGACTTTTCCTCCCTCTCATGCTCTCTGATCTTCTCTATATTTTCCGCTCTACTCTAATCCTACTCAACGATCCGCACACAGCTTGGATCGACTCAACCTTCTCTATCTATCTGTGCACTCAGCTGCAGAACCACTACTCTAATGCACTTAGCGATCCAGAGTCATTAACCAAAACTATCTACCTTTAGGATAGCTCAAGCGTCTTTCCCAAGATTCTAGAGACTTACTCAAAACTATTGTATCCCATAATTAGCTCAAAAGTGTCTAAATAAGAACTAGCTAATGAGATAGTTGGTTAACCGGCTAACCCATTTATAGCTTGGGTTTCTCCTTTTATAGCCTTATTACAGACTCGATATATTCCCATACCTGCTTGTTATAGACTTAATATTGACTCGATACAGACTCAGCTTTAGTCACTATGCCAACTGAATTACTATCTCCAGCCCACAGACTGCCTTTCCTATTCTAGCAATATATGACCAAGTATAGGCCTGACTTACAAAAATGCCTTTATGCGTGTGGTTTCCGTTGGCTCCATCCGAGCTCGTACCCACAATCTCTGAGGGATGTTATTTCTTTTGCATCATGCCTTACTGTCACTTTCTGGCCATTACCTTTTCTGCATTCTTGCTTCTGCAAATATTCTACCATGTCATCACATCTCTTACTCTGTCTTTCCATCATATCTTACAAAACTGGTGCAACTTCCTCGTCTCGCGCCTTCTCTTTACCTTTCTCCTTATCCTCCCTCTTCTGTCACAACATCATTCCCTTCTTCTTTGATGTTGTTTCCTATGTCACAACTCCGTCTTCTTCTTCCTTGTACTATTCTTTCCTTACTTAGGTTGAATTCTATATGAATTCTGACCTTCTGTCTCGGGCCCAACAGGTGTTTCAAGAGATTCATCCACAAATAGGTGCCTCTTGTTTCACTGGGCTTCTTCTCATTTTCACCTGCCATTACTTGAGTTTATTTGACTGAATGTTAACACTCACGTTGTCTAAGATTACAAAGGATAATCACTAACCATTATGCTGTAATCCCTTGAATGTTTCAGACTTTGACTCCATTTCCCATTGATGTTTTTCTGTTGTCTATCCTACACTCTTTAAAGTATAAACAATTTGTTCGTAACATAAATCTATCCTTCTGAGCACTTGCTGCAAGATATATGTGTATGTGAATGGTCCTTGTGACCTTGATAGAGCCCTCTCTGGCTATATAGGATATAATACATCCTAAATATTGGTTTGAAATGGTTACCCCAGTGATTTCCTACTCACAACCATAGGAAAATTACCGGGTGATAACATGGCTTATCATGCCAATTTGAAATGTATGTAAATATTTATAATGCAAATAAAAGTTTGAGAGCTGGTTATGGAGGAAACTAAAATGAGGGGTTGTGTTTATTGACTGGGGAGAGGGGTTTGGGGGATTAAATCATTTGTTTCCAAGTGTCATCTTGAGAACCCATGTGCAATAAATGGTAAGCAACTACCCAAGTGGATTCTTTTGTTGTTCTTTTATTATGTTGTAAGGAGGAAACTGAGAAATCAATTCATGAATATAATCGATCATGGGATGAGTGCATACACTCGTATGGCAGGTTATGGGATTAGTTTACTTGACCCATAAGTCAATTTCCCTCAGAGGGATTTGTTTCCTTTAATTTCAATTCCATCATGGAACAACATGACTTCAATTTTTCAGCATGTTATGCATCCCCAACAAGAAATATAGCAAAAATCATAACTAGATAAGAAGCCATGTTTTAGAGTGTCAATGACACCAAAAAATGGATGTAGGATGTGGAACCTAATGGGGGATTGATAGATATGAATATTGGGTGACTTTGAGAGTGCAAAAGACCCAAAATTCCGTAGGAAAACCTAGATTCAGGAGCCCGAAAAGTAAAATTCGTGTTTGAAGTTAGTGTGACCAAAAATAAGAAAATCCAATAGAAAATGCAAACCAAAGAGAGATCAAGGGTTGGAATTGCTTGATAAACCCATTGAAGGCAAGAAATCTTGAAAGGTTTAGCATATTGGACCTTTCTATGGCCACGTTGAATAGAACTAGAGGGAAGGGGCACCTAAGGGACTATGTAGTAGAGAAGGGGACCTTCCTCGTGTTGGGTGTGGTAGGTATTGTTGGTGTCAGGGCTGAGACCAATTGAGATGTTTTTAGCTCTATGGTTGAACTCACTGTCTTAACATTCTCTTTACTTATCCCTCTGCATGCTTGATAAATCCAATTGTATGTTGGATTAACATGAGTGTGTGTGCTTATGGCTGTAAGAGATCCCGTGTAGTTCCTTCTTACTAGATACATAGGCCAGCTTGGGGGTGGCCTCTCAGAAAAAAAGAGTATATTATGGATAGAGTGCCTATGGTTGGGTGGAATGCTGCTCTCACATATCCAGTTGCTTGGACAATTTCTATTAAAAGATAAGTGTTTACTACTATCTCTACATCCTTCAAATAGTGTATTATGAATGCTTATTTAATTATGTCGAACTGAATGAGATGACCCAACTTGAATTGTGAAATTGGATGATTGTGAATAGTATGAAAATGAGTCTATCTTTGTGCATGATTTTATTGTTATGCATGTGAATAGTATAATATGCATGTTGTGTGTGTAGATACATTATTTTCTGTTGTGTAGTTATAGTTATGTATTTGCTCAGGTAATATAACACTACTTATGTCAGAGCTCTTGTGTTACAACTACTTGTGTCAAAGGTCTTGTGTTGCAACCCCCGTGTCACAACTCTTGTGTTACAACCCTTGTGTTGCAACTCCTGTGTCACAACCCTTGTGTTGCAACTCCTGTGTCACAACTTTTGTGTCACAGCTCCTATGTCGCAAATCCTACGTCAGAGCTCCTACATCGTAGCTCTTGTGTTGTAGCTCTTGTGTCACAACTTCTATCACAACTGCTTGTGTCACAACTCTGTGTTGTCACTCTTGTGTCACAATTTCTTGTGTCACAACTACTTTGTGTCACGGTTAAGAAGTACTTTATTATGTTTAAAGGCATACTAAATCAAATTGTGTTGTGAAAGACAGTTGGGTCTGGTGTAATGTGTGTTGATTAATTATGTTGATCTAATATGGTTCTGTTAAAACATTTTTACTTTCTATGTACTTGTAATAAAAATTCATATATGCATTATGCTTGTAACTTTTTAGGAAAAAAGTGTGTTTTAACTCTAGTGTAGCGAAGGGTGCATTGCAAATTGGTCAAAGAGAGATAGTTTTCAGCACTGAGACTGAATGGGTCGGAATTTCATTTTTAAAGGCAGTTTTGAATGGGTCAAAATTTGATTTTTAAAGGTAGTTTCAAATGTTGCATGAGAAGTGTTTGAATAGATGCTTGTATGGACATTTTGGGAAAAACAATATGGAATTTCCCCAATGGTTTAATTTATAGCATTAATATGCATATAGATGACTAAATCATGGACATGAGCCCAAATTCAACAAAGTTGGATTTCGGGTTTAATGGAGGCCATTGGAGCAACATAAAACTAGTCAGATTTTGAGATGATAGGGGATGCTACAAAACTATTTTTATTTCTAAGGAGAGTTGAAAAAAGAGATAAGTAGTAAATTCCAAAATTCTATAGCAGGTGACTAGAACATCGGGTCAAAGAGAGGGAAGTTGTTGAGTAATCCTCATAACATACATTATCTAGGAAATAGATAACTTGTTATAGTTCCTCATATATTATTTGTTGCAGGTGTCTGAAGTTGGCCTCTAGGGTTAATGCACCTATAAGAAAAGCGTAGAAATTGGGCCAATTTGATAATTTTGAAGGACTGTAACTCGGTACTCATAAGTTAGGCTTGGGAATACTTATAATCATTGGAAAGCTTATCTAAAGGAGAACAATTTCACAAAGTCAAATTCTGAAATGATAATTCATATGTCTTTATAATTTGAGGATAAAAGTGGATATAACCATAATTTGACAAAAAAAACTGTCAATATGGGTATTTTCCAGAATACACAAAAAGTGATTTTGAATTTATGAGAAGGTAATAATTGTAACAAATGTGTTTAAATGAACACTTTTGTAGATTTAGGATAATATCAAAGACAATCAAGGTTCATCATTCATTATAGTTCAGTTTATAAACGTTTGGTCTTAGTTGGGACAAGAAGGTCATCATCATGGATGATGCACAAGATCTTTGTGAAGCTGAGACAGATGCAATGGAAGAGAACATACACATGGAGAATTCAAAGACAGAATATAACAGTAGGAGAAACCAAGCGACTCCCCCAAACATTGCAGAAACCATGAGGATCCTACGGGTAGAACTGTAGATTTACAAAGCATATAATGAGAGGCTTATTAGAGCTCAAGAAGAGCATAATCAACTAAATGTAGATATGATTCAAAGTCTAACATACATCCAAATGAAAGTTAACTCTAGGAATCCCTTAGAAAATTAGAAAAAGAGCAGGAGTATATCTAGTAGGAACTCTCACAAGAAGTCCCATAATTCAAGAAGGATTTCTAGAGGCAGGTCATACACTTAAGAAATATCTTCTAGTATTCCCCTGACTCTAAGGATTCCCTTGAAGGATCAATCTCTTCATCTCATAGGAAGAATAGGAAGAGGTCTTCCAAGGACAATTTACATTGATAGTTTAGGAAAGCCAATCCTCCTACATTTGATGGTGAGGTAAAATATGGTCAAGAAGCTTACGCTTGGCTTCTTGGGATGAGAAAGTATTTCCAAGTCCAAGACTACCCTGGGAATATGAAAACAAAAGTGGTCATATTTAATATGAATGGAAGAGAATCCATATGGTGGGATTACCTTAGGTAAGTGAAGAAGATCAATGAAAGTAAGATAATGTGTAAGCAATTCAAGAAATACTTTAAGCAAAAGTACCTCTCTGATAGGTACTATGCTGGTAAAATTATAGAATTACATGGGATGAAATTGGGTCAAATGACTATGGATGAATATTCAAATAAATTATTAGAGATGCTAATATATGTCAAGTATATTAGATATGATAAGGTGGAAATTCCACATTTTCTAAGTGGGTTGCCTCAATCCTACAAAGATAGAATTGAGTTTGATGAGCCTCAGACTCTAGATGAGACCATAAGAATGGCCAACTATTATTATGATCAAGCTAAAGGCAAGCCAAATTTGCATAAGGCATGGAAGGACAATAAAAATGAGAAGTTTGATGAAAGGAAGGAGGGGTTCAAGCCTCCTCATTTTAGAAATCAACCAAAGAAGCCACCATAAGTTGTGACAAATCCAACTATGATGATGGGAGACAAGCTAAGAGAGCAAAGAGAGGCACTTCAATGTTGGAAATGTGGAGAGGACCATATTCTTAGGAACTATCCACATCGGAATGGGAGTGCAAAACAAGTTCACAACATCCAAGCCGTTGAAATTGTGGGTCAAGTGGCAAGGGTCATCCTTGGGATCTGTGCAGCACTAGAGGACCTCCAGGTAGACCATAAATCAAGTGTTGTTGAGGTTAAAGTTAAGGTTTATAAGAAGTATATTTCTATTTTAATCGACCTTGGATATACTCACAGTTACATCACTCCTAAAATTATTGAGATTTGTGCTTTTAAGAAAACTAAGCATAGTAAATCATGGTTACTCCAACTAGACACAGGAACCAAGAGAAACACTGGTGAGATGGTGGAGAAATGTCCATTGGAAATGGGTGGATTGTCCACTTGTGCAAATATAAATATTTTTCCACTTGGTTTCTATAATATTCTCATTGGAATAAACTGGTTAGAAGAACATAGAGTCAAGCTTGACTGTTACAATAATACTTTTTAATGCATTGATAAAGAAGGAAACCCAAGGGTTGTAAAGGGAATTCATAAGGTAGTTTCTATTAGGCATATTTTAGCCATGGAGTTGAATAAATTCTATAGGAAATGTTTCCAATTGTATGCAACCCATGTTTTGGAGAAAACAAAAAATGAAATTCCCAAGTTGGAAGATCATCATGTGCTATAAGAATTCAAGGATGTGTTTCTCGATGAAGTTATAGGACCTACTCCAAAAATGGACATTGATTTCACAATTGATCTTGTTCCAGGAGCTACAACAGTGTCCAAGACACCCTACATGATGAGTACACCATAATTATTATAGCTGAAAATGCAATTGCATAAATTGCTAGAAAATAAGTACATTCATCCAAGTGTGTCTCCATGGGGAGCACCCATCCTATTTGTGAAGAAGAAAGATGGAAAACTCAGGTTATGCATTGATTATAGACAATTGAAAAATTTAATATGAAGCAAAAATACACATTGCCTCGAATTGATAATATTTTTGATCAAATGAGAGGGGCAAAGGTATTTTCGAAGATTGACTTGAGGTCTTCTTACCATCAAGTGAGGATCAAAGAAGAAGATATCCATAAGACATCCTTTAGGACAATGGGCACTGTGAGTCTGCGGTGGTGCCAATTGGACTCACCAATGCAGCAACTACATTCATTCGTCTCATGAATAGTGTTTTCATTAGGTATTTGGACAATTTTGTTCTTGTTTTTCTAGATGACATTTTCATGTATTATAAGAATGAAGAGGAGCATGAATAACACTTAATAATTGATTTACAATTTCTAAGGGAGCATAAGTTGTATGCAAAGATAAGCAAATGTGACTTTTTATAAAAATAAAATTCATTATTTGGGTCACATTATTTCGGAGGATAGAATCAATTGATCCCAAGAAGATTGAATCCATATTGAATTGGCTAAATCCAAGGAATGTGACATAAGTGTGATCTTTGATGGGTCTTGCTGGTTACTATAGGAAGTTCATTGAAGGATTCTCCAAAATTGCTCACCCAATCACTTATTTGCAAAAGAAGGGGATAAAGTTTGAATAGACACTGAAATGTGAGGAAAGCTTCTAGGTGTTGAAGAAGCTTCTCACAAGTGCTCCAATTTTTAAAATCGCAACCTCATAACAATATTTTGTGGTGTGCACAAATGCATGCAATCAAGGACTTGGAGGACTTCTTATTCAAGACAATTATGTGGTGTGTTATGAAACTAGAAAATTGAAGGAGCATGAAAAGAATTATGCCACCCATGAATTGGAACTTGCAACCATAATGAATGCTTTGAATATGTGGAGACACTACTTAATGGGTAGAAAATTTGAGTTGAGGACAGACCACTGTGGCCTGGAAATATTTATTTGAGAAACCAACATTAAATGCTAGGAACACTAGATGGATGAAAATTTTTAGTGAGTTTGAATTTGAAATCAAACACATAAAAGGAAAAGAAAATAAGGTGGTTGATGCACTCAGTAGAAAGGTGCAAGAAATGTATATGGAAATTATCAGTACTTGCCAATCGGATTTAGGACAACATATTGGTAATTATATTGTTGCAGATGATTTTTATGTGCAAATAAAAAGTAAATTACAACAACACATTTTAGAAAAGAGGTATGAAGGATATCATTTGGAAGAGGATGGGATTCTTATTTACAAAAAAACATAATTTATATTCCAAATGTGGCATATTTGAGGAATATTGTAATGGATGAAATCCATAAAATTCCATATTTTGCTCACCCAAGATATCAGAAAACAATTGCTACAACCAAGAAGTGATATTTTTGGCCGGGAAAGAAAAAGGACATTGCTGAGTATATTTATAGGTGTATGAAATGTTAGCAAGTGAAGGTTGAGCATCAAGGACCTGCATGTTTGTTTCAACCTTTTCTAATTCTAGAATGGAAATGGGAAGTAATTTCCATGGACTTCATTACAGGGTTGCAAATGACAGTGAAGCAACATGATTCCATCATGGTCGTGGTGGAGAAGTTACTAAAGGAAATGCATTTTATATCGGTTAAATCAACATATAAAATGAATGCCATTGCAAAGATTTTCATGAAGGAAAATTTTCAGGTTGCATGGTTTTCATAAGGAAATAATCTCATATAGGCATATTAAGTTTACTTAAAGTTTCTGGAAAAGTATTTTTGCAAATTTAGGTATACAGTTAAATTTTAGCACTACCTATCATCCATAAACAAATGGGAAAACAAAAAGAGTAAATCAAGTTCTTGAGGACATGCTTCACATGTATGTGATGGACAAACCATCTAAGTGGGAAGAGTATCTACATTTGGTAGAGTTTGCATATATCAATGGGAAGCAAGCCTAGTTGGACACGAGTCGATAAGACTTTGTATGATAGAAAATGAAGGACACCAATTACTTGAGATAACCCAGTGAACATAATTGTACTTGGGCTAGAATTACTTAACGAAATGAAACAAGAAGTTGCATAGATTAGGATAAATTTGAAGGAAACCCAAGATAGACAGAAAGGATATGTAGATAAGAATAGAGTGCATAGGGAGTTTCATGTTGGGGATCACGTTTACCTCTAAGTGAGGCTGAGGAAGAGTTCCTTGAATCTTGGAAGTTGTGACAAGCTATAACCAAGATATTGTGGGTCATTTAAAGTGCTTGAGAGAATAAGGCCAATTGCATCTAGAATTGCATTGCTTACTAACACTAGAGATCATAATGTTTTTCATGTTTATTTGTTTAATAAATATGTACATGATCCTAACCATGTGATTGATTGGGATGTGATTGAAGAGGAACCCGAAGGAGAGTTTTGAACCAAGCCACTATGCATCCTAGACAAGAAGGTTCATTACTCCGTAACCGAGCCATCGAATAGGTAAAGGTGCAATCGAAGCACTTTGGTCACAATGAGGCTACACGGGAATTGGGGGAAGCCATGAAAGAGTCATACCCATTTTTGTTCTAATTTTTGAGTAAACACTGAGGACAACATTATTCCAAGGGGGAGGGGATTGTAATTCCCTTAGTTTTGACTTGGAATGTATTTAATCAAATTTATGAAAATGATGTAAATATGCTAGTATAGATTCATAGTGTGGAGCTCAACGTAAAGGCGTAAATAGTGAATGGCTAGGCATGTATGATGCATATCTTTTTATTTGGACCATATGATTGGTTTATCATGCCAATTCAAAATGTGTGTAAATATTTATAATGCAAATAAAATTATGAGAGCTAGCTATGGAGGCATAAAATGAGGGGTTATATCCACTTGGGAGAGGGGTTTGGGGGATTAAATCCTTTGTTTCCAAGTGTCATATTGGGAACCCATGTGTAATAAATGGTAAGGAACTACCCAACTGGACTCCTTTGTTGTTTTTTAATTCTATTGTAACAAGGCAACTGATAAATCAACTCATGAATTTAATGGACCATGGGATGAGTGTAGAAATTTGTATGACATTTTATGAGATTATTTTACTTCACCCATAAGTCAATTTCCCTCATGGGGAATCATTTTCTTTCATTCCCATTCCATTATGGAGTAACACGACTTCAATGTTTTAGAATGCTATGCAGCCCTAACAAGAAAGATAGCAAAAATCGTAACTAGAGAAGAAGCCACGTTTTAGAGGGTCAATGATACCCATAAATTGATGTGGGATGTGTAACCCAGTGGGGATTTCATAGATATCAACCTTGGGGCGAATTTGAGAGTGAAAGAAACCCAAAATTTTGTGGGAAAACCCATATTTGGGAGCCTAGAAAGTAAAATTCGTGGTTGAAGTTAGTGTGACCAGAAATCAGAAAATCCAATAGAAAATGGAATTCAAAGAGAGATTAAGGGTTGGAATTGCTTGATAAACCTAGTGAAGGAAAGAAATCTCAGAAGGTTTAGCATCTTGCACCTTTTTATGGCCACCCTAAATAGCACTAGAGGGAAGGGGCACTTGAGGGACTATGTAGTAGAGAAGGGGATCTTCCTTGTGTTGGGTGTGGTAGGTATTATGGGTGCCAAGGATGCTTGAAACCAATTGAGATGCCTATAGCTCTGTGGTTGAGCTTACTCACTTAAAATTCTCCTTCATTGTCCCTTTGCATGCTTGAAAAAGCCAGTTGTGTGTTGAGTTAGCATGAGTGTGTGTGCCTATTTCTATAAGAGAGCTTGTGTAGTTCCTTCTTAGTGGAGACATAGCCCAACTCGGGGGTGGCCTCTCTACAAAAACAATATGTGTTGGACAGAGAGCCTATGGTTGGGTGGAACGTTGATCTCAGATAGCCAGTTGCTTGGACAATTTTGATTAAAAGATAAGTGTTTAATGTTGTTTCTACATATTTCAAATTGTGTATTGTGAATGATTGTTTATTTATGTCAAACTGAGTGAGATGAACCAGCTTGAATTGTTAAATTGGATGCTTGTAAATAGTATGAGAATGAATCTATCTCTGTGCATGATTTTATTGTTATGCATGTAATGAGTATGTTGGTATATGCATGATGTGTGTGTAGATAAATTATTTTCCATTTTGTAGTTATATTTATGCATTTGGTCAGGTAATATGACACTCCTTGTGTCACAAATCTTGTGTTGAAGCTTCTGAGTCACAACTCTTGTGTCACAAGTCTTGTTTTGCAGCTCCCGCATTGCAACTCATGTGTCACATCTATTGTGTCATAGCTCTTGTATTGCAACTCATGTGTCGTAGCTCTTGTGTCACAACTGCTTGTGTCATAGCTCTTGTGTCACAGCTCTGTGTTGTTGTTCCTGTGTCATAGATCTTGTGTCACAACCCTTATGTCACAACTCTTGTGTCACATTTTCTATGTCACAACTACTTTGTGTTCACAATTAAGAAGTACTTTATTATTTTTAAAGTTATACTAAATCAAATTGTGTTGTGAAATATGGTTGGGTTTGGTATAATGTATGTTGATTAATTATGTTAATATAATATGTGTTCGCTAAAATGTTTTAACTTTATATGTAATTGTTGTAAGAATGCATATAAGCATTATGCATGTAATTTTTTAGGAATTTTTTTATGTGTTTTAACTCTAGTGTAACGGAGGGTGTGTTGCATAGATGTATTGCTGGCATTATTTGCAAATGTGAACACCGCTACCTTCAAATCGTACGACTCCCCCTAATGCAAAAGATGTGTTGACGTAAAGCATGGTAGAGACCACTAAGTCAGGAAGCACTAATGTATTTTTCTACTTAGTTCAAGGTGATCCCTTATTTTGATTGAAAGGGACCCCAAGGTACCACTTTAACCACTGCAATTCTTAGAAAATCATGATTTGATGTTGATGAGAGTTGAAGTACATGATACGAAGAGGGTACAAGAATAGTATTTGGAATATGGGGGGCATTTATGCACTCAATGTTTGTTCAATGCCATGACTCGTCGAAGGTGTGGATGTTGATGCCGATAGGATGGGGGACTCATATTTGAAGGTGAACATGGTCCACATGAGTTCGTCCATAGAGGTGGGGATTTCAAGAGAAGGACCTAAATAGGCCCCTAGGAGGCCGAAATATTCGTACACACTTGGGCATACATCAATGTAAGGTGGTTGAGTCAATCCTCATGTAATTTCCCCAGCTAAAACCCTTGCTTGTATCATGTAGTTTTGATATGTATTGTCCACGTGGTAGGACGAATGTAAATATTTAACCTTATTAATATAAATTATAAACTAGCTTCAGTGGTGGAAGCATGCCGAAGAGAAAGGGGACTGGTAAATTCACCAAGTAAAGTGTGGGGGGGGGTTTCTAACATAGAAGGGGGGATAAGTCATAACCCTGATAACCTTGTCAAACCTTATAAGATCCTTTTAATCTTTTATTTAGCCTAATCATTTTTTAGTTTTGTGCTAAACCTTGTTTACCCTTTAACTTTGTTTAATTTTCTAAGTATGTTTAAATGAAAGATTATTGGAGGATTAGGTGGGAAAGTTGATGGTGTCAATGGACACGTTGTTGCATGGGGAATAATGCCCATGTAAGGTGATGGAATCAAGCATGCGAAAATATTTCCAAGCATGTAGGAAGGGTGGAAGGAACACTCATGGGAAGAGATAGAATATGCACAGAGGAATTTGGGGAAGAGAGTGCACATAGGGAAGGAAGTTGTGTGCTATGCGTTGAAGGGGTGGTACGTTAAAGAGCCTTGTGTTGGAAGAAAAATATGTTTATCATGTTAAAAAGTTGAGAGCTACATACAAAATTGTTGGGGGGAAGGGATGAATTGTATTAACCCAATTATTTTCCCTATTTTATTTTTCTAGCCTTAGTTGACTACTGTGTTGTGGTCAATTGAATGAAAAATTATGCATGAACCACTCTGGTTGAGTTCTTGGGTGGTGAGTAAGCAGTGATAAGTTTCACTATGGTGCCATTAGAAGGATACTAGAGTTGGAAATTGTGTGGTTTGGCATGGAATTGGCCATAGCCAGCTTCCTGAATTCCTATAGACTTGTTTAGAACCCTTTTGTTTGGGAGTGTGGCCAATTGATCTTTCCTGAGTTGGAACATGTTATTTTCTTACCTAGTCATGTTAGTTGGATTATGTTGGGGCTAATTGTTCCATGTTTGAACAAGTATTGCATAACCTTGAAGGCCATGGCTTGGTTTTGCTTATGGTTAAGTTTGTTTTCTGTATTTAACTTTGCTGGGAAGTCAATTGAGACCATGATTTGGATGCCCATTTTCCTTGTTTATATGTATGAAATGGTAAAATTAAAGAATGTTGACGATAAGTTGAATTCTTTTGTTTCTCTTGAGTTATTAAAAAAATTTACTTATATTGTATGGTTCTGGTTATGAATTGTATGAGTTGTGAAGGAGGTTTAATAATTTAACTTTGTTCCTATGATTGAATGAGGATGTATTGTTAATCGAGAATTCTGGGACATTTTCCCTTGTATTTATTTGGGGTTTTTTGATGATTGGAAGATGGTTTAACCAATCACGTTTTAGTCTAATGAGGCTTAGTCATGGTTATTTAAAGTGTGGATATTTAACCTTTGTTTCCTCATTCAATATTCGTGGATACCTTGTGTCTGTTATGGAATTGAATGCATGTTTTGTGGCCTAGGTTTGATGCCAAGTTCATGGTGGAAACCCTTGGCTACCTCTTTGTTTTCTTGTTGTAGCCATTTTTATAATTTTGTCTTCATTTCATCTTGAAGATTGGAGTGATCATGACGGTCGATCACTAATCTGATGTGATCATGACCATTGATTATAGTGTTGTGCACTTCGGACTTTCGATGTGTTGACGTTGAAAATCAAAAGTCAGAGTTTGTTTTTGTTATGTTTGTCAAGTTCGCGACGACTCCCGGCTACTGACGTCGGAAGTCAGAAGTTGGGAGGAGTTATTGGGGTTTACCTATTTTCTCGCGGTCACTCCTGATTGCCGACATCGAAATTCAGAAACCATGATGAGTTGTTGTGCTTCTGTTTTGGTGGGATAACTCCCAATTGTCAACATTGTAAGTTGGAAGTTAGGATGAGTTGTTGTGGTTTACTTGTTTTGGTGTGTCGACTCCCGAGTATTAACATCGGAAATCAGAAGTTGGAAGGGAAGGTGTTGTTTGTTCTTCTATTTAGAGTGGCGATTTTTGACTACTAATGTCATGATCGACGTGGAAAAATCAGAATCGACATGGGGAGTTCGGGATCAACAGGTTTGGATTAGAGGTGAATTTAACCATTGTATCTGTCGGTTGCGTTAGATTTGAGGTATCGAATCTTATTTAGATGTTGTTTAAAGTTGTTTATCTTTTATTAATGATTTTTAGACCATGTTTAAAGTCTTTTTAATATTTTTTAAGATGACTTCCTTCTATACTTCCATAGTCTATGAGTCACTTGTGACTCATGGTTATTGTTTAACTTGATTTGGTTAAAAGTTTCAAGAATTTCAGAGCTCAAGAACTCTTCTTGGCCACTAATGGGTTTCGTGTGGCTATGTAGTGCAGTGGGGTGTGTTACACCTCATAACATGGATAGTACATTTTTTAGATTGGTGGTGGCATGACTGTGGTAGTGGTTGAGTTGGTCAAGGGTTATAATCTTCCCGTTGAAGTGGAACATCATGATGACGTGGAATACCAAAGAGGTAACTTTTTAAGTTTTCTCTTCAAATAAAAAACGGATCACTGAAAGAATAAAAATCACAACAAAACAAAATAGAACACAAAGATTTATCTTGGGAAACCCTCATGGTGAAGAAAACCCAACAAAACTTCCTCTATATAGAATTCACCCAAGTACAATGTAAGATCTAAAGAATAAGACTAGACTGCTTCCTCTCCTCTAGATGGATTGTTTCTTCTCTCTCTAGTGCAACTGCTTGAGTTCTGTGTGTGTCAAAATGAGTGAGGCTCCTCCCCTATTTATACTAATCAATGGAAAAGCCTAATAACCCAACATGGGTGACTTCTCCTCCCAATCAAGGATGACTTGCCTTGGGAGACTCAAAAATACATTTTAATAATACTTTTATGGGTACTACTAACCCGACTTACAATGGAGGTTTTACCTTAAGACTTTACATGAACAATTACATCAATGAAATCCCTACTAGGAGGAACAACATATCCGAAAGAGGTAATAACAATAATCATAGAAAATATAATATATTTCATAGTTATATTTATTTAACATAATTACCTTCATGGCATACATGTACCTACAACTTAAGGGATATTGTAGTTGACTTTTGGATCGATGATTTCAATATTAATTATTACCATTTTGTTAGAAAAAAGGACCGCAGAGCAATAACAGATATATAGTTAAATCAATAAACAAGATGCAAAACACATTAAAACATTACAGAGAGACACAGCTATAACGTGGTTCACCCAAATGATGGGCTACATCCACAAAGAAATTGCCAGTCCTTTTATTACAATCCAGAAATATGAAGGGATACCCCTTGCAGAAAAACTGCTGCACTTCCTCTTCACGCTCTCACAATCTCTCTTCCAATACAATACAATACCATACATAGTCGTGTTCAATAATTTCTTTTGTTGGGGAAATACCATGGGAAAATACTACGGTTAACCCAATACCATGGGTTCGCAAAACTATTGGCCAGCACACATCCCAAAAAAAATTATCGGGGCCTCTGCCCCCGAACCCCCATTTCTCGGGGCTGCTGCCCCAAAAACCCAAGGTAGGGGGAATGAGTGTATAGTACACATGGGGTACAAACACAACTGAATAATATCTTTGGATATGGAAAATCATGCTCCACAACCAACAATCTCCCACTTGGAGACTGATCACAGCAATTCCACTACTACTGCACTTGCTGGACTACGCTCTGGACATTGGACTTGGCAAATTTCTTATTTGCACCTTCATGCTTGAAGGCCAATAGAAACCGAGAAGGATCTCAGTTTCTCTTTGGTTACTCCCTTTGTCAACATGTCTGCAGGATTCTAGCTAGTATGTATCTTTTCCAGTTTTAACAGTTCTTCATCTAGAATAGATCTTATGAAGTGGTACTTGAGTTGTATATGTTTAGTCCTTGAATGAAAGGCTGAGGTATTTTTAAGATGAATGGCACTCTGGCCATCACTATACAACCTACTATTCTCCTGCTTCTTATCCAATTCTTCCATGAACCTCTGCAACCAAATCATCTCCTTACTAGCCTCCGTAGCAGCAACATACTCTGCTTCCGTTGTTGAAAGTGCAACAACCTATTGCAGTTTTGAAATCCAACTTACTACTGTTCCACCCACAGTAAACACATAACCTGTGGTGCTCCTCCTGCTATCTTCATCACCAGCCATATCTGCATCAACATATCCCTGTAGAACAATGTATGAACCTCCAAAACATAATGCATGAGAAGTGGTACCTCTCAAATACCTGAGAATCCACTGTACTGCTGTCCAATTCTCTTTACCTGGATTATTCATATACCTGCTCACAACTCCCACTGCATGTGCAATATCTGGTCTTCTACACACCATGGCATACATCAAGCTTCCAATCGCTGATGAATAGGGAATCTTGGACATGTAATCTATCTCTTCCTGTGTCTCTGGGCACATATCCTTGCTTAGTTTGAACTGGATAGCCAAAGGTGTACTGACTGGTTTTGCATTCTACATTCTAAACCTCTGCAACACCTTTTCTATGTACTCACCTTGAGACAATGTCAATTTGCGATTTTTCCTGTCTCTTGTTATTCTCATACCAAGGATTTGCTTTGCAGCACCCAAATCCTTCATCGCAAATGATTTAGCTAGTTTTATTTTGAGCACATTTATATCCAACATGTTAGATCCTGCAACAAGCATGTCATCCACATACAATAACAAGATAATATATTTTTCGTTATCTAGCCTCTTGAAATAAACACATTGGTCAGAATGACATCTATCATAACCTTGTTCTGTCATAAACTTATCAAATTTCAAATACCACTGCCTTGGAGCTTGCTTCAGGCCATATAAGCTCTTCTTCAACCTACAAACCAAATTCTCCTTCCCTTTGACCTCATACCCTTGTGGTTGATGCATATAAATCTCTTCCTGCAAATCCCCATGGAGAAAGGCTGTTTTTACATCTAACTGTTCAAGATGCAAATATTCTACCGCCACTAGACTTAAAATAGTTCTAATTGAAGTCATTTTAACAACAAGAGAAAATATTTCATCAAGGTCTATACCTTTCTTTTGTGCAAACCCCTTTACAACAAGTATAGCCTTGTACCGCTTCTTGCCTCCATCTTCTTCCTTCAACCTGGAAACCCATTTATTCTGCAATGCCCTTTTTTTCTGCATGCAACTTAACCAGATCCCAAGTCTGGTTTCTTAGCAATGATTCCATCTCCTCATCCATGCCTTTCTCCCACTTCTTTCTAGTTTCTACTTGCATTACTTCTTCATAAGATTCTGGTTCACCAGAATCAGTCATCAATAAATAATACAGTGAAGGAGAGAATTGTTCAGGGGCTCTACTTAACTTGGTAGACTTTCTTACAGTTGCAGGAGTTTCAGGTACCTGCTGCTGCTCTTGATTTTCTGGTGCCTTTGGAACTTCATTTTCTTTGATTTAATCAAGAACTGTGTACTATGTGTTTTCTTTTTCTTCTTTCTTTCCATGCAACTGATCTTTGTACACGGCCTTTTCATTAAATACTAAATCTCTACTCGTAATGATTTTGCGATTTTTAAGATCCCATAAGCGATAACCAAAATCATCAACACCGTATCCAATAAAGGTACATTTCTTGGATTTAGCCTCAAGCTTTGTTCTATCATCTTTATCAATATGGACAAGTGCTTCACAACCAAAAGTTCTTAGAAATGAGTATTTTACCTGTTTACCTGTCCATTCCTCCTTTGGAATGCCACCATCCAAAGCACTTGAAGGCCCTCTATTTATTAAATAAATAGCAGTGTTTACAGCATTAGCCCAAAACTGTAAGGGCAACCCTGCATGCAATCTCATACACCTTGCACACTCCATGATCATTATGTTCATCCTTTATGACACACCATTTTCTTATGGTGTTCCAGGGACTGTCTTCTCTCTGCAAATACCATTGTGTGAATAGTAACTGTCAAACTCCTTGCTGTAGTACTCGCCTCCATTATTAGATTTGAGACATTTCAACCTTTTTCCTGTCTCATTCTCAGCCAAAGCTTTCCACTTCTTAAAAGTATCAAACACATCAGATTTTTTTCTAATGCATTAAACCTGAATTTTTCTAGTTGCATCATCAATAAAAGTAACATAATAACGAGAGCCACCAAGAGATTGTACTTGAGCTGATCCCCATACATATGTAGGGACAAGCTCTAAATTTTCACTCTTATTTTGTTTCCCAACCCTGAGAAATCTAACTCTCTTATGTTTTCCATAAACACAGTTATCACAGAATTCCAAACTTACCTGTTTCAGATCTGGAAGCAGTTTCCTTGAGTGGAGAATCTGCATCCCCTTCTCACTCATGTGGACAAGCCTATGATGCCACAGCTCCGCACCTGTTTCTGTGAAAGCTACATATATAGAATAATCAACATTATGAGGACATAAATATATCGTACCTACCCTATCTCCTTTTTCTATTACCGGTGATCCTTTAGTGATCTTCCACCACGTTTCTCTAAACATAGACAAACAGTCACTATCTCCCAACTGCCTTGTTGAGATCAAATTTCTTTTCATAGCAGGAATGTGCCTTACATCCTTTAGCAGCCATTCACTTCCATTATTTAACTTAATCCATACCTAACCCTTTCCAATAATTTTACATGGTTCATCATCCCCCAATAAAACATGTCCAAAATCACCTTGAACATAATCATGAAAGAATTTCCTATGGGGTGTAGCATGACATGAAGCCCCTGAATCTACTACCCAGTAATCGCTAGTATTATCTAATGCAAGAATCAAAGTATATTGTAACACATCACCTACTACATTCGCTTCCTGAGTAGTCTCTTGCTGCCTCTCACCTTTCTTCTTTGGTGCTCGGCAGTCTTTCTTCAGATGTCCTTTGTTACCACAGTTCTAGCACTCTATTTTTCTGAATCTGGACTTAGATCTTCCCTTTTTAGACTTGCTGCGATTTCCTGGGCTCCTTTCTCTCTCATTTTGTCTCCCTATGCTCTCCATGGTTAACGCATTACCTAATGTCTCACATGTGCTTTTTCTTCGCATTTCCTTGCTAAGAAAAACACCAACAACATCATCAAACTTAAGAGTGTTTGAACTAGGGACAACGTTACTTATAGCCATGACCAAGCTATTCCAGCTTTTTGGCAATGAGCACAAGATTAGAAGAGCCCTAACCTCATCATCAAAGTTCACTTTTACATAAATTAACTGACTGGTAAGTGTATTAAACTCATTTAAATGGTCAACAACAAATTCACCTTCCAAAATCTTCATATTAAATAAACGCTTCATTAAAAATACCTTGTTAGAAGCCGAGGGTTTTTCGTAGAGCTTACTCAATGCGCTCATCACACCCTCTGTTGTTTTTTCTTTCGAAATATTGAAGGCCACTGATGAAGCTAGGCATAGATGTATTGTTCCCAGTGCCTTTTTGTCAAGAACCTCCCATTCTTCATCCTTCATAGCCGCCGGATGTTTTTCTTTTCAGCCCAATGACAGTGTTATCTCCCAAAATAAATTTATTTTGATAGTATGAAGAATTTGATTTATGTAATGAAAGATACGAGGATGACTAACAAATTGAAGGTCTTTGTTTTTGATATGGTTGAAAAATTTGGAAGTTATAGCTTTCGGTGGCTTAGGCGAGGCTTTTAATAGCTCATTAGCCACCAAAAGGCTATGTTTCGACAGTTAACGGTTTAAACACAGGATAAAAGTAAACCACCGAAAGCGGGCCTAAGCGAGTAAAATGCAAAAAACACTTTCGGTGGCTTAGGCGAGACTCCAAATGACTCATTAGCCACTGAAAAGTGTTGCTTTCAACATCTTAGGGATAAGACCAAGAAGGGTGTTAATCGTCGAAAGCAGGCAGAAAGCAACATTGGTAAAGGCGCTTTCGGTGGCTTAGGCGAGACTCCAGACAACTCATTAGCCATCGAAACGTGATGCTTTTAGAAACTTATTGAACATTTCAAAGCAGATTTTAACCGCTGAAAGCAGGCAAATAAGTGTCGGGGAAAAATCACTTTTGGTGGCTTATGCGAAAGCTCAGACATTTCATTAGCCACCGGAAGGATGGGTTTTCGGCGGTTAAAAGGGTTTTTTGGCAAGGCCACTATCTGTTGAAAGATAGGTTTCACCACAACGCTGGGATAATGGTTTTGGTGGCTTAGGCAAAAGGGATATCACTTCATTAGCCACTGAAAGCCATCTTTTCGGTGGCTAGCAGACAAAATTCCGAAGGCTATTAACCATCGAAAAGGTAAAATGTGGAAACGGTCAGAAAGAAGTCAAATCAAACCTCATCAACAAGATAAACAATCAAATAAACCATCGAAAGGACTTGAGCATGCATAACCGCGTGTGGAAATAAGTGAAGGAGGTCATTGTAGAACTGATAAAGGATTGATAGGATTGGAAACCCTCATTTTTCTTCCACCTGTCCAAAAGAACAGCAGAACAACCTCCCTCCTCTTCCAAAGCCAAGAAAATAAAAAGGAACTTGGACTTCAGTGAGAAGGGATAGGAAGTTGAAATACATAATGAGAATATTTTGAATCTACCCTACTCAGATTCTGAAGAGGAGCAAGAGGAAGGTGCAGACCTAGCTCTGCAGATTGTAGCAGTGACTGAAGAACTACCATCCCCCACACCAAAGGAGCAAGAGGAACCAACAGAGAAGGATTCCTCCAGCAAACCCAAAACTCAAAAGATAAATCAACTATTGAGGAAAATTTATGAGACGGAGATTTTGGAAAGGGAAATAAAGAAAAATAATGCTGCATTGACCAGCAGGAACAAGCTGCTACATAAGTCTACCCTAGAGCAGAGAGAAAGATACATTTCCTTAAAGAGACTGAATACAAGGTACCTAAAAGACAATACTAGATTGTACAGGATGATTAGTCTCCAAAGACTGCAGCTGAAGGAGGCCAAGGCAAACCCTAGTAGCCACCCGACATTGGAAACCCTAGCTGAAGCTGCAGTTAGCCTTCAGCCTCCAGAAACTAGCTAGGTTGTTGTTAACCCTCCTAACATAGAGCCTGTTGAAGAAGAAAGATGAGCAAACAGATCTAAATGAACATTTTTGGAAGAAACCTAATAATTTTTGGAAAATAGGGCTTTCGGTGGCTTAGGCGGACGCTGGGGCAATTCATTAGCCACCGAAAGTGCCTCTTTCGGTAGCTAACGATTCCGATAGTCTGGCCTCTTAACCACCGAAAGCAGACAAAGGCTTAAAATTAAATTTTGGCTCACAGAACTAGTTTTGGGCGAATATAGATGGCTTAGGGACAAAGTTTGAAGATGAAAGACGCAGAAGCAAGCATAAGGAAAGGTCTGTTTCAGTTTTACTATGACATAACAGTGGAAAAGGTCATCAACACCTAGCTGTCAAAAGAAAACAATGACTGAACCAACAGAGGGCTAGTAGCAGTGATTTCTAGCAGCTACCTCAGTTATCTGAAGGTTCATACAGTGAACTAATTCTTAAGTTAGTTAGACAAGTAGTTAATTAGGGTTTTTTAACCTAATTTGCAAAAAACTATTATTTTGTTTATTTTTTGTAAAAACAGATCCAAGTTTTCAGGATCTGTATATTTTGTAAATGATAGAAAGCCTAAGACTTATTTTATGGGAAGGGTTCGACTTCGGGGACTTGTAGACCATACTATTGCCAGCTTCTCATTTTGCTCATGATTTAATATAAGCTCTTTTGTTATCATTTGTTCCACTTCCATTTTTGTATTTTCTGTGCTTATGCTTGAATGTGTATTCAAGTTAAATTCAAGTTAATTAATGACTGATAGTTGTCACCCTATTGACATATTAATGTGATTTGAATTATAAGTACCATCCTTATCATGATTTAGCCATTTATATGCATTTGTTTTGTGTGTAAATCTTCCAGCCTGATGAGTTCTCCATCCCTGCACTTTATTGTCAACCTCTGAACAGTGGTAACTAAAAGCCTTGTACTTGATTGAGTTTCATGCATGTCTTGAGAGTGGAAGGTCATATAGGTCACCTGAATTGATCCATATTATAAAACCCTAAAAAGATTTAAGTTACCAGGCATCCTCGAGCTACAACCTAGAGGAGTTCCTTAGAGTGATAACAGGCATGTAAGATCCTTCTGGTAAAGATAGTCCATTAAATTTATCGACCCTAAACTTTCCTTCTTCTGCCATTGCTCCCACTCGAACCAGGAACCCTTCTTTCCTGTGAGTTTAGCAACCAAATAGACCTTTTGGCTCTGATACCAATTATTAGAAAATAGGACCGCATCGCAATAACATATATACAGTTAAATCAATAAACAAGATGCAAAACACATTAAAACATTACAGAGAGACACAGATATAACGTGGTTCACCCAAAACGATGGGCTATGTCCACAAGGAAATTGCCAGTCCTTTTATTACAGTCTAGAAAGATGAAGGGATACACCCTGTAGCAAAACCGCTACACTTCCTCTTCACACTCTCACAGTCTCTCTTCCAATACAATACAATACCATACACAGTTGTGTTACAATGCTTTCTTTTATAGGGGAAATACCTATTAAATTGAGCACATAGATCTGTGGACAAACACACAACTCACATGATAGATCACACAATCTACCTAGTTATTGAAGAATGAAACAGTGTGAAAATGGCTTGCAGTTGTGAATGCTTTTCATTAATCAAAGAGTAATTAGATAGATAATTACAATGAAGTACAATGGCTTTAATAGCCGCAAGCAATTCGAATCCACATGAGGAAGTTCAAATTTATTAGACTCTACTTGACTGTAGGTAACCAAGACCTTGTCTAAATCACTATCAGAGGACTCAATAGTTAAATGACCTTGTCTAAACCATAAGCGGAGTTCATCGGAGCTCTAAAACATAACTCAAGTGTTACATTCAGTGTTGACTAAGGTTAACTGACAGTGGTAGGTGAGAAATGTGCCCCACATGTGTTCAGTCAAGTAAAACTAGCGCTAACTAAATGTAGAGGACTAGAACTAAATGTAACTGACTCCTAACTTAGCTTGACTAGTCATTAACTGAAGTGAACTGACCTTGGTTGGTTTCGGCACTCCCAGTGGCTTCCTAAATTGTAGGGATTGGTCTAGGAGGCTCCTAAACTGATGCAATCAAGTGCAATCAGTGGCAGTGAGCCTCAATTAGTGTTCCCCACACTTTAGTAACCGTAACATGTGCCCCAATTAGGTCAAGTGGACTCAATGGTGTTAATGAATATAAATAGACTGGATGGACTCCCGATTTAGACATGACTCCCGATTTAGACATATGACCAAATTTGGACAAGGGAGGATTAATAATCCTAACACCCCCCCTGAATTCTAACTTGGACAATCTGTGGGCCCTGGTAACTAATACCATAGGTCACCCATTACATCAAGTAAAGTAAAGTAACTGCTCAAAAACAAGGTGCTGGGGAAAAACCACATGGGAAAAAATCCCCTCCTCTAATTAAGCAGGTAGAATCAGGATCAATCTGGTTCTTTTGTGCACAGATATCCTGGGGCCTGGCATGTGAAAATACCCATCATTATGTCTGGAGGAATCTTCCTCTTTGGAAGAAGAATTATATGCTCAACTAAATCAGAAATATAGACAGCTGCCGGATGAAGACTAGACCCAAGTAAAGCAACTGAAGTCAACTGAAAAGTGAGAAAAGGTTCTTGAGAATTCAGAGAATGTGAGGAACAATCAAGAAACTGATATGTTGCATCCATGAACAGCAAACCATGAGTGGTAAGAACAGCCCCAAGTGTTAGGAGCAGGTGTCCAGGCAGATGCAGAAAATCTTCCTCTTTACTAGTTCTGTGAGGAGATGAGCATGTGATCAATGGTAAAGAAGCACTAGGACTGTTGAGAGAGAATGCTTGAGCTCCATAGTCTGATATAGCTTCTAAAATAGATAATGAATCACATAATAAAATATCAGCAACCTCATATGAGGAAACTAACACCCAATTCCCATCAACAGTTTTGAAGAGAAAGTGCGGTACTTGATTTTTCACACCAGAATTGGTGAGAGCAGCTACAAGCATGACTAAAGGATTTTGGATTTTAAAATATGAACCAAATAATATCAGATCAGAAAGTAAATCAGATCTAAATAGGTTCAAAACAGATCCAAAACTGTGAAATGGAATCAAATCCCCAGCAGTAGTTTTGTAGGAGACTTGCGGTACTTGTTTCTTCACACCGTTGATGAGAACAGCTACAAGTGGTACTGAAAGATTATGAATTTGATATATTAAACCAAGAAATATCAGATTAGATCTAAATAATATCATATCATATCCAATAAGGTTAATATCAGATTCAAATAAATGGTTAACCGAGACGATGGATGCACAACTTTCTTCTTCTTCAAAATTCTAAATTTTGGTGCATGCAATCCTGCAGGAATTTGCTGGAAAATATAGATCATGGGGAGTGAATGGATAACTCTGGTAATCTGATATTTCTTCCAAAATATCGAAGGTATCACATATTTTCACACCAGGAGCAACATTAGAGGGAGAAAAATCAAATTTCTCTTCACTTTCAGAAGCAATTACTAGTAAACTTTGCACAGAATTTAAAGGAAAATCACCGGTGAATGTTTGCATGGAAGTGCAGCAGAATTTTTCTTCAATATCAGAGATTCAAATGTCTTTTTCTGTTTCAGCAATATGAGAAGATGAGATATCAGAGATCTCATGAACTTTCGGAGCATCAGGAGAAGGAGTCACTGTATGGAGACTGTCTTCAATTTGAATTGATTGTGTAGAAGCTTCTGCTTCTTCTTTATCTTGAACAACTTCATCAGAGAGAGTGGAGGCCGAGATTTTTGGATCAAGGATTCTTATGGTGTTGGATGTGCTCTCCAAAGTGCTATTATGATCCTCATAAATCATTCCAAAGGTTCTGTCCAATCTTGTCCAGAGTTCCTTCGGGTCTTCAATAGATATAATGAGGTAGCGCAAGCTAGGAGAAAGACCTGTTGCTATTGTTCCAAAAGCTCTATCACTTTTATTCAGCCAATTAATCTTACTAAAACACTTTTTACCAATTCCAATAGACACCCGATAGAGACCTTGTCTCATCAGAGATGAAATCATTTCGAAGTTGTACCTGCAAAACAAAAAAATGATCCAATAGGAGATCTGAGGAGGAGAAGTGCCTTGTCTGCTGAGGCTATGATACCATATTAAATTGAGAACATAGATCTATGGACAAACACACAACTCACATGATAGATCACACAATTTACTCAGTTATTGAAGAATGAAATAGTGCAAAAATGGCTTGCAGCTGTGAATGCTTTTCATTAATCAAAGAGTAATTAGATAGATAATTACAATGAAGTACAATGGCTTTAATAGCCACAAACAATTCAAATCCACATGAGGAAGTTCAAATTGATTAGACTCTACTTGACTGTAGGTAACCAGGACCTTGTCTAAATCACTATCGGAGGACTCAATAGTTAACTGACCTTGTCTAAACCATAAGCGGAGTTCATCGGAGCTCTAAAACATAACTCAAGTGTTACATTCAATGTTGACTAAGGTTAACTAACAATGGTAGGTGAGAAATGCGTCCCACATGTGTTCAGTCAAGTGAACCTAGCGCTAACTAAATGTAGAGGACTAGAACTGAATGTAACTGACTCCTAACTTAGCTTGACTAGTCATTAACTGAAGTGAACTGACCTTGGTTGGTTTCGGCACTCCCAGTGGCTTCCTAAATTGTAGGGATTGGTCTAGGAGGCTTCTAAACTGATGCAATCAAGTGCAATTAGTGGCAGTGAGCCTCAATTAGTGTTCCCCACACTTTAGTAACTAAAAAATGTGCCCCAATTAGGTCAAGTGGACTCAATGGTGTTAATGACTATAAATAGACTGGATGCACTCCCGATTTAGACATGACTCCCGATTTAGACATATGACCAAATTTGGACAAGGGAGGATTAATAATCCTAACAATACCATGGGAAAATACTACGGTTAACCCAATACAAGGCAGGGGGAATGAGTGTACAGTACACTTGGGGTACAAATACAACTGAATAATATCTCTGGATCTAGAAGATCATGCTCCACAACCAACACATTTTACCCCTTAGATCGATGGGGACATTTTGGTACAATCCTAGTGGTTGGGATGGTCTCCTATAATATGCATAGAGGGTTATAGATGAAGGCACTAGTTCAAGAGAGCGTAGTCTTTTCCAAACATTTGAGGACTTGATGCAAGTGGATGCACCTTCATTAGTGATTGATTGAAGAATCATAATGTTTTTAATGGTGACTGGGACTTGGAAAGTGGCTGGCAAGGGTAGTAATGGTTTGTCTTTGTCAAGGTCAAAAGTCATAAGGAACGAGTAAGAAGGGTTGACAGTGCCAAGTGAGTTGAGAAATGTCTTCTTTGGGTCTGGCATGATTGAAGGGCTACTAAAATGGACATGGCGACCAAATCCTGAGCCAAGTCATCCACAATACTGTAATTTTGTGTGGATTTCATGTGGAGGTTATGGGGGGTATGCCTCAGTGGTGCCTTTCGAATCCTTATAAATGTTTTAATGCATGGGATTAGAATTTGAAAAGGGACTCCCGGAGGACTAGGGATTTCTTCTTCTTGAGGAGGGTCTGGTCCAACATAACCTTTATCTTGAGTCTAGAGGTTGACGTCGACCATGTCCATGTAGATGTTTTGGGGGTGTAGTTCCTATTGTTGGGTAACCACTCCTTGATTGGAAAATGGTTGTTGCAAGATAACTTGTTGGGGCTATGGTACATTAGGTGCTCGAGGGGGGTTTGTTGTTGTCTTTTTCTTCACTTCCACCAATTGTTGGCATTCAAGGATAATCAAACAATGGTGAGTATAATGACCATACTCTATATAGATCGAGCAAGAATAATGGGTCCACATGTTGGAATTGTTTCCCTTCTTGGGGGATTCGTTAGTCCTCGTGTTTTGGTTACCCTAAATTTGGTTCTTTTGGAGAGGGGGGTTGACCCCTTTCCCTTGATACTAGTTTTTCTTGTTCTTTCCTTTCTTCCTCCCCCGATTCTGAGGGTTCTATGGATTGACGGTGTTTAACTGCTCAAATTTTTGAGTTTATTGTTTAAAATAAGGTTGAACTAAATTAACCCCCATATGATGAATGGGGGTAGAACCAAGAGGACATGGGAATGGGTAATAAGGGTTTTACCCTGGTGATGGGATATATGCTCATTGTACTCCACACGATGTGGATGTAGGATCCAATTGAGCCATTAGCTATGGAGGTACCATTGGTTCCTGGTTTGTGTTAGGGTAAGTAGGAATTTAGGGTCAATATTGTAGCTATATAAATGGAGGATTTGGGACAACAGTTGTAACACACCTGACCCTGAAACCAAGGCCAAATGCACCAAATGACTAGGGGAAATTGAATCGAATAAAAGAATAATGGGATAAGGTTTATAAGGATATTCCATCAATCCATCAAGCTAAATAATTCAAGTCATTCAGTCTTTTATAAACATGTAATAATACAATGCATTTATTTTCATCAATGCACATGTGAATCTAGGCAAATGCAACATGCATGCAACAATATTTACACCTATAATTAAACATGAATTTAAATTTAATCTAAAAATTAAATCATGATATACACATTATACCTACAAACATCTAATCCATTTATAAATCAGATTATGATAATTGCAAAATCAAAATTATTACACGAGTAAATCCAGATTTGCATAAGTTAGCAATTATGGATTGCAACACTTATTAAACCAAATAACAAGGTTGTCATCTAAAAACATTTTATCATGACTAAACCTAGAAATTCATGCCTATCATATACAACCATATTAATCATTGAAAATCATATCATAGATGCATTAAGAACCATATCCCACAAAGCATACACAAAGTAGTTAATTTCATCGGAAAGATCACTTGATAAACATTTGATTCCCTTCAAAACCAACTGTGAGCCAAAAAAAAGAAACATAACAATCATATAGGGAAATATACAACCACCAAGGGTGCACTATAATATACATGTATAGCCATGCAACACTATATATATATATATATACATATGTATATATATACATATGTATATATATACATATGTATATATATACATATGTATATATATACATATGTATATATACATATATGTATATATATACATATGTATATATATACATATAGATATATATATATATATACATATATATACATATATATATATATATGTATATATGTATATGTATATATATATATGTATATATATATATACATATATATATATATATACATATATATATATATATATGTATATGTGTATATATATATATA
>LPNX010578157.1:109702-250909 GCA_001517045.1 Pseudotsuga menziesii
TTTTCTTCATGGGGAAATTTAGGAAATTGGTTTTCACACTAAGGAAGACAATTATTTTTGATCTGCCATAGTGGATGAATCTTCATGTTTAACCCGCTATGGCAAACGACCTTTCAAGTTGGAGCCGCCGCAACGGAGTTTTTTTGCAAGAATTTAGCCGCTACGGCAGGTGGATTCAGTTTTTCAAGCCGCTGCAGCAGATGTTAAAAAAAAAAGGGCACGAAGTGGCTCATTGCATTTTGATGCATTGAAGGCTTTCCTTTTTCCTGTCACAACAACGAAAATTGTTCTTTTTCAACCACCCGATCCTTATCGAGCCCGCTTCATCAGAAGCATTGCCATATTTACGCCGCTACGACAAGTGTCTTTCAGGGTTT
This sequence comes from Pseudotsuga menziesii, assembly GCA_001517045.1. Lineage (NCBI taxonomy): Eukaryota > Viridiplantae > Streptophyta > Pinopsida > Pinales > Pinaceae > Pseudotsuga > Pseudotsuga menziesii. Next base: position 110,080 of record LPNX010578157.1, read on the forward strand.
CTCTTCCAATTTTGTCCGTCTACCGAAGCTGCCACTTAAAGCGTGTGTCTTTCCAGGAAGTGAGCCAATAGTAGCGATTGCGTTGTGACCAATTGAGCCGCAGTTAGCGGGTTTCTTTTCAACTCGACTTGGTTTGATCATTCGATACGCTATGTTTTGGCACAAACAACGTTTTGACCTCGCGTGTGGGGTTTTAAAGTTTCACCTACCGATTTAATTGGCTTTTACCCATTGCTATCTATATACGTCGATGAAAAGGGGGTTTTACCATTGTTTTGATTGACCGTGAGCATTTAGAACTATTAGTTGCGATTTTATCCCGTTCGAGGCATCCGTTGTGATTGGTCGAGATTGCCATCTAGAGATTTCATGGCGCGCCGCCTCCATGACTGTTGTCGTGATTTTTCCCTGCAAGGTAGGTTTCTATTTTCCTTCTTTTGATTGGTGGTTTGATTGAACTGCAACCTATCGGTTTTAGATACGTTATGCAGGGTTTTGGTAGTTGGGTTGTTTTGGTTTTAAAAAGGTTCCCTCCTTGCATTTTATTTTTATCATCTTTCCTTAAAATTTTTGACCTTGCCATGGCTGCCTTACTTGATCCCATGGAGCTTCGTCGTTTTCATTCTGAGGCATTTTTCCCACGGGCTTGGAAGCTAATGATGAATCCCCAGAGGTCTGAGCTTTTCGCCAGCTCGGGTCTGAATTGGTTCTCACCCCTATGCGGTGGTGGAGGCTGTGTGTTGTTTGATTCAGGAAATCCTTTTAGGTTTTGGATTTTATACTGTATGTCCTTACTGAGGGATGTCGATCCTGGTGGTTAAACCTAGGGCATCGCCGTCGTTTAGCTCTTGTGTGCTACCTACAAGTTTTTGAGCCTATTAAAGATTTGGGGAGACGATGGCAGGAGTGGGGTTAAGGTTTTAGGTTGTTTAGAATGCCATAGGATGCCCTAGCTAGAGCCCTCCTGTGTTACAAGGTTTTGTTAACCAGAGTTTGACCTGCTGAGCTACGTTTGTTTTCTTCCGATGGGCAAAGAGAATGTGGTAAAAGAACATGGTTTTACCAATGTGTTAATATTTTGATGCCATAATCACTATTTTTTTTCGAATGCATGAGTTTGTTTAATAATGTAAATACTAAGACATGTTTTTGTGTTGTTGCAGTCATAGTTTGTACCAGATAGCATGACGAAGAAGGGAAAAAAGAAGGCCAAGATTTTAGACTATGAGTCAGATGTAGAAATCTCACAAACACCAAGGGTGGAAATATTATATGAAGATACCAAATCCATCACCGGGGCTGAACCAAAATATAAATGGGGTCAGATCTATGACATGCTCAAGGAGAAGAAGGTTCCATATGCAGGGTTGGAAGACCTGGTTTTATATGAAAACATATTGAAATCTCAAATCACCAAGGTATCCACAAGACCAAAGATTTTTCCTTACCCTAAGGTCATTGAATGGATTCTGTCCAAAGCAGATGCATCAGGGATGATCATGTATAACGTGGAGGGAAAAGGATTTTCATCCTTCACACCTACATTCATAGCAAAAGCATACAGCCTGCCACGCCCAGAAGTCAGCATGAAAACTAACTGGGTAAAAGGCCTAACTCTTGATTACATGGCTACAACAAAGATGATGGTAGCTAAGAGAAATACTTGTTGGCATAAGCAATATGGGGAATACGAAACTCCCATCTACGTACCCCCTACAGGATGGTAGTACTGATGTTGAATAGGATTTTCGGCAGAGTCGAAGGAAGATCTTATAAGTTTGGATGGATTCCACTGATATATCATGTAGCCATGAAGGGGAAACTTTTCAATTGGGCTGACATAGTAGCTAACAGTCTGTCTTCCTGCATAACTGTAGCCTAAGAAGGATTGCATCAATGAAAATCTGAGTTTTACATGGGATCTTTTCTAGTTGGATGCATACTTTGTTTTCACCCTTTTGAAAAGCTCAATTGCAATTGGAATGGAAGAAAAGCCCCTATTTATGCAGCTTATTAGATACTATGGGATCACAAATACCACACTCACTACAAGCTAATATATGAAGAGTTCCTAATGCACCTATATCAACTAGTCTTCATGGACGAGTGTAAGTGCTTGTCTGAAGGTGCTTTGGAATCTATCAAGGAGTATGGGGATTACTTCTTCTCTGAAGAAGGTACATACCCGAGGATGTATGGGGGGACCAAAGCATACTCATTGCTGCCAAAATACGCCACATATTACATAGTTCATAAGGAAGTCGTGAGACAACTTTTCTTGGATGGCTTTGAAAGTCACTTGTTCGATCTGAAAAAAGTTGTGTTTCCACCCTTACCTTTCTATGTAGGGAGATATAAGTTTGCTAAAGTCAAGAGTGCACCTGAGTTCGTTAAGGAACTATAAATATTTCATTTTGGTGAAAAGAGATTTCACCGAAATGATTCCCAAGGTAAGGTTGCAATCCATCGGGCACTCCTCAAGGTAAAATTTGAATATGCCAATTATGTGCTCAAGGGTGAAGAAACGTACATAAATATTTGCAACATGACCGCTTTGAACAAGCGGATCAAAAGGAATATCAAAATAGCTGGAGTTAAAGGCAGTGGAAGCAGCAATCCAGAGGCAAATGGACAGGAGGAAGAAGCTGCAAGAAAAGCAAAGGAAGAGACTGCACGAAGACTGACAAAAGGTGAAAAGAAATTTTTAGCTGAAGAAGCCCAGTGAGAAAAGGAGGAAGAAGAAGCTGCTAGGAAAGAGAAGGAAGAATAATAGAGAAAGAAAGAAGAAGCTATCAAAGAGAAGATTTCCAAGTTGGAAATATCAGTAGCTCAAGGATCTCAAAATCCAGAACAAGAGGCACAAAATGAGGGGAAGGTGACAAAAGAACAAAGGAAGAAAGATCAGGAAGAACTAGATAATGACAATCAGGGACAAGATCCTGCTCATGACAACACCGAGAACCTACCTTCCACTTCTGGCAGTGTACTTACGAGAGGACATATCCCTATGGTTGAATTGTGGTTGGCTACCCAATTTAGAAGTTGCATTCCTGGAAAATGTATGTTTTGATCCCAAAAAGAAGCCCATTATGTGGAGAATAAATAAGACTTTGAAAATGGGAATCCAACCCAAGATCACCACAGTGACCAAGAATATGGTTGTAAAAGATGTAGAGGAAGACCCGAAACAAATGGCATCAATGGGTATTGCAACTTCACATGTAAATGCCCATAATATTAGCAAGCTTATGAAAACTCTTGATCAGTATGAAGGTAAAATGGTAGAGATGAAGGAGGTTTTAAGGAAGGAGGAAAGAGTGGGTCGAGAATCAAAGAGAAAATATGAAGCCACACTTTCAGACTATGAGAAGCTTCAGTAGGACTACCAAATTCTAGGGGAGGAATGAGATACGTTGAAACTATCAAACATGACCCTTGATAGGGAGAAGCAAAAATTAAAGAGCAAGTTGATAGAGATGGAAGCACATAAATACACACTTGATCAACAAACAAAGTAGTATAAAGTCTGAATTACGGATTTAGAAGCCCAAAATAGGTCCTTAGAGGTATTATTGAAGGCATCCAATGAGCGAAATATGGACATAATGCCTATGAGAGAACATGCCCTCCTACTTAGAGATAAAATATATCAGGTCCAAGTTAAGCTTGTAGAAGAGGTCTTCAAAATTAAGCAGGTAGAGGCTCGACTGCAGGAGATTTCGGTAGTAGCTACTGAATTCAAAGCCAAGACCCAGGACATTGTAGAGACCATACAAAGACAAATGACATGGTTGGAGACAAATAAGGATCCTCCGGAAAATGTACCTATGAATAATCAAAAGAGGTTGTAGCTAGAGTACGATCTTATGAATTTTAGTAATAAAGATGCCAAGAGACTGATAGATGCAGTCAAGAAAACAATGAACAAATGCATGGAATTTTATAAGAAGGTTCTTACAAGTCATAATAAATGCTAGACATCATCCACAAAAAGGCTACAGGAGTTTCCAACCCATGAAGAACACTTGAAGCACCTTCATGATAGGCTGCAGGAAGATGAACTTAATATACATATGATTAAAAGCTTAAATGAAAAGGTTATAAAATGTGTGGTTTCTCAAGCTGCAGTAAGTAATTGCCTTTTGGAATATCAGCTTCGAGTAATTCCAACAAGGGTGGCTGACATAAAGACTCAGATTTCCAAGCATGAGGTCACAGTCAGATTCTTGGAACCAATAGATTTTGGAATCATCGCTTCAGATGCTATGGCATGGAAAAAGTTCATAAATGAGTTGACTGGGGCCACTTGAGTGGTTCTGTCCCATCTACACTTGGAAATATAATTGTAATAGTTTGTATTTATCCTTTGTTATTAGTGAACATGCTAGAAGACAAACATTTTTGTAACCAAAAGTTGAGGAATCCCAAAGGGTAGGGAGGCCAAAAGTCGTTTTTGCAAAATATAAATATAGGTAGAGTTTAATAGAAGGAGGAATTTTCTAGCTCTAATATGAAATGTTGTTGCAAGAAGAACTATTTCTTGTTATAATAAGAGGACTGAAATTTTGGCTGGAGAAGGAGCTGCTTGAGTTTCAAATGCATGTTGTGTAGATTGCTGAATAAAGAACTACTTATGTTTTGTCTTGCTATACAAATTTATGAGATCATTCTAACTACTGAATTACTTCTAAGTTATAAATTATTTCATGTTCATGATATGAATCTTATACAGCATATGAGTAATGAATGCTTTATCCCTATATAGCTATCTCTATGTTATTTTTTTGGTTGTACTTATGTATTATGAATTTATCAGCTATCTGTGAAATTCTTAATGCAGAAAATGTAGTACATTGCTTATACAAATAATAATCTTGCTCCCTGGGGATAGGTTAGATAGTGTAGGTTAGTTAATCTTTATCTTCGGTGATCTAGGAACAAAGGGGATAAGGCAAGAGGTAAGAACCTATACATCACATGTTGAGACCTTTGTTTCCTGATCACTTGCATTTAATCTACGCACTTGCATATCATTTATAAACATACAAAAAATCACATAAATGGTGGACCGGGCCACAACCGGTAAAACGGATTTAAACTTTACTTAAAATTCTAGGGTAGCTGGGCTGTTAACTAAACGGATTTCCCACACCAAACAATAAAAAAGCTAATTGGGAATGGTTATTGGGGAGAATCCCTACTGTCGGTACCTAGGATTTTCCAGACATCAACAGGTCCTTAAAATACCATTGTCCCAACTCCTCGTGCCCCAATATATAACAATTACAACATCTTACACATGTTTGGGAGATTAAAATGCAGGGGATTACATTCCTCTCCATCTTAAACAATGCATCATCCTTAATGATTAATACATACATTCCTTTACAAAAGGATAACATACATTCCCCCAAAAGATAACATCTTTCAAATTCTCACAGACATGCCCATACATGCCGCAGAAAGATGACATCCTTCAAAATCTCACAGACATGCCCTAGTACATGCCTCATAAAGATAATTAATTAATTATTATGAAAAATAATTACATGTGGAAATGAGTTGTCAAGAAAGGAGAGCACATGAGGAAATCCTACTTGCCTAAGATAAAAATTGGCAACAACATAAAAGCAGGCAAAAGAAATCTGTCATAAAAAAGATGGCAGTTGTGAAACGCTAGGAAAAGCAAAGCAACTTTAAAAGAAGGAAAGTGCAGGAAAAACAGTCAGACATAAAGAAAGAAACTTTTGGTCAAGGAGGGCGCAGTTTCCAATTCTATTCAAGGATGCAAAGCAAGGAAACCTTATCTTATGCACAAACTTTTTAATTCCCTCAAGGAAGGCACACTCATGGCTTAGAGTTAGGGTTTGCAAATGGGTAACTTGCTCAATACGTGAATGAATTGCTAAACTAGTCACTCTGTCTATAAAAGAATGATTCCAACTCCTTTGAACAACTTTTGATCATTATTCTTTTGATGTTGAGTCAAGCATAGCTTCTTGTCTGAGTGAGGTGCCTTAGCTACATTGGGTGATGCACCCTAAGCTTTCCTACTCTCTTCGATATTCTCTTTATTATTCAGTGTGGCTAAAGAGAATCAAGGAATATCCATTGAATAACAATATCAAGCTCAAATATAAGCCATTCAACCTTGGAAATTGAACTCTAGTGAGGGAGACTTCACTTATACTCCCAAAGTTTCAAGATTGGTGTCGGCTGTTAGTTTCAATCCACTATTCTTCAGTATTGGGAACCATTGAGGGAGATAATCTCCTTGAAGCTATTCTATATCTTCTCATATTCTTCTCATCTTTCTGGTCTCTGATATACAGTAAGCTTTTTGCTCAAGGAAGTCGTAATGCCAAATTTTCTATGAGAGAGCCATTCCAAATGCTCATTAAATGAGCCTTTTGTAAGTATTCATGTACTGACAGTGATGCCATGGATAAAATAATGATATATGAGTTTGGTGATGTTAAATGCGGTCTGATAGACCTTTGATATTAATTTTTTTAAAATATGATAAGTCACAGTAGTAAAATTTAGCTTATTTGCTTACTTATGCTTTAGCTAGTTAAAATTGTCTAGTTTTACTGTTTCCAATGCCATGAGAGTTATGTGTACTCAAATTTAATTCTGTAAGTTGATTTAGATCAAAAAATCACCCCCAAAACCAACAAAAATCACAAAATATGATTTATTTGAGGCCATACAGTGTTTAGAAGACCTCCTTTGTGTAGGCATTTTGTAGGCCAATTTCCTAGTTTTTCCTAAAACTTTCCCAAACACTCCCTAACTGTACAGAACTGTTATGAACCTGCTAAAATGGATATTTTATTCCTAAAAATATATTGATAACTCACCTAATCCATCCTTATCCTTGGATTATTGGAATTGACTGTTCGAATCTCAGTTTGCATCGGTTGGGACGCCTAGAATCCTGGTAGTAGACTTCAACCTGGGTGATGCTCGAAACCTAAAAGGGCCCAACATCCAGGTGCTTAGGGATCTAAAATTTCAGTATTCAAACCTATCTTTTGATTTTTTCCACAACCCTCTGCCACTGTCAGTTTATGTCATTCCTTCTTATGTTTTTCCTTGATGAAGAAAGTGCTTAGTCTTCTTGTAAACTTTTATTCCACTTTTGATAATATCAACAATAAGAGTTAATATTTAAGATCTGATTTAGATCAGGGATATTACATGGATTTCATAGCATGGTCCTCCATACATGCTCCTAATAAACATTAATGATTCCAAAATTCAATTCAGAACTCCAAAGAAGAGGAAGTTTACTATGTGGAAGGAAGATTCAACGGGGAGATGGATGAGAAGGATGAGTTCAAAATTTTTGTACAGACTACGATGAAAGGGATGCAATATATTTTGAACAATATCATTCAGTCCAATCAAGAGGATAGATAGTTCCTATCCAATCAGTTAGGTGCAAAATATGGAGAAGGGAGCAACATTGGCTCCCAGCCCGAAGAGAGGAAGATCATGGGTGGATCCATCTTCTCAAAGACAGGGCCACATAATAGGCCTCATGATTTCAAATATGAACCTAATTTTCAGCCCTGAACTTCCATGCCCAAGTTCATGGAGGATACCAAAGAAGAAAATGAAGTGCATACTGAATCAATTACTTCATGGGAGGAGAAGTATGTTTCCTATCAGACCTTGAGTGAGGAGTGCAGAAGGGCACTTCGTTTAAAATATTTTTGTGAAACTGAATATAGAGGGTATCCCAAGGAGTTTAAAATATTCCATATCAGGATTTTGAGTTGATAAATTCCATTGGCAAGATCACCTTACCTTAATTTTATGGCACTTCCAAGTACACAGTAAAGTCTTGGATTCAGAAAATTGGACACTTACTTCCAATTGAATCCAATGGATGAGAGGGATGGGATCAAGATGGAATCCCTACATCTTAACAGAGAGGAAAATGGTTTCATGGAATGAAAAATTTGGGACATGATCAAGTGAATACTTATGAATAATTCACCCGGATATTGGTAGAAAGGTTTGACCAGATAGATCTTGATATATCTTTCTGAGAATTGGATCATGTCAAACAAGTTGGAACTCCTGAAGCATACATATCTGAATTCAAAATATTATCTATGATGGACATTGACATATTAGAGGCTACATTGATCCTTTTTTTCACACAAGGATTAGCAGATCCTTTGAAATGATTGGCTAAAGATTATGGAACCTCAACCTTGCAAGAAGCAGTAAGCAAAACTAGATATTTGCAAGATGTCATTCCAAGGACCGAGTATCCTCCCAAGGATCCCATGCCCCATGAATTTTAGAATAAAATACCTCCTATGAGGAAATTTCCTGCCCCTGAAAAGAAAGATTAATCCTACAAAGACCGAGATGAACTAAGGAGGAAGAAGCTATGTTTTTCCTGCCAAGAATCTTGGGTTCTGGGAACTAAGTGTGCCAAGGGAAAGACACACTATATTGAAATGTTTTCTAAAATTGAGGCTAAAAAAGAGTAGGGAGAGCCAAAAATAGATACAAAGGAAACATATGAACCAACAGATGAAGATGCTCTTATTGAGGTAATAAAAACTGCAGTATTGTCAGGGGTGCCCCGATTCCACACTCCTCGATTCAAAGGAGTGGTGCAAGGGAAAGAAACCAATGTTTTGGTAGATGGAGGGGCCACAATTAATTCCATAAATGCATTGATGGTAGAAAGAAGGAAGCTACCCACTAAAAAAAATGGAGGCTTCACAGTTATCATACTGGGGAATCATTCAATGGATTGATCCAGGTGGATTCCCAAGTTGCAAGTAACTATAGGGAATTACACAGCGATTGATAGATTTTATGTGGTGGTTGTAGATGATACTAATGTGGTCTTTGGAGTCCAATGGTTGTACTCCATTGGAAAGCAAACCATACACTATCAGGTTCCTGAGATGATATTCAAATATGCAGGTGGGAAGGATGTAGTACTGACAGGAGTCAATACCTACCTAAAGAAAGTGGTGACTGCAAACAGTATGAGATCTATCATAAGGCATGGTGACATTGAATGGGATGCCGAGTGCCATGTAACCATTGAGGGAAATTCTGTCAATGTTGCCTACAACCCTAAAGACATAAAAACATTGTTGCACAAGCATAAGGGTGTTTTTGAAAACCTCCCACATGGTAGGATACCAGACCGTGGCATTGAGCAGGAAGTTGGCACACTTCCTATAAAATACTCTCATACAAGAATCAAAAGAATTTTAATGATGATATTGAGAATAACATCAAAGAACTTCTTGATTTAGGTCTCATTAGACCAAGTTCTGACCCCTTTTCTTCTTCAGTGTTTCTGGTGAAGAAGAAGGATGGAACACTCAGAATGTACAAATACTATTGGGCTCCGAACAAGAAAACCATAAAGAACCGTTACTCAATTCCCTGGATTGATGAGATTATGATGATCTAAAATGGAGCAAAATTATTCTCCAAGATAGATCTCTGATTGGGGTACCACCAAATTAGAATGAGGGAGGATTAAATATAGAAGACAACCTTCCATTGTCACTTTGGTCACTTTGAATTTTTGGTCATGCCATTTGGTTTGAATAATGGTTTGACAACCTTTCAATCTTGCATTCAAACAAGGTGTTCAATGAGCATCTTCGTAAGTATGTCCTTTTTTTATGATATTTCAATTTATAGTAGGACATGGGAAGAGAACCTGCTCCATTTAGATGGTGTGCTAACTATGCTTGCAGATCAATCCTTTTATGCTAAGCCGTCCAAGTGTGAATTTGGCATGACTGATCTGCTTTATCTTAGTCATGTGATCTTCCAAGAAGGGGTCAAGGTGCACCAAGTGAAAATCCATGCCATCTTGGATTGTCCAAGCCCAAGAAACCTCACAAAGTTGAGAGGATTCATTGGCCTATGCAACTAGTACCAAAAATTTGTCAAAGGTTACTCCAAATTCATTGCACCTTTGACAGATTTGACCAAGAAGGGGGAATTCTGTTGGAATGGGGAAGTAGAACAAGATTTCTAGAATATGAAGGAAATAATGATCAACTATTCGGTGTTATTATTTCCTGATTTCACCAAGCCTTTTGTGCTAGAGTGTGATGCCTCGGGGAAGGCATTGGAGCTGTTTTGATGCAAGAAAGGCACCCTATTGCCTATGAGAGTAGAAAATTTTATCCCCATTAAAGTTTGTATTCTATTTATGACAAGGAGATTTTGGTCATCATGCATGCATTGGCCAAGTTCAGATAGTATATGGTGGGAAGCAAGTTCATAGTAAAGATTGATCACAATAGTCTGAGGCACTTCCTTACCCAAAACGAGCTTAATGACAAACAATAGAAAGGGGTAAGAAAATTCTAACCCTTTGAATTTGACATTAAGTACAAGAAGGGAAAGGTGAATGTGGTGGTTGATGCACTTTCCCACAAACCCCCAGTATCCTTGCTGCAAATGCTAACTAAAGGAAGCTACAGTTGGGAGATGAATACTCAAAAAACCAATTTGTATGTGAGATTCTGGATGGAGTAATACATAATGAGGAATACAAGGTACACAATGACCTCATATATTACAAGGATATAATTTTCTTAGTACCCAGATCTGAACTAAATAAGAGGATTCTAGAAGCTGCAAAAATGCAACTGTGGCTGACCACCCTAGTTTTTTGAAGACTTATCGAAAGGTAAGAGAGAGGTTCACCTGGAAGGGCCTAAAATAAGTTGTTCTAAGGCATGTGATAGAGTGTACTGCACACCAACATACAAAAGTGGAGTACACACACCTTACTTGGCTCCTCCATCCCCTCCTTATTCCAGAACATAAATGGGAAAGTGTCTCCATGGATTTCATCATTGAACTGCCAACATTCCCAAAAAAAAGATAGCATATATGTGGTGGTTGATATATTAACCAAGTTTGCACATTTGTTTGTAGTCACCTGCACTATATCAACTAATGAATTTGTTGCTCTATTTTTCAAAGATATTTCTAGAATGCATGGTTTACCCAAGACCATAATTAGTGACCTAGACAACAAGATCACTCGTGATTTTTGGCAAGCTCTGTTCAAACTAGTGGGAACAAATATGAATTTGAGAATAATCTATCACCCTCAAACTGATGGTCAAACTAAGAGAGTGAATCATTGTCTTGAAGGCTATCTCTGAAACTATGTCACGGGATAACATAAAGCTTGGGCCACATGGATCCTCCTGGGAGAATTATGGTATAACACCACTTTTCACCTCTCCATTAGGATGACTCCATTCATGGATTTGTATGAATATGAGGCTCCATATTTTGTAGATTTTATTTTTGGGGACTGCAGAGCCCAAAAATCCAAATATTGGTTTCAAGAGAGTCAAGACATACTAAGGGATCTCAAAGAAAATTTGCAGGTTGCACAGAACCAACAAAAAATGAATGCTGATAAGCACAGGGTTGAGAGAGTCTTCCAAGAAGGAGACTTAGTCAACTTGAGGTTGAAACCTTATAGGAAGTCCTCTTTGAAGACAAAGGGAGTTGAGAAACTCCAACATCGGTTCTATAGGCCTTACAAAATTTTGAGGAAGATTGGTGAAGTGGCCTATGAATTGGAGCTGCCACCTTAGAGCAAGATCCACAATGTATTTCATGTATCTTGCATAAAGAAAGCATTAGGTCAACAGATCATTGTATCACAAGAAACTCCACCCCTTACTGATGAAGGCCATTTTGTCCTCGTTCCAGAGAAATTTTTGTAGAATGGAGAAATAAGGTCGAGGGACATGACCATTAAGGAATATTTGGTGGAGTGGAAAGGGTTTCCCAGTGAAGATACCACTTGGGAGGGTGAACAAATTTTGAAACACCCTGAATTTTTCCTACTTGAGGACAAGCGGAATTGGGAGGGGAGGAATATATTGTCCCTTCCTTGAAGGACATTAAAAGTGTTGACCTTGTCAGTTCCTAGTGGTTTAAAAATGAATTAAAGGAATTATGCCTAGGGAATTTTGATTAATTAATACTAATGGATGCATGTATTAGATTAATTTCCTAATTTTGGTTATTTGTATGTATTTAATTAATTATTATGAAAAATAATTACATGTGGAAATGGGTTGTCAATATAGGAGGGTGTAGTAGTAAATCCAACTTGTCTAGGATAAAAAAAGGCAACAACATAAAAGCAAGCAAAAGCAACCTGTCATAAAAAAGATGGCATCTGTCAAAAGCTGGGAAAAGTAAGGCATTTTTAAAAAGAAAGAAAGTGAAGGAAAAACAATCATACATAAAGAAGGAAAATTTTGTTCAATGAGGGTGTGGTTTCTAATTTTGTTTAAGGATGCAAATAAAGGAAACATTACCTTATGTAGAAACTTGCTAATTTCCTCAAGGAAGGCGCACTCATGGATTAGGGTTTACAAGTGGGTAACTTTCTCAACAGGTGGATGACTTCTTCAACAATTCACTCAGTCTATAAAATAATGTTTCCAACTCCTTTGAACAAATTTTGACCATTAGTCTTTTGATGTTAAGTGAAGCATAGCTTCTTTTCTTAGTGATGTGCCTCAGCTACCTTGGGTGATGTGCCCCAAGCTTTCCTAGTCTCTTCTATATTCTCTTCTATTCTTTAGTGCAGCTACAAAGAGTAAAGGAGAATACATTGAAGACTAATACCAAGATCATATATCATCCATTCATCATTTTAAATCGAGCTTCGATGAAGGATACTTCACTTATGCTCTCAGAGTTGCAAGATTGGTGCCGGGTGTTTGTTTCAAGCCACTATTATTCAGTATTAGGAACCATTGAGGGAGATAATATCCTTCAATATCTTCCTAATATTCTCATCTTCTTCTCATATTTATGATCTCCAATATACATAAATATTTTTGCTCAAGGAGGTTGTAATTCCAAATTTTATGTGAGAGATGCATTCCAATGCTCATTTAATGAGCCTTTTGTAAGTATTCATGTATTGAAAATAGTGCCATGGATAAAATACTGATATATGAGTTTTATTATGTTAAATGTGGTATTATAGACCTATGATATTAATTATTTGCATATATGATAAGTTATAGTAGAAAATTTACCTTATTTGCTTACACATGCTCTTTAGCTAGTTAAAATTGACTAGTTTTATTGTTTCCAATGCCATGAATGTTATGTGTGCTCAAATTTCATTATGTAAGTTGTTGTATATCAAATAATCACCCAAAATAAAAAACAAAAAAACTCATAGAAATGGATTTAGTTGAGGATGTATAGTGTTTGGAATACCCCCTCTGCGCAAACAATTTCTAGGCCAATTTCCTAGTTTTTCCCAAAACTCACCCAAACACTCCCTAATGGTCCAGAAATTTTCTAAAATTTATCAAATGGACATTGTATTCCTAAAAATAGAGTGATAACTTACATAATCCATCCTTATCCTTGGTTTCTTATAATTGGCTGTTCGAATCTAAGTTTGCACCAGTTGGGACACTTAGAATCCAGGTAGCAGACTTCATCCTGGATGATGCTCAAAACCTAAAAGGGCCCAATATACAAGTTCTTAGGGATCTGAAATTTTAGTCTCCAAACCTGTATTTTTATTTCTCCCACAACCCTCTACCACTCCCAGTTTATGTCATTACTGCCTATGTTTTTCCTTGTTGAAAAAAGTGCTTAGTATTATGGTAAAAGTTTATTCCAGTTTTGAAAATATCAACAATAAGAGTTAATATTTAAAATCTAATTTAGATCAGGGATATTACACACACACACACATCACTGTTTAACACAAAATTTATCTTTCAAGAAATAAAATTATAATTAATCACATGAAATATTCCAAAAAATACATGAAATAAAGTCCATGAAATCACAACATGAAATACATTCCTTCTTATTCCATTTCATTCTACTTCTCCTAGGATATGCGAAATACATCAAAATTAAGTGAAATCAAAACACTTGAAAAACATATACTTGAAACAAATTCTGACCAATTTTAAATTCAAATTCAATCATGCATTAGGTACATACTTTAAGTTACTTGAAATGCATGAAAGATTCATGAATTGCATTATATACATACTCTACCAAGATACATGAGATGCATTAAACATGATTTCCAACCAGTCATGCACATGAAATGCACCATGTAATTCAACCAATATCATGAAGTGCGTCAAGTATACCAACCAACGTCATGAAGTGCATCAAGTATACCAACCAATATGAAATGCTTCAAGTATCTCAACCAAGTTCATGAAGTGCATCAAGTATCTCAAGCAATATGAAGCGCATCAAGTATCCTTTCTTCATGAAATGCATTCTATAGTCAATCAATCCCATGCATATACTTTTCCAACAATTACATGGAATACTATCAAGATACTTTTACAACAAGTTGCATGAAATATTAATATGATACTCCAAGGATGCCTTTCAACAAAGACCACAAAGATACTTCTTTAACAAAGATAACTTCTCTAATAATATCATTATGATACGTTTCTAATAAATATAATAAAGAAATTTTCTAACAAAGATTATAAATATCACAAGAAAAACTTCACACACTTTACAGCAAAGGGAAAGCAAATTTATAAGTAATAGTCCAAAATTAGAAATGCAATATCAAATCAAATATGCAATTACCAATGCACCTTATTATTTACCATGCAATAATTAATGCCTATTGATAATGCATTTTCTATTTCATCCTAATGCATTCCATTCTAATGCATATAATATTCAGTCATTATACAAGTTTCCAATCATAATAACACATAGTAATTATCTAAGTACCCATAAATTAATTGTAAAACAAGAATCATTTCAATATTAATTAATTCAATGCATACTCAAGCAAGCATTTCAAGATCATTCTAAACATATGAATGCATTTTGTGCAGAGGGATTAGGTTTATGCCCCTCATTTCTCAAATTACTCAATACAATATGCATGAACATTATACCTAATGCATATGCATAACCAACAAACAATATGTAGGCATAATCCTTGCAATTACCAATCAATAATTATACCATGCACAATACTTAAGCATTTGTCAATTAATTCAATGTACAGTAAGAGAGGCAATGTACAATGGACAAGCATTGACCAATCAAGTGACCGATTAGTCAAAGAGGCAATAAATAGTAATAAGCATCGACCAATCAAGTTATTGAACAACAAAAGAGGCGATGCACATGTATCAATCAATCAAAGCATTAAACAATAAAATAGACAATGCACATTAAACAAGCATTGACCAATCATATTACTAAACAATAAAATGGGCAATGCAAAGTGAACATACATCGACCAATGAATCTACTGAACATTAGATATGTA
The DNA here is from genome assembly GCA_001517045.1 of Pseudotsuga menziesii. Lineage (NCBI taxonomy): Eukaryota > Viridiplantae > Streptophyta > Pinopsida > Pinales > Pinaceae > Pseudotsuga > Pseudotsuga menziesii. The sequence goes on from LPNX010578157.1 coordinate 125,426, forward strand.
ATGCATAGTGCTTTCCAATCAATATATGAACAATAAATATGTAAAATTAATTAATTCTAAAGCATACGATAAGCTGATCTTTAATCTCTTAACTTCTGAATTAAATAGTAAGATACAACCAAACTAATCTTTGAAGTGAGGCTTCTGAATCTTCCATTAACATAAGGGGGGTTAAATTTATTTCACAAAGCACATTTATAATCTCCAAATGCACGTAAAAATAAGGTTTATAACTTTGTATAAGGCCCAACAATCGTAGTGTTGGAACCTAAGATATGATACCACTTTGTAATGTACCTGACCCCAAAACAAAGGCCAAAAGCACCAAATGACTAGGGGGGAAACTAAATCGATTCAAAGCACAATGGGATAAGGTTTATAAGTCTAGTTCATCAATCCATCAAGATAAATAATTTAATGCATTCAGTCTTTTAAAATATGTAATGATGCAATGCATTTATTTTCCCAATGCACATGCGAATCTAGGCAAATGCAACACGCATGCAACCAGATTTACACTTCTAATTAAAAATGAGTTTAAAATTTATCTAAAAATAAAATAATCATATATATACTGACACCTACAACCATCTACACCATTTATAAATCAGATTATGATAATTTCAAAATAGAGATTACTACACTAGTAAAACTAGATTTGCATCACTTAGCAATTACAAAATTGCAACACTTATTAAACCGAGAAAGAAGGCTATCATATACAACCATTTTACCATGATCAAACCCAGAAATTCATGGCTTTCATATACAAACATATAAATCATTTAAAATTAGATCATATTTTCATTAAGAATTAGATCCCGCAAAGCATACAAAAACTAGTTAATTTCATTAGAAAGATCATCCAATAACCATTCAAATCCCTACAAAACCAACTGTGAGTCCAAAAAAAGGAGCATAAAAGCCATAAGGCGCACTCTACAACCACCAAGGGTGAACTAGCATGTTCTTGTACAACTATGTAACATTATATAATAAGATATATATAAAAACTATGAATTCAATCTAGTTTTATAGTAGAAAAAAACCATTTTCTAGCAGTCAAAACTCAGTAATTTCATCTGTAGAATGATATGATAGATTTGATCAAACATGGAGGGCACACTTGTAGGTTAAGATAAATCCAGACATCATACTTAACACACATATCTATTATATCAGTCAGTACAATAATTTTTTCAAGCATAACTATTCAATGAATGTTCTGAAAACCAAGCATTTTCATCTGCATATTCATGTACAGATATGATCATCCATAGAGGTCACACTTGTAGAGTAAGCTACAACAAATAACACATGAATAAATATATTTCATGCCTCCATCAATATCAGATTTCAAAATCAAGGTGTATACATTAGTTTCTAAGTAGTCAAACCATTAAATCTACATCCAACCATTGATACATAAACCATGCACATTAACAGTAAACAATTCAGACATCAAGGGATCTATAGAAACATCATATAAACATGTAAATTAACATAAAATAAGTCACTTATCTTATCAAGAGGTAACTAGCATCAACCGATCCACATACCACCCAACCTTAGGAATTCCCAAGCCAAATCCTTTTGGACATGCCACCCCCGAGCTGAGGCCACAGATCCACAAGCACAGGTGCACTCAAGAATAGCTCAAAATAACAGTTTGTGAAGCCAAAACTCTATTCCTCACCACCTAATTTCTCCTCCACCCCACTATTAGGTTCAATGGTAATCCCTTCACCACACATATCCCTCAGGACATTGCCATTCACCATCAAGATTTATGTGTAGGTACAGGATGAAGAGAAGTAGTGGACACAAAGGAACTACAACATATTTTATTGGGATTACATCAAACACAAAAAAATATTACAGTTCCTTCAAGAGCATTGTTCACACATAGCAGAGCATACATGGATTTCCAGGCTCACAAGCTTATCATGCTCTCAACAAGAATGGCATGCACAACAACCAATTTTACAAATTGGTTGGAACACAAAGTTTCAATGAAAGATTCATTATAATTTTCTTTGTCGAATTGTGAATATTTTTATCAATGCGGTCTTATTTGAGTCAAATATCATCAAGTCTCATATCTACTCCCTTGTCTTGAGTAATCAATATCCTTTTAAAATAAATGATCAATAAAATGAACTAGACGTGTTATTCTTTGATATAAAATCTACAATAATCTAGGTTTTGGAGCCTTGGTTGTAGTATTGGAGAGTAAATTCTCCAATACCACATAAAAGAAAACTAGGAGTTGACTAGTTAAGTGGAAAATCCATCAGTAGAAAGTGACATTTCTTAAAAAAGTGTGCCTTACACATTCAACAAGCATGAGGTCAAGTTGAGTCAATTATTGAGATTATACCCTCATTTCTTTGTTAGTGGGATATGCATGTATGGGAGCTTTAGGTGAACTGGAAATTCCTCGATGTAAGATAATTTTTCTCTAGATTTTAATGCTCAGGAATCAACCCTATATTCACTGCCCATATGCAGAAAATTGACCCACAACCATTCCAATAGAGTATCAATTGGGAAGTGGTAAGCATAGTTTCCTTCCCTATGTCTTTCATCAATGGATTGCAAGTGTGCAATGCTTGTGTTAACTAAGAAACACACATAACATCTGCCTCAACTCCCCTGGAGGGTGCTCAACTTTATGAGGTACTTTCACATTGGATGATTATTGTCAGAGGGTTTCCACAATTCTCTCTTGTTCCTTTGTTAGTTGAACTTGGGCCCTAAAAATTCTAGGCCAAATTCTAGAAGGTATTCTTCATATTCTCTTCACTGACATTGTATTTGGGACCTAATAACCTCAAAATTGGTGTTTGAGAGAGTTTGATGACTATTGAAATTTGTTATGAGTTTTTGTAGTGGAGTGCTTATTTGAGGTAGCTAGGATAGGTTACATGTTAACACCTAAATCTCACACCCATGGACATTTTTGCAATTCTCACAGTAGGGTGTCATCAACATATAGAATTCATCCCATCGAAGACATCCTCATCAAGATAAAACAAGTAATATGAGTAAATAAATGCCCAAGAATAGTCAAAAGACAAGGCTGCATGACCAAACATTTGTTTAAGTGTTCTACTACACACATTACTAGTTCTGCGCCCACACTAAACCTGCATTTATTTACGTTTGATATTTACGCGACTGTCAAAATGATGAGATCTCAACAATACACCACACATTAAAGGATCGTGAAGGACCCTCACCTACACAATTTCGAACTTATCTTCTCAATATGATGAATGAGAATTTAATAGCCCCCATTATGTACCCTGAAGCTAGTTCATGAGGTGACAGGGTTCACACTTGGATGTAGTTGTTTCTTGGCCACCTCTTGTCCTATAAAAGGAATCCATGGGCATGCATATTGTAAGAGAAATATATAGAAAGGTTACACTGCTAGAATTTTATTGGAGCTTCTTCATAGACCATCTCTTCCACACCTATTAGAATTCCCCAAGCTCCCTTTCCTCCTTTCTTTAAGTAGAAAGTGTTTCTCCCATTTTTCCTCCTTCCTCAAGGAGCAATATCTTAATAATTTTAGTTTAGTTTAGCATTGTTGAAGTTGTTTTTTCTCTTGGGTGCTTTATATACCTAAATCACAGTTGCTACTGTATCATTGGCCGCAAATTGCAAGGATAATAGGGATGATTGATCACCCTTGTGTCATTTTCCTCATAATAGTATTTATGGTGACTCCACTTCATTTTTGTCCACTTCTTCTTAACTACATTGTTATTTGTTAGATAGATAATTTTTGGTTTATTGTCCTTTGTAGGTGAAAAGGTCCATACCCTTAATCCCAAGAATTCAACCTCCATTTGGTTGTAATATATGTTTCAATAGACACACATATCCCATCTCCTCGAGTGAACATTATACACATAGAATTATTTGTGAGTCACACTAATTGCACATGCTAACATACCCTCACCTATGCAGTTCATCTTTCACTATTTGTGTCACATTTTTTCATTTTAATCACACTAGTACGCGACAATGAGTGTTTTTTACGCACTACTGCGGTCCTCTCTATGTGTTTTGTGCATTGCTGTCTCATTTTATTTGATTTTTATTTATTTCTCACATCCTTGCAGCCCCAATGCCTGCTCACTAATGAACTAGAATTAATTAACTTTCAATAGTTACATTTGTCTATAGTAATGAGCTCACCTAGCCTAATAATAGGAAGTAAAGGGGTCTTCCCTTGAAATCTATCTAGGAAACTAACCTTGAGGCTTTCAATGGGCCTCATTATTATCACTAGTATTGAAGATATTATATGTTCTTTTATTACTTTACATATTTTGTTAGAGTAGTGTAAATCCACTTTTGCACATAATAAAGGACCTAAAGACTCTAATCTCACAAAGAATACTCTCCACCTCACACTTCTTGTTAGATTGATGAATCAGAAAAGGGGGAGAAGTGTGAAATACCTCGATTGCACACTTTTACTTCATTAGCATTATTTTAGTTGCAAGCACCATTAGCATATTTTAGAGTTGGAGATTAAATATCCATTTGCTTTTACTTTATGCTATTTAGTTAGTTGCAATAGATAATTTTATTACCTCACATGTGTTTACATCACTAGCACACATGAAGGGACCTAAAATATTTTCCAATCCAATTATGCTCTTCACCTCACATTACTTATAATCTTGGTGAATCAGAAGGTAAAGGAGTTTTTAAATACATCCCTTACACACCTTAACCAAATTTGAACCCTTAAAATCAACTAAAATCCTCCACAAGAGGTCACAAAACAATATTTTAGTTAGGTAGGATTTAATGGTCTAGGCATATAAACAATGCCCATCAATCTAGTTTCAATAGGATTTGAAACATAACATTGTTGACTTATAGGATACTACCAAATATTGCTATCATAAAGTCTCAAATACAACCCATATAAGAAGGTGTGATGCTTAAGGACTTTGAAGCGTAGGTACAAATGCCCTACTCCCCCCTATGAGTCACTCAGATTGTTTCTATGGGGACGACACTATACCACCTAGGAAGAACCATTAATCCACACTTGACATGTGTATATTAGTGGCCAAAACTTAGGATATCACCAAGGAGCAATGGTGAGTGCCATTGACTCTTGAAGTCAAATATTTCCATTGGGAAGTGTTTCTAGTCCTTTCGTAACACAACTCCGTTGGTAGTATAATTGGATCTTTATTACCTTCTCTAGTCAATCATTGTCTAGATTCCATTGTGACCAACAATTGTGCTTTTGGAAGGCCCAATTAAATTTGAGAGGAAGGATATTAGGTATTTAAATTTACATTTATTTTCATTCTAAATACAATTTCACAAAACTCGTAATTAAAAAGAACCACCATGTGGAACCATTTGCACTAAAACAAACATTGCGCATATCACTCACTCTTACACCATTTTACATTTATCGTGGTTGGCATCTTTTTTCTTTTGTTCAAAATTCTGTTTGTTCCCAACATCACTCTCACTTTTTATACTAGACTTCCACCATAGAGGAAAAAAACTCCCCAAGGCAATCCTGTATTCTACAAGGGATATCCCCTCTCTCGAGGGGTATTTTTCCACTTTATCCCCATGATGGTTCACAAGGGAGATACTCTAGTTAGGGCCACTACCACACCACATCGATTGGATCCTACGGGTGAGTTCATTCCTTGCTTGATTCATTTTCTCCTCTTGGAGAGAATTTAGATCCTTTCACTTCATCCTCTTACAGAAGAGGAAACCCATTATTTCCAACCTGTGGAGGAATTTCCTACACTTCCCTCTCTTCAGGGCTAGGCCACACAACATCCTCTTCTTCACATTGAAGACAATATCACTTCCCCATACTCCCTATTCTCCCCATTGAAGAGACAACACATAGAGTACAATGTTGATGTCAAATACAAACCTACCATTCATGCCTATCTTGAATCTACCTGATATAGTGAAGTTAATTAATGATCCCATAGATCATGATGCAACATGGATTTCTATGCCCAATAAGCTCCCCTCATACATCCCTTAGTTTGAAGGGAAATGAGGAGATGGTTGCGTTAACCATGTCATGTCTTTCCACCTATGGTGTTCCTCCAACAACATACTAGAGGATTTTGTGAGGCTTTTCCTCTTTCAACACACTCTCACCAATACATCTACAAAATGGTACATGAACCTACTAAGGGATTCCCATGCCACTTTTGGGACAATAGACACTGCATTTCTCACCTACTTTCAATTACCAATACACCATTACCTCGGTCTCTAAATTCTCACGAATTTTTGGAAAAACACTTCTATGCACAAAGAAGACTACATCCATGAGTGGCGTAGGCATCTTAATTTGTGCAAAATATATATTCAACCTCGGTTCCTATTGGATTGGTTTATCAAATCTCTCTAACCCACCATAGAAAATGATGTGGCAACCTCCTTGCTGTAAACTAAGAAAGAGACCATCTTGAAGGCCCAACTCTTTGATCTTATCTATGCATAGTTTGGGTATCTATACACCATCCTTCTTGATACCCCTCAGCATTTTTCTTTGGAACCCCCCATGCAGGGACATCACATTCTGTGAATGGTAATACTAGGTCCATTTCCTAACAAGGAAAATATCCCCCACAGCTAGATTCTATACCACCTCCAATGATGGTGCAGTATCCAACCATCCCTAGTGTGTCCCCAGTGTGTCATGATATCCTACTATTCTCCCAAATCCTCCATTTGGATAGATATAGTATGGACCCTACAATCCTACTTACCCTAATGCAAGCCAAACACCAATGGTACCTACACTGCAAATGGTGCAACCTGCTCCTACATCCACAATGTATGGAGTGAAACAAGCATATATACCACCACCAAGGTACAATGTTTACTGCCCATTTCCTATGTCCTCCTGGTTCTATCCTTATGCCTCAAACGGGGGTTAATCTATTCCATCCTTATTTCCAACAACAAACTCAACAATTTGAGAATTAGAACACCACCAAGTACCATAACCATCAAAATCAGGGGAGGAAAAAAAGTAAGAACAAGTAGAACCAACAACATGGGGAAAAGGGCAAGCCCCCTTCACAACATAACCAAAACTTGGGTAACTAGAACGCGGGGATTAATAACCCCACTAAAATAGGGAAAACAACAACTTGAGGGAAAATTATTCTTTCTCAATATGTGGAGAGTATGTTTACTAAACTCACCATTGTCCACTTATCCTTGAATTCCAAAACTTGGTGGAAGTGAAGAAAAATACAATATAAAACCCCCGTTAGGTTTCTAATTCCCATAGCCCCAACAAATTGTCTTGCATAAACCATTTTTCAATCAAGGGATAGTTACCCAAAAAAAAATCTACATGAACATGACTGAAGTCAACCTCCTTACTCGAGCTAAAGGCTATGGTGGTCACAACCCTCCTCAAGAAGAAGACATACCTACTCCTTTGAGATTCCCTTTGCAAATTTTGCACCCAAGCATGGAACAAATATTGAGGATTCCAAAGGTGTCACTTAGGCATACCCCTTATAACCCCCACATGAAATCCACCCACAACTACAATATTGTGGTTGTATTGGCTTAGTCTTCAGATGCTATGTCCACATTAGAATCTCTCCAGTCATGCCCAACCCAAATTAAGGAAGGCATTACCCAATGCACTGGGCTTTGCCAAACCTTCTAACTCTCTCCTCACAAATTTTGATCTTGGAAAAGGTTAACTAGGACTACCATCATCGGTCACATTCCAAGTCCGAGTCACCATTAAAAAACATTATGATTCATCGATGCATCATCTATGAAGGTGCATCCACTTGTGTCATATACTCAAACATTTGGAAAATATTGGGATCACCCGAATTAGTCCCCTCATCTATCACCCTTTGTGCATATGATGGGAAACCTTCCCAATCATGACAATTGTACCAAAATGTTCCCATCAAGCTAGGGGCAAAAATGGTAATGATAAATATTGAAGTTGTCGATGCACAACTTTACTACAATATCCTTTTGGGTCATAGCTACATGTACACCATGAAAGTAGTCGCCTCTTTGGTATACCACATCATGATGTTTCACTTTAATGGGAAAATGATCACCCTTGACCAAATCAACTACTATGACCCTCATGACAACACTAACCTAAAAAACATCCTACCCATGGTAGAATAAGTGACTCAACCACATTACATTAATGTATGCCCAGGTGTGTACAAGGATTCTGACCTCCTAGGGCCATATTCATGTCCTATGCTTGAAATCCCCACCTCAACAAATGGTCTGATATGTATTATTTTCACCTTTGAAAATGAGTCTCCCACCCTATCGACATCAACTTTGACACCTACAACTAGTCATGCATTGAACATACATTAACTCCATCTATTCCAACCATCTTTTAAATCCCAGACTTATACCCCTCCATATGAGTTCAATAGATGCCGATCATGTCTTAGTTAACTATTGCTAGCCTCAAAACCTGTAGAAAATTATGAGTTCATTCCATTACGAACCGTTATGCCATTAATACCTCACATCATTCCAATGACACCCACACCTAAACCACCACTGTATGTCGCTAAACCCACCAATGGGGGCATAAGTCAACCCAATTTGAAAGCATCAATTACAACCAACCACGTTCCCAAACCATCATCAAGGGATGCTAAGCCTAAAGAAAGGGACATAACTCAACAAAAGTTGAAATCTCCATGTAATGTTCCCAAGTATGATATGCAGACCTGAACACTAACTAATGCTGTAATTAAATAAAATTTCTAATATTAAATTACAACCACTCAGTGAATCTTTAGAGTAGGTAATTCAAGGTGTTTTGTTGGGAAATTTGAAGACATGGGAGTAGGCAGTGGAAAGAAACCAAGAGTAAGCCTTAGAACAGTGAATTCTTTTCCCCTAACACATTTAGATTGGGGACCATTCAAGTTTTAGAGTTCGCTATGAAGAAACCTACTGCCACCTTCCGTCCTTTTGACCAGGGGCTTGGGAAAACATGCAGAGGTGTTATCAGGCTTTCAGACATCATAAAATATGATTTGGGATAGTTCATAATAGATTTGGAGATGTCTGAGGATTTTAGGAAAGAATTGGGGTTTTTAGGCAATTTTGGCCTAGTGGGGACCTGCGCAATGGTGTTGGTAGGCAGTTTTGGGGTAAGTTATATTATGCATAGCATTGCGAATACTGCCTAAGGTCAAATATGATGTCCAAGGTGGAAAATGACGTGCATGGTGGGTTAACCATATTTTATGTATTTTGGTCATATTTTGTAGATTTGGACCGCATTATGTGGATTGTGGTCATTATTTTGTAGATTTTGTTAAGAAGTAGTTAGGAAGTTGGCTTAAGTGGACCACCAATGTAAAGGTGCAAGCCTATAAATAGATGTATAATTGCAAGTGTTAAGTCTTATTTTTTTTTATCTTGGCTTTTTACTTGGATGCTTTTTGGAGGATTAAGATCTGGGTATGAATTGAGATCCTTCAATCTGTGTATGAGAACTAAGGAACTGTTTTGGAGAATCTGTGTTTTGATGCGAAGGTTAATATGTCATGACTAAGATTGAGCAGAACCATTGTGTCTTTTTCTATCTTTTTGTTTTCCTATTTTCTACGATCTAAATGTGAATGTGATGTGTACCTAGGATTGATGCGATGTTTCTCTACTATGAGTGATGATATACTATTAGATATGTTTACGCATCAATGTTCATGCCGCGATTCAAGTATGCTAATGTGATCTAGTGAACGATGACATGATTATGTTAATGCATAATTTGAATAATTAGATATGTTGAATAATGCTACATTGAGTTGACAAGTAGATGCACGATCCTCCTTCACACGATGAAAACTTGGTTTCAACAGTTCTCCCTCGAACATCGCGGGTGAGAATTCATATGCTCTACAGGTGTTGTCAGACGGGGTAAAACCTTTCTGGGCTAGTGCTCAGGTAGATCATAGTGGTTTGTGTGTTGATAGAGAGTGAACCCCTGTCGATGAGTTTTTTGTCAACAAATGGTTCCATTGCCAGGACCTTAGTACTAAGGGAAGGAGGACATGCTGTGGCATCTGATGAGACCAGAAATTCAAGACTGGTTTGGCCAGAAGGCACATGAATTTGTTGAGAAAGAAAATAAGAACCCTAGAGTGACAACATCAAAGTGGTTGGCAGAGTTCCTATATTCTGATCTACATGAGTACTTTTTCTCTGATTTTTCGATCATCTTGTATGAGTGGTTTGCGCAGTTGACATATCGAATTTTTTTTTCCAAGGAGGTGAACCAACTGGCTGGACCTCGGAACTAATCCAAAATTTGCAGGAGGTAGACAACAAAGCATCAAGGGTTGTTTAAGTTTGGCTTGACAGTATCTTGGAGGGATATATCACTGAGTTTGTGGTAAACATAGTTAAATCTTACAACGATGCAGAAAGGGAGTTCTTCAATGCACGGACAGGTAGGTTTCTGTTGTCATTGCAATTGTTTATTAAGATGCTCATCTGCGAAAAAGGGATATTGAAGATGAACTACATAGAGTATAAATTTGGTGTGCGGAGGCTGCAAGTATCATGGAGACGAGGGTTGGATGGAATGATACAGGGTATATGGATGGAAGTTATGACGGGCTTGTGAGGGAAGCTGAGGAAGGAAGTTGTATTACGAGAGGAGGAGAAAGGTTTCAACAAGAGAAGAGGCAGAGGATAAGAGAGAGTTCTGTTGTGAGCAAGATGCAATATCGTGAAGGAAGACCACACTAGACGAAGCAAACCTACAACGATAAAGGAGATGATCAGGCTATGCCTGAGCCCAAGGAAAGACTGACCTAGAGAAACAATGTACCCACACCTCCATGCGTTGCGCTACACTCAGGAAGAAAATAAGTTTGACACCAAACTATCCAATGTGTCAACAACACTCTAATAGTAGCGGATCAATGACTATAGGAAGAAGGCCCAGGATGGAGGGCGATGATGCAAATTTACCCCTATTTCATGGGAACAGGACCGAGGATCCTGAGCAATACTAGTTCTTATGTGAAGCAGTGTGGACCGTCAAAGAAACTCCATATGATGATGTCAAGAAGGGACAATTGTCGACAACCCTTTGAGTTCATGCACTGGATTGGTTCATGAAGTTTGTACAAGTTCCTATGCAGGGAACTCCAACAAATACTCTGGCATAAATTAGAAAAGGATTGATTGAAGAGTTCAAAAATTGAAATCTACTACACAATATATTACAGAATTGAAGGAGATTAAGCACCATCCAAATGAAACTGTCTGGGATTTCGATCAGCGATTCAAGACGTCGATGGCAAGAATCGACTTTGAGATGAGTGATGTTCAACATAAGGAATGGTTCATCATGGTGTTAGTACCTCATATAAAACTATCATTGATGCAACAAAAGATTGCGACACAGAACGAGGCTCTGGAGATTGTGATGAAGTTAGAAGCTTCACCTGTTGGTGAGAATGCAGTCGGTATGAACCAGATTCAGACACAACTGGTGAATGTAACCCTCATGTTGCAAGATATCAAGAAAGGAAAAGAGAATCATGAGGAAGTGTAGTGTAATCACGTTGCACAGAGGGACATGATAAGGATCAATTCCCGGATTTCCAAAATTACCTGTTGTCAGGAGCACCAAACCCATTAAGTTATGGTGGTATGCCATGGTGTCATATATTCCAAGTTTATGGGCATCGACATGAAGATTGTGGATATATGCAGAAGATGGTCATGAAGCCAACGAATTTATATTGCACATTTTGTCGATCTGTTGGACATGAAGATAAGGATTGTCGCACATATGATATACTCCAGGACGAAACAATGGACATGTACTATGTGAAGGGAGAATACTAATGAACATTGCAGCAACTGCAGCAGCAGTTGCAGGTGATACAACCACCACCTCAACCACAGTTTGTACTACAGTCGCAACCGTAGATGCAGTTTGTATCGCAATTGCAATCACAGATGCAGTTTGTATCAAACCACAACCGCAGTACAATCAGATGCAGCTGGCTCCACAACATCTACATTATACTCAACTGTAGCAGTATGTTCAGTAACGACTGAATCCTCTACAGCAACAATTAAATCAACAACAATATCAACAGCAAGGAGGATTATGAGGAGGATGAGGTGGAGCCTTTGGTGAAGGAGGACAATGAGGTCGTGGACTAGTGCAATGTTATAATTGCGGAGTGCGGGGAAATTATCAAAGAGAATTCCCACAATTGCAACCATGGTGTACATATTGTATCGATGTTGACCACACTGTTGAGAACTTCCCAGAACTGATCACGAAGTGGCAAGCAGGAAAAATTACGCAATTGTAGAACCAGAACTAGAACTAGTTGCAGAACTAGAACCAGTTGCAGAACTAGAACCAGTTGCAGAACTAGAACCAGTTGCAGAACTAGAACCAAATTCAAAATCAGAACCAAAATGAAAATTAGAATGTGAACCAACCAGTGAATCCCCCACCAAACCTGAACTAGGGGTTGACAGTTTCAATGATCTCAGCAGAACCCAGGATACTGATGTTGCTGTCATTACTCATGTAGGTGCAACGACGGGAGAAGATATCCCATTTCCAAAAATACGATTGGATGGAAAGAATAAGGTGCAGTTCAATGTCGACGCTGAGAAAGATACATTCTTTAAAGCACATGATGCAATAAGAAGATATCTAGGTAAGTTTCTTGTTTATGAAATGCCAACTACTTTTTATTCAACTTCAGTAGCAGGGCCATCGCAATAGCATGGTACCTTGCAGAACTTCTTTGAAAGTTCCTTGTCACTAGAAAAGGATCCTGATGCTCTTGTCGAGATTGAGATTCTACTTCATCGACTGACCAACGGATGGAAAGAGTCCACGGTGAAATATTTACATAAGAAAAAGACGAGAAAAGAGATGTGAATGAATATTCATATTGAGGACTATGAGGTAGATTCAGTCATATTGGATCTAGGCTAAAAAGTCAATATTCTAACAAAGCATACATGGAAAAATATGGGGAGCCCATAGTTGGTTTGGTCCCCCATGCAACTGTGACTTGCTAATCACGCTAGAGTAATACCGATGGGGCGGGTTCTGCGTCTTGCAGTGGAAGTTGAAGGGATGAAGACTTATGGCGATTTTGATGTTATTGAAGTTGTTGATGGAAAAGGATCATATCCCACGTTGCTGGGGATTGGATGGGCCAATGATAATATAGCGGTGATTAATTTTAAGAAGTGTGTGACAACCTTTGAAAATTGTGACATCAGAGTCATAGCTCCGATGGATCCAATTGAAGGACGAAGATATGTTGAACTAGTTAAGGAAGAAGTTGTAAGAGGATGGGATCATGCAAATAACATGTTAGAGGATTACATCCATCCAATTGCCGATGGGGAAGTTGGTTGGCACGGCTCTAGCTCTGCGTCTTTCGACTCTGATGATGCTTTGGAGAACTGACAGAATTGAATGCATGAGGTATTGCTAAGGAAGTGTGTCTTGATTACTCAGTCATTGTGCAGAGTCACAACCGAGACTGTTGAATTACCAGTATATGAAGGAATGCTTGAGTTATATGAGTTTCTAGTGGAATTTGAGGATAAGGTGTCAGAACCACAATGATTGTTGGCACTGGATGAAGCATTAAAGGCAATGCCACCAAGTTGGTGGGAGACACATAAGAAGTTGATCACTGGGTGGTCGCAGTGTCAAATATTGATGATAATTTTCTTCGGCGATGCAGAAGAGTACCACACCAGAAGGTACGATGAGAGGAATGACCTTGGTGATCATATGATCAAGTGTCATACCTTTTTGGCATCGCGACCAAAGGATGAGTGGGTCTATGATTTATTCCACATGTTGGATGAAATGCCACGATTATGGTATGTATTCAGCGAAGTTGTACAGAGATATCACTACTTGGGAAGAGTTGAAGGTTTGCTTCAATCACACCTTCAGTTTTGCAGATACCAATCCAGATATTCATAGTGCACTACAGCACATCTGTGATGTTGCTCTAAAGGTAGTTCCAGTTTCATATCCAATGGATCCTCATACACAATGTTCGATGCAATTGATGATGGAGTGCTACAATGTGATAGGAGAACCGGACGATGGTGATGATCTGTAGAGAATAAATATTTTAAAGACATAAGGGATTCAGGATGTCATAGCACCTAACGTACCAACAGATCCAATGAATCAACCATTGAAAATTCAGAAGGTCAACATTTAGAAAAATGAGAACCAACAGTTTGAAAATTTTGGGGACTACTTGGATGAAGAAACGATGGAAAAAATCACAAATTTGTTGCATGAATTCCAAGATTTGTTTCTGACAAAGTTTTCTGAGATGAAGGGAATATTGGGATATTTGGGAGAGATGAAGATCCCGTTGAAACTAGATGTGAAACCAGTGAAGCAGCGGCCGTATCATTTGAATCCACGATGCAAGGAGAGGGTCAAGGTTGAGCTTGACAGAATGTTGGATGCTGTGATAATAGAACCGGTTAAGGAATCAGAATGGATCAGTCCCATGGTCATGCAAGACAAGAAGACATGTGAGGTTCGGATTTGTGTTGACCTTAGAAAATTGAATGACGCGTGTTTGCATGATCCATTTCTGACACCATTCACTGATGAGGTGCTAGAAGGAGTGGGCGGTCAAGAAATCTACTCATTCACTGATGGATTTTTTGGCTATCACCAAATTAAGACCGCGAAAGAAGATCATCATAAGACAACCTTTGTTACTGAATGGGGATGTTTTTAGTACACAATGATTCCATTTGAACTGAAGAATGCACCTGTGATATTCTCCCAGATTGTTGTCATTGCATTCAAATATTTTATTCAGAATTTTTTGGCGGTCTATATGAATGATTGGATGGTTTATGGATTGATCAAGGACCATATGGTGAACCTGCAACTGATGTTGGAGCGCTGTCGATAGCATCATATCACACTGAACTCGAAGAAGTGTATTTTTTGTGCACCTTTTGGGATGTTTTTGGGACACATTTTTTGCAAGTAAGGACTATTGGTTGACGCAGCAAAGATTGCGCTGATTTTGAGCTTGCCACCCCCTACAAATGTGAAGCAAATTAGAGTGACACTGGGATGCACAGGACACTACTAGAAGTTCATCCGTAGTTATGCCACGATCACAGACCCTATGTAGAGGTTGCTAAAGAAGGATGCATTATTTGTATGGAGCCAAGAGTGTCATGGAAGTTTTGATACGTTGAAGACCGAGATGGCTTCCACACCAATACTGGTTTTTCTTGATTGGACTAAGGAGTTCCATGTCCATGTGGATGCATCATCAATTATGTTGGGAGTGGTATTGGCACATCCAGGGGAAGGAGATATTGATCACCCGATTTCTTTCGCTAGTCGAAGGCTGTCATCTATGGAGAAAAAGTATACTACATCAGAGAGGGAAGGTCTAGCAATGGTATATGCACTACAGAAGTTTTGAAATTACCTATTGGGTGGTCATTTCAAGATATTCACAAACCAGTCTACTTTGAAATACCTGGTCAATAATCCTGTGTTGGGGGGGGAAGATATGCCATTGGCTACTTCTCTTTCAGGAGTTTTATTTTGAGATAATTGTGAAGCCAGGTCGCTTGAATGCTGGCCCAGATCACTTATCATGAATTAAGACGGGTGAAGAACCAACGAATATTGAAGATGGGTTTCCAGATGCACAACTATTCAGAGTTGAGATGGTGATGATTATTACAAGCAAAAAGTTGATTTTTTAGCAATGGGAACAACACCAGAAGGGATTACTACAAGTCAAAAGAAAAAGTTGGTTGTTAGAGCCACAAATTTCCAGTTTATCGCTGGACAACTCTATAATCTAGTACTGGGTGAGATATTATGGAAATGTTTCATACAGCTTGAACAAGGGAAAATATTGGTAGAGGCACATGCAGAAGTCGCAGGTGGACACTACAAAGGTCGCGCTACTGCCAAGAAGGTGCTTTGCACAGGGCTTTGGTATCCCACTGTCAATGGTGATGCAGCAGACTATGCACGCACTTGCGACATTTGTCAAAGAATCGGGAAACCATAAAGAAGGGAAGAGATTCCACTGGTACCTCAGGTGACACTACAACCATTTGATAAATGGGGTGTGGACTTTATGGGACCAATCAACCCACCAGGGAAGAGAACTGGTGCACGGTACATCATTACCATGATAGACTATTTGACAATATGGGTAGAGGCCGCACCTGTTGTAGATTGTACCACTACAACAACAGCGAGGTTCCTATTTGACAACATTATTACTCGGTTTGGGTGCCCCAAGATATTGATGAGTGACTAGCGGAGTCACTTCATCAATCGCATAGTCAACACATTGACAAAAGAAATTCAGATACAACATAAGAAGAGTACCCCGTATCATCGACAAGCAAATGGGACAGTGGAGGCATTCAACAATGTGTTGGAGCATGCACTCACAAAGGAATGGAATGCGAACCCTTATGACTAGGATTTGAATATTCCAACAGTATTGTGGGTGTTGGAGTAGGGCCCTGTAGCTACAGGAAAAGTTGCTATATCAGAAGAAGAAGTCAAAGGAAACAGTACCCGAGCAGCCGAGAAGAGAGAGCTCAACCACTGCACTTAAGGTAGTGGCGAAGACAGGAGGGCTCAGCTACCCTCATAAAGGAAAAGGAGCAATGGGCCGAGGTATTGAAGACAAAGGATAGAAGAGGACTGTAGAGGAAGCGGCGCCCATACCCATGATCAGCGCCGGGAAGCGTGGAAGACTGCAGGAAGCTGTGGTGTGACGGTAAGCAGTAGCCCACGGTATAGATGCGCTGACTGTCACAGTTAGGGTTTTTGGGTTACTGTTGGGAAAGGCCCACAGTGTTGTAACAGGGCGAGACCTTCGGGCCGCCTATATAAGCATGTATTTTTTATTGTAAAAGGTTAGACAGTTGGGTAGCTATTCAGACAATTAGCTAGCTAGTCAGTTGTATTGTAAGACATTGAGAGAGAGTCGAGCTCTGGTTTGGTTATTCAGTCTGTAGTTATCTTACTATAACCAGTAGCTGGCTCCTTGAACATGAATGTAACAATATGTAGGGATTGAGAGAGAGAGGAAGAGTATATTGTAAGAAGGCAATATAAGAAGAAGAAGAGATCTAAGAGAGAATGGCTCCCAGTTGTGTGTGTGGAGTTTCCTAGAAGATCTCAGGCTGCATAATAGGTTGCAGCAGAACTGTGTTTACTCTCTCAAGATATAATATAAAACCAGTTCCCGTGGATGTAGCTCCCTCCCTGGGAGTGAACCACGTAAAATCCGTTTGTTGTGTGATTGTTCATGTGATTGTGTTTTAACTGCTTGCTATCTGTTATCTATTACATGAATGTTGCTTAACAGTTGATGAATGTATGTATGTTATGCTTCAGTTTATAGCACATAGAAGGTTAATCGCAAGTTGAATGTATCAAGTAGTATGTATATGAGTTTATTAGTGCTTGATTCATGATAGTTGATAGTTACAGTGCTAAGTGACTTCGGTATATGAGTTCCGCGAGTTCAGTATAGTTGATGTTAGCGTTTTAAACTGTAGAGGTCTGAGTGAAGTGGTTTAACACCATGGTGAAGGTTAACAGAGTTATTAGACCCAAGAGGGAGGTCGCAGGACCTTGAGAGTTGAGACACATATTGAGCCTCATTATAGGACATACTACAGAGTAGAAAGGCGATATCGCATCGTCTGGGGAGCTGCGGTGTGAGAGATCGCAGGGAAGGAGCTCCGCCAAAGAGTAAATTTGCGCATTGGCATAGAAGCTGAGATGCGATAAGAGTACGCTCCCTATCAGCGCCAGCTAGAAGGAGAGATCGTCCTCGCAGAGAGATCCCATTGGCTAGAAGAGTTACGAGACCCTAGGATGCTACAGAACCCAGTTGAAGACACCTGACTCTTCAGCCACCCCATCTAAGATCACTTTGGGTGAGACTTCAAGCCGCTCTGTGGTCTGTCGTCGAAAGGGCCAGTGAGCTAGGGGTTTTGTTGGTACAGTAAAGTAAACCCGGGTTTGCCCAGAAAGAACCAATAGTGGGCATAATGCACCACTTGCAAAAGATTGAAAGGATAAACACTGTTTAAGTTGGTGTATGGGTAAGAGGCAGTCATGCCAATAGAATAATTTGTTCCAAGTTTGCACATCGCGGTAGCGACAGGAATGGATGATGAAGGAGCATTAGAAGAACGCCTAGCGCAGTTGGTGCGGCTAGAGGAGGACCGCTTTAATGCAGGTTTTCACCAGCGTGTTGAGAAGGATTAATAGAAGGATTGACATGATTGACATATCAAGAACAAATAGTTTCAATAAGGAGACATGGTGCTTTTATATGACAGCAAGTTCTCCAAACATCCAGGGAAGTTATAGATGCATTGGCTAGGTCCATATCTAATTCATTCAATTACTTCAGGAGGTGTAGTACAATTACAATAGTTAGATGGTGTGATGCTTCCTAAACTAGTAAATGATAGTAGGATGAAGCCCTACAGGATAGGCCTGAAGCCGCGTGATGCTTGAGGCACTGCATGATATGGAATTTTTTTTTTTTTTTTCATAAGATGGAAGTTAGGAGGATGGCACACCAGGAGGAAGTGTATGCGCAAGTAGAGGAGTTAGTATCTTAGTCAGGGAGTCATCCTGTGAAAACTATAGGGTCATGGCAATGTCAAATCAACAATAAATACAATAGTTAAAGTAGTTAGATGGAGACACTTTTTGGATGAGACACTCCTTAATGGTGGATCCGACCGTTTGATTGGCACAATCAACGACGGATTCAGGTGATTAATGCATAATGATTAAAAGGGATCGTAATGATTTGGTAATAATGGATGGGAGATTAACTCAATGCTATAAGAAGAGGCCGGGTGCAGTTGGAATTCACCATTGTGAAAAATTGAGTTTCCATCTGAGGTGCAGAGTTTTTGAAGTAAGTTGAGTTGTGTTGTGCAGTCAAGTTGTAGTGTGTAGTGAGGTTGAGGTTCCCGTTGAGAACTTGGGATGCTGGTGCGACATGCCGAGTGAGGCAGTTATAGTAGATATTTTCAGTGAGCGAGACTCACCAGTTATTAGGGTAACCATCAAAGAAGATTTTGCAAACATGTCGGTGGGTTCATCATTGGTTCCAAAGAAGAAGAGGGGGACCCAACGACCCACGTCTCCAATTCAGAAAAAGTGACATAATAGAACGTCTGTGTGGGCATAGGAGGAGGCACTTGCACATACAGGTCCATCGACATCAGGGGCTGAGGAATCATCAACCCACGTAGGGGTATCCGCTGTGGATATCCCAAGGTATGTGCCTCCCTGTTGGCCCGACGCGAAGCCCAGGATGACGAAAAAGAACCAGAAGTACCCAGTGAGGATGCTGACGATACCACAAGGCATGGGGTGTACTAGGGACATTGTGCCCTCAATTATGCGAAAGAAGTATGAGGATCATGGTATAATTGCATCGACAGATATCATGATAGCTCCATATGTACCTGCGATGTAGGCCAGAGGTGACCAAATAGCATGCTTTCTGCAGGATTGGGCACGCAATTTGGATATATCAGGACTGTTGGGACATATCAACATGCCGCACTTTGGGCAGTTGACGGAGGAAAACACATGCGTGAAGAAGCTCTTGGCATGTTTCCATGGTGGGATACTATGGCTGGACCGACCGGTCGTAGTCACTATGGCAATTATTTTAGATATCACAGGGCCGCTCAAGGAGGGGCCCGATCCATCGTAGTTTTTTAAGGGGAAAGATAACAATAGGAAATTGGCTGTAAAGATAAAGAAAATATGCAACCTGCAGTGTGACAGACATGCGTATCACATTGACGGTATAAATGATCAGTTTTTCTACATCGCAACGAGAATTTTGGCTAGCAAGATAGTCTGATTGAACCACCCAAACCAGTATAATTGTTGGCGAAGCCCACCAATAAAGCTTCATCGACAAGGGTTCCCACTCTGTCGATGCCCTGTAGCACAATATCCCTGAGCACCGGCCCAGACAAGTTTTACCCTGCCCAGCAACGTTTGCGGAGTAGACGAGGTCTCACCTGAGGCGTTTAAGGGAGAACTACCAGAATCAAGTTTCCAATAGTGGGGAAGGAGGACATGTGGATCTGATAGAGGGAGATCATAACTTATTTGATCTCATACAGTATCAAAATATCGCAACATTATTCAAGGAACATCAGAGAGCATCAAGAATGAATTACAACAACTTAAAAAAAACAGATCGTATTGATATAGTAGGAAGAAACTGAATCAAATCTATAACATGTCATTTTAACACAACAGAGTCACAACATCACAACAGATCTATAACAATCGACAAGAATTGAGCCATACACATTGCATCATATATTAATCTTATGCAAATACACCACATTACATAATCCTTCTCCAAAACCAGAGACTGCATACATTAGAAAGAAGCCCAGATAAAATCACAGTTAAGACAGGAAAGTCTCCATAAAATAGATCGCTCTAGATATTATCCCTTACAATTGTGCATGCAATACAATTGTTCACAACTGCTCATCCACCTATCTTTATCGCTCTCTTATATTGCCCCAAAATAGATCTATAAATAGGCTTATGCATTTACATCAAGGGTCTATTGATAACTGAATTCTAACCGCTATTGACCTATTGCAACAAAACTTGGTCAAAATATACATAAAATATTCAAAAATGGTTATTTTCCTGCTTATTGTGCCAATATTCCCTTGTGTGGTACTGCGTGAGCTTGCGCAGCTGCTGCGACACTGCATAACTCACTTGTCCCAAACCTCTTGCCAATAGGCCCCCAGCACAGTTTTGTGGCTCGCCCTTGAGCCATGTTATGTCATCAGGGTGTGTGCCGAAGTCTTGTCCTTAAAATCTTTAAAATGCTGCGCAACTTCATGAACCTGCAGTTGGAATTTACTGGCGATACTCTGATAATTAGTCAAAGTTTGTCGGATTGGGTGTTCCTCACTAGCCTTGCTTTTAACCATTTATCTATTCTCTTGAACGGCTTGAAGCATGGCAACGGCCTTAACAACCAATTGACCACCAATTTATTGGAATTCATCAAGCTGCTCTCAATGATTTTTCTAGCGTTCTTGTGCACAGGTAGCTCGCTGTTGTAGATCCTTTAGCTTTGCGGCTCGGGTGATCTGCACCATCAACGTCATTGCCTTTAGCGACGTATTCAGGGTTTTCAACTGATCCTATGCCTCTTGCACCTGTGCAGTCAGCTAATCAAGTTGCTCATCCTGGATAATACTTTGCCAAAACTACGTGGTCACCTCCATAACTATTTTAGCCTCTTGCTCCATAGTGCTGAACTGAGTGGCAATTTATTCAATGGAGGTCTTGCGCTCCGTAACCTGCTCCGGCGGCGTTGTGGGTTGTACCTGGGCCTAGAGTAGCAAGTTAGTGTCCTGAAGCTGAACTAGAGTCTACCCCAATGGCTTGGACTTTTTGGCTGGGGTGAGAACTGAGGTGTTGTCAAACATGTTCTGGCAGGCATAAGAAATAGCCTGCTCAACTTCGCTGCACCTTGCACACAGCTGCGTCTGTTCAACAATCAGGCGATCTTGCACCTTCTTGAGGTCGGTAATATCTTCGGAAACCTTCCATTGCAACTCACCCTGTGTCACTTTAAGCTGGTTGATTTCTTGTAACTTCTCCTCTGCTAACTGCACGTGAACCTGGTGCAGCTCCTTTACTTCCTTCTGCAGCTTCGCAATAGTATTCCTGGACTGAACATAGCCCTTAGTCAACTCTGTTTGCTTTACCGCCAATTCCAATGCGGTGCCATGCTGCAAATCAACCAACACTAGAGTTGACAGTTTGTTCAGATCCAACATCACACTCTGGATTGGATGCAACTGCTGGTGCACTTTGTCATTGCCAGCGTTGATTGCAATCGGGGGAACTTGCACATTCCTAGGCCCAGGGCTCAGTGTTGATCGATAGGCTATCCTGCAGCAAAGGTCTCGCTGATGGTTTATTGGACAAAATATAAAAAATGGACACTAATATAATTCTTACCGCACCAAATTATTTGTGGTTGGATTCACAGATCACCGTAGTGGTAGCCGTAGATGAATCTGCGATGGCGTCTTCCATCCCCGTTTTGGTAACCCTGCCCACCTCATACTCCTGCCACCACTTAGTGCGTGTCTGCTCTTGCATCCACTATGATATATCTTCAAGATCCATCGATGACTCATTGTCAGAGTCATGGGTGCTCAATTCCAGTGGGGTAGGGTCTTCAGGGACCTTTGGGGGTAGCTCCTTATCTAACTCCTCTTGACTTACCGGGACATGCCAGTCTCCCGACCAATCTTACAAAATAGCATCCAACTCTTCTATGGTGACCTTATAACGCAATGGTAGCCACTGCCGATCAGGATCCCACTTGGCCTGAATATGAATGGAGTGGGGTCTGATCACAAGTAGAGGAGTCAGTATCACAGTTAGGGAGTCATGTTGCGAAAACCATAGGGTCACAACAATGTCAAATCAACAATAAATACAATAGTTAAAGAAGTTAGATGGAGATGCTTTTTGGATGAGACACTCCTTAATGGAGGATCCGACCGTTTCATTGGAACAATCAACGACGGATTCAGGTGATTAATGCATAATGATTAAAAGGGATCGTAATGATTTGGTAATAATGGATGGGAGATCAACTTAGTGCTATGGGAGATCAATTATGTGAAAGAAGTATGAGGATCATGGTATAATTGGATCGACATATATCATGATAGCTCCATATGTACTTGCGACGCAGGCCAGAGGCGACCCAATAGCATGCATTCTACAGGATTGGGCACACAATTTGTATATATCAAGACTGTTAGGACTTATCAACATTCCTCACTTTGGGCAGTTGACAGAGGAAAACACATGCGTGAAGAATCTCTTCACATGTTTCCATGGCAGGATACTATGGCTGGACTGGCCAGTCGTAGTCACTATGGAACTTATTTCGGATATCACATGGATTCTCAAGGAGGGGCCCGACCCATCGTAGTACTTTAAGGGGAAAGATAGCTATAGGAACTTGGCTGTAAAGATAAATAAAAGATACAACCTGTAGCGTGACAGACATGCGTATCACATTGATAGTATAAATGATCAGGTTTTCTGCATCGCAACAAGAATTTTGGCTAGAAAGATAGTCTGAATGAACCACCCAAAGCAGTATAATTGTTGGAAAAGCCCACCAACAAAGCTTCGTTGATAGACGTTCCCACTTTGTTGACGCCCTGCAGTGCAATCTCCTTGAACACCGGCCCAAACAGGTTTTACCCTTCCCAGCAACGTCTGTGGAGAAGACGAGGTCTCACTCGAGGTGTTCAAGGGAGAGCTGTCAGAACCGAGTTTCTGACAGTGGGGAAGGAGGACATGTGGATCCGCTAGAGGGAGATCATAACTTATTCAATCTCATACAGTATCAAAATATCATAGTGCATCAAGTATGAATTACAACTACTTAAAACCAATAGATCGTATTGATATAGCAAGAAGAAACTGAATCACATTTATAACATGTGTTTTAACACAATAGATCTATAACAATAGACAAGAATTGAGCCATACGCATCGCATCTTATATTAATCTTGTGCAAATATGCCACATTACATAATCCTTCTCCAAAACTGGAGATTGCATACATCATAAAGAAGCCCAGATAAAATCACAGTCAAGACAGGAAAGTCTCCATAAAACAGATCGCGCTAGATCTTATCCCTTACAATCGCGCATGCAATACAATTGTTCACAACTGCTCATCCACCTATCTCTATTGCTCTCTTATATTTCCCCAAAATAGATCTATAAATAGGCGTATGCCTTTACATCAAGGGTCCACTAATAACTTACTTCTAACCACTATTGACCTATTAACAAAACTTGGTCAAAATATACATAAAATATTAAAAAACGGTTATTTTCCTGCTTATCACGCCAATTTGCCATTGCACGGTACTGCGTGAGCTTGTGCAACTATTGCGACACTGCGCAACTCACTTGTCCCAAACCTCTTGCCAACAATAATTCGGGGGTTATTACATGTGTGAAGAAGTGTGCACAAGGGGTGCAGATGAACTTGTCTCTTTTGTTATTGAACAATATGACGGATGATGCACTAGCAGTCCAGGTGAGGAAACGACCGTTCACCTACAACTGGTTTCTTATATTAATTGCGCCGGTATCTTGGATGGAACAAGAAGATTATTAGGGGATGGATGTGGACGCAACAGAGATTTGTAAGGGAGCGCGATACTAGAACCTCTGGTATGTGAAGGAAACATAGCGATTTAAGGACTGTGCAATTCAGTTCTGGGTATATTGGGAGGCGCTGCAGGTTGCAGCAATGAAGGTTCTGTGACTTACAAAGGAAGCAGTGGTGAAATACTAGCGGGTCATTCGGTTTGCAATCAGGATGCACACCATTCATATGCATGCACGGTGATACCTAGATAAACAATGGATTCCCACAACGTATAAGTTTTCTGATGTGAAGCTGGAAACTATTATTGCTAATTGGACCATGGTGTGGCGTGAAACTATCAACATCGAGGAAGTGTTGACAGGACCACCAGTATATGAACCAGTGGATCCTGTGTCAAGCACACCTAGTAACCATGACTCGGATGTAGTGTCAACACGGACCTCCATGGACTTAGAGGCAGAGCGGGATTTTGAAGAATCACGAATAAATAAGAGGCAGGACCAAGGTGTGACCAACAACACAACACCAGTAACAAAAGAGCAGTTAAGCCGTATTATTGCGTCCATTACAATGAAAACTGATGCAACGGGAGAACAAATGAAGAAGCAAGCGACAGATGGATTTGGTGAGGTAAAAAATTGCCTTGATTCATTAATTGATGCGGTTTTAAATAAGGTACCAGAGGCAACCACTATGCAGAAGGTTGGATCAATCAACACTCAGATGTGGATTCAGAATGAGCAAATTATGCCGCATGTGATCGAGACCAATAGTGATGACCTCAATGCCTCACTTTAACAATTGCAGGATCTTTTAGTAGACATCAATGCGCTATCAACCCAAAAATTGGTGTAGTTGCAGAAGGTTTCCACTCAGGAGTTGGAGGATAGAGAATAGATAATTAGTGACCACCTTTTGAGGTCGTAGGGGAAAGAGGTTGATGCACAAAGAGAGATTGAGGCATTGAAGAAGGAGAAAGAGCGGTTGATCGAGGAGAATGCATAGGAAATTGATGTGCTTAAAAAGGAGCAAGATCGCTTGACAATGAAGAAAGCACAACTCTAGGACATCAGATTCTGCTTAGAGAATGCAGTTTCAATTTCTTGTTAATAAGTGTCGGAAAACACTGAGGACTTGGACGCGGAGGAAAAAGTAGAGCGGATTGGGGGTGTAATTGCGATACTGATGATCTACATGCAATAGTGGATCCAGGAACACCAATGGAGGAAGTTGCAGAAAGGAAAAACACCATTGAGGAATTTGCAACATAGCTGGAGGAAATGGAGCAAGGAGCAAAGAGAGTCACTGACGCAACTACACAATTTTTGGGCAGTGTAGTCCAGGACGCAGAGTTGGAACAACTGACCACGTAGTTGCAGGAGGATAAGGGGTAGTTGGAAACATTAAAGACATCACTTAAAGGGATGCCTCCAGCTGTATAGGTCACAAAGGTAGCTGAATTGAAGGCATTACAATAACGCGTCATAAAAGCAAGGGATCGTCACCAGAGGTGCACAACATTGTTAGATGAATTTCAAGATATTGGTGCGCAACTCTCAGTGAACGAAGTTTCAGTTCTACAAGAAGTTCAGGAGGGAAAAAAGGATGTCACAATAAAGATCGTTGAGCAACCATTGGCACGATAAGTGACAGAAATCCAGGAGATCACTGAGAAAATCAAAGAACATGTTAAGGAGATCACCCAACAGTACGAGGATTTCAAGGTGAAGATCAGTGGATACACCATTTCCAGCTGACGTGGCTCGAGGGAGATCCACAAGATTGTGTTGGGGGCAATTTGTCAGGCATTTTTGGGGTAATTTAGCAGCGCAACATCGTATATGCTGCGTAAGGTCAAAGATGTCGCGCAAGGTGGAAAATGGTACGCAAGACAGATTAACCATATTTTATGTATTTTGTAGATTTGAACCACATTATGTGGATTGTGGTTGTTATTTTGTAGATTCTATTAAGAAGTAGTTAGGATGTTCACTTAAGTGGACCATTAATGTAAAGGCACAAGCCTATAAATAGGTGTAGAATTGCAAGTGTTAATTCTTCTTTTTTTCGATCTTGGCTTTTTACTTCGATGCTTTTTGGAGGATTAAGATCTGGGTATGAATTGAGATCCTTCGATATGTGTATGAGAACTAAGGAACTGTTTTGGAGAATTTGTGTTTTGTTGTGAAGGTTAATATGAAATGACAGATACTGAGAAGAACCATTGTTTATTTTTCTATCTTTCTGTTTTCCTGTTTTATGCGATTTAAATGTGAATGTGATGTGTACATGGGATTGATGCGATGTTTCTTTTCTATGAATGATGATATACTGTTATATATGTTTACACATCAATGTTCATGCTGCGATTCAATTATGCTACTGAGATCCAGTGAATGATGACATTATTCTAGTAATGCATAATCTAAATAATTAGATCTGTTGAATAATGTTGCGTTGAGTTGACAAACAGATTCATGGTCCTCCTTCACACTGCAGAAACCTGGTTCTGATAGTTCTCCCTCGAACATCTTGGGTGAGACTTCATATTCTCTGCAGGTTTTTTCGAACAGGTTAAAACCTATCTAGGCTAGTGCTCAGGGAGATCGCAGAAGTTTGGGTGTCGACAGAGAGTGAAGCCCCGTTGACAGGTTTTGTGTCAACAAATGGAGGTTCCCAAATCACTGTAAAAACTCAACTAAATTATGATATGGATTTATGTATGGGTATATGGTTCTGTCAGTGATCCATAGAAACTTATAGAACCGTATTATAGCGGGTATAACTCATTTTATAGAAAAAATTGTAAAAGTAGTCAATTAAAACTAGTGTTCTAGCTAGGGTGCAAAATTAAGCATAAATATCGTGGAAGAATGACTTAAATTCAGAAAATGACATCTGAAAGACATTAATACAACTTCAATGGACATATATAATCAGTTAGACTCATGACCACAACCTTTTCTTACTCATTATTACACTAGATTGATAAATTTCCCCCATTGCAATGACAAATTAAGCTTTTCATGAGAAACTAAGAAGGTAAACTTCAGGGACAGAATTATTATGAACTAAAAAATATAAAGGGTAGAAGTTATAACCTATTACACATCATATAGCATTGTATTGATTTACCATTACATAAGAGAGCTCGAAATGATGGGAAGGAGGCCCAAAATTATGCATAAAAAAGCCTGAGAGCCTAGGTGAACCTTGGGATTCACTGGAGCTCGACCTGATCATGATGGAGGCTGAAAAATATGGCTATTATGACCTCAATATCTGAACACCATGCAATCCATACCTACAAATAGAAGGAATGGGAATGAAGGAGTGGGAAGGGAATGTTTGGGGCTCATCTCCCAAGTGTCTGAGGCACATCACTCAGAAAGGCATGCTCACATAAGCATAGATCAATTAACACATCAACCAAATTGTGTGAATGAGCTTGAATTTTTCTTTTATAGAACTCTAGGTGACCTGTTTAGCAAGTAGAGGCCAATGGTAACCCATGAGAGCAAGTCAACCACCTAAAATCCCCAACCCTAGCCACATAGGCGCCATCCTTGAGCAAATTGGCATGTAGAACCATGTGGAGATGTTTCCCTGTCCAAGTCATCTCTTTGAATTAGAAATTGCGCCCTCCTTATTCAAATAGTTGATGCTTTTATTCTTGACAACTTTATGCTTTTCCCTTCTTTTGAGACTGAGTCTCCATAAGGAAATTGCACCCTCCTTTGCAAAAAATTACTGCTTTTTTCTCTGGCTGCTTTTCTGTGGCTTTTAGGAACTTTCACTTTTCCTCTCTGACTGCTTTTGTTATAGAGTTTCCTCTTTTTTACCTTGGCAAGTTGACTTTCCCAATGCACCCCCTTGACATGGAAAGCTCATTTCCACATCATTAAATTGCATAAATAATAATAATGATGAGTACAAATTAAATACATGCCTCAATAATAATTATTAGCAAAATTTCCTTAGAAATAGTAATTAATGTAAATTTGAACCCCTAGGAGTTTCAACATGGTGAACAATTTTAATGATTATATTGAGGGGACATGACAGGCCTTCCCTCCTAAATCTATTTGTCCTCAAGCAGAATCAAAGCAGGGTGCTGCAATATTTGCTCACCCTCCTAAGTAGCATATTCATTGGGTAATACTTTCCAATGTATCAGATATTCCTTGATTGTTCTATTCCTTAATTTCCTTTCTCTTCCCATCAACACTTTCTTTGGTACTAAGACTAAATGGCATTCATCATCCACTGGGTGGCAGTTCTTCAGAAGCTACTATCTATTGTACAAGTGCTTTCTTCAGACAAGACAAATGAAAAACATTATGGATTTTGCTGTTTGCTAGAAAATCCAACTCATAGGCCACTTCACTAACTTTTCTAATAATCTTGTAGGGTTCATAAAATATTGGTTGAAGTTTTTCAGCCCCTTTCTTCTCTAAGGAAGAATGTCTTTAAGGTTATAGCTTTAGGTACACTAAGTCTTCCACTTGGAACACTCTGTCTATTCTATTCTTAGTTGCATACATATTTGCGGCTAGTTCTGTGCCATCTGTATATTGTCTTTCAGTTCCCTTAAAATGTCTTGGTTTTCCTGCAACCAATCCTTAGCTTTTTGTTCCCTACAATACCCAAATATTAAGTTTGCAAAATTCAGAGCTTCATACCCATACAATGCCATAAAGGGTGTCATCCTGATATAAAGATGAAATGTGGTGTTATAACAGAACTCACCCAGGTGGAGCCAAGTTGCCCAAGCTCCTTGCTATCCTGTAACATAGTTACAGAGATACCCTTCAAGACATTCATTCACCCTTTCAGTTTGTTCATCTGTCTGGAGGTGATAGCTTGTGTTCATGTTCATATTTGTTCAAACTAGATCAAACAATGCCTACAAAAAATCACTAGTGAACTTACTATCTCTGTCACTTGTTATAATTCTGGGCAGTCCATGCAGCTTGAAAATGTCCTTGAAGAATAGAGAAACAACCTCATTATCAGAAATAGTGGATGTTACTGCAAAAAAGTGTGCATATTTTCTCAACTTGTCAACCACCACATAAATAATGTCTTTCCTTTGTGACTTTGGCAGCCCAATGATAAAGTCCATGGATACACTTTCCCATTTTTGATCTGGAATAGGAAGAGCCTAGGAAGTCCAACGGGGTGTGTGTTATCCACTTTGTTTTGTTGACATGTAGAACAATCCTTCACATACATGATAACGTCATCTTTAAAGCCGTTCCAAGTAAATCTATCCCTTACCTTCTGGTAAGTCTTCAGAAAACAAGGGTGACTAGCCATTGGTGCATCATGTGCAACTTCTAAAATCTTCCTCTTTAGTGCATATCCGAGCACTAAGAAAATTTTGTTTTTGTAGTAGATGAGTTCATCATGAACTTTGTACTCTTCATTCTGGTTTACCCCATCCAAAACTTCACAAGCAAATTGATCTTTAGAATATTCAGTGGCCAAGGGATCTTCCATTCATTTATCATCTACAACAAAGATAATGTGGGCTTACGAAAGAGTGCATCAGCCACAACATTCATTTTCCCATTTTTATACTCAATGTCAAAATCATAGGACTGAACTTTACTCACCCATTTTTGCTGCATGTCATTGAATTCCTTTTGGGTAAGGAAGTGTCTAAGACTGTTGTGATAAGTCTTCACAATGGATTTACCTCCCACCAAGTACTATCGGAATTTGGCCAATGCATGCATCACATAATTATGCACCAATCACACGTCCAAATCATTATGCACTAATCACACGTGTTTGATTTGTTTTCAATTTGGGCATTACATGCACCATTGTCCCTACCTCCCAAGACTTCAAGATTACTTGGTGATCGTTTTCCTCACCAAACCCTTGGTTGAGAGTCCACCTCAAATGAAAGAATTGTTTCTATTAATGTTGTCACTACATCAGTGGGAACAATGGTTGTGTTTACCTGTGAGACACCTACGCCACAACTTATACATATTGAAATAGAAGCACAATAGGATGTATGTACATATTGTGGGAACCATATGCATATGATCCCCAACCAAAATAGTACAAACACATGAAACCATACTTCACCGGTAACTTTGGCACACAAGCCTATACATGCTAGAATATTACACCAATGCTGATCATGTGGTGATACTTCCTACAATTCATTTTAGTGTCCAATATTATGCATTAAAACGGAAGTCTGCCTCGAGGATATGCATATATAAGATAAAATTCTCCACCTTAGGGTATCCATGCAAGAATCACCCATAGAGAAAATTGTCCCCTCCTCAACATATACCATTGATAGTGTATCCTCCCTAGCTGGCTTACTCACCAGTGATAGTTCATCGTCCTCCAATGAGGATAATGATTCAACAGATCCATTACATAATTAGTCATTAAGGGGCTCCCCATACCTGCATTGGGTGCATGTCCACACATCCGAGTCCACTACCATCTAGATATGGATCTTAATCCACAGGTGTGCCATATTTTGGTTCTTATTTCTGCATTGTCAATACCTTTGTCATGTCCTTTACTTCACTTGTGTATGTGTGTCATGTGTGCAGGATTTCGACCCAAACATGTAGATTTTTCAAATACCATCAACACTGGTGTAAGGCTCTTATCACATGTATCATCCTGAAACTGACATATAGGTAATTGTTGATGTGTTTGTAACTTCAGAATGTATTCACTTGTATATCGTAGGTATTGTACCCTGATGTTTATATCGGGAAGTATCTGTAATGTAATTGAGTCATGTCATGCCTCAATGTTCCTATTGGGAGATTCAATAATGTAAACAAGTCATGTAAAGTCATAGAGTGTAACCCTCCTTATTGATCAAGGGTTAAAGTCCCCGTAGTTGTGGGGCCCTAGGGTTATTAGACTCTCATAGAGAAGTCAGACCTAGTGAGTTATTGTCAAGTCGAGAATTAGTATAAATAGAGAGGGAGCCTCTTTATTTAACACACATTCACTCACACTCAATTGTAGCGCATAACTGAGAGAGAGACAAGAGAGAGGGACAAGAGAGAGAAAGACTACTGTTGTCAGGAGATCATGTTTATATCTTTGGGTTTTACTTTTGGTGTTGATTGTATCTTTGAGGAGGTTGCGAGGTTTTCTCCTTTATGGTTTCCCCGAGAGAAATATTTTTGTTCATTGTCTCTTGTGATTGATTGTTGTGCTTGTTATTCTCCTAGATAAGATTCTAATATCATATAGCTTAAATGTTAAATATCTAACATGGTATCAGAGCTAACCTAAGAAGAAGACATTGTGCAGCTAGTGAAGCTAGGGATTCCTAATTTTTGGATCTATCTCCACACATTTTCAGCAAAAGGAGGCTAGGTTGACCCTCCTCTCTAGGGCACATCTTTCTATCGAAGTAGAATATGATTCTGAGCATTTTCAGTTTTTGTCCCGACACTACTGCAGGAAATTAGGGCTTTCCATAGAAGTGGCATTTTTGAGTGATCCTAGTCCTGGATTGCTCTCCTCCCCAAAATCGAAGTTTAGAGATCAAGATCAAATTTTTTGGTTGGGTAGAACCTCAAGAAAGTCAAACCCTAATTTGCTCCTAAACCAGAAAACCAGCTATGCAGAAATCCAGCTCCAGATCCAGTTCCGACATCTTAACCTGGTAATATCTAAATCTTTTGCATTTCCATTTCAGGTTCTCTATTAATATGTATCATCATACCAATCTTGATCACAATCTTGAGGGAGCTGATAACTTCTGAGCTTGGAAGTATAGGATCTCCCTTGTCCTGGAAGAAAATGAATTGGACTCCTTCATAAGTGGAGAACTTCCAGTTCTAGAGGGAGATGAGGCTAAGGCCTTACATGAGAAGAAATTGGTCATGGCTAAGAGGATTATTGCTGATTCAATAAAGGATCACCTCATACCATAGGTTTCCTCCCTAAAGACACCTAAAGAGATGTTTGATTCCCTGACCAAGTTATTTGAAGGGAAGAACATAAACCGAAAGATGAATATGAGAAACCAATTGAAGAATGTAAATATCCAGAATGCGGAGACCATCTAGTCTTACTTTACAAGGGTCTCTCAGATCAAGGAACAACTTGAAGCGGTAGATGAAGAAGTAGAGAATGCAGAAATTGTGATGACCACCTCGAATAGTCTCCCTAGGGCATGGGACTCTTTCATTCAAGGGATCTGTGCCAGAAAGAAGCTAGTTAAGTTTAGTAGACTGTGGGAGGAATTCTCACAAGAAAAATCTTGAATATTAGCATGAGAAGAAAAGATGGGAAGTGAATATCAAGCTATCAGAGTACAATCCAAGAAAAGCAGAACAGACCATCACAGAGTTAAGCACTCTTGCCAGAAGAAAAATGCTAGAAAGTCTAACAAAGATTTGTCTAAGTTCATTTGCTATAAATGTGATGAAAGAGGACACCTTGAAAGAGATTGTCCTAGAAACAAAGATAGATCTCACAAAAGGAATGGAAACAAGAAAAGACATCATGCTCATGCTGCAGAAGATGATGAGCCTTCCAAGAAGAGAATCAAACAAGACAACGATGATTCTTCAAGTGATGAAGAATATGTTTTGATTTCCACTCTCACGGGAAATATCACACATGGAAGCAATGATTGGCTTATAGATAGTGGGGCTTCCAAACACATGACGGGATTCAAAGAATTATTTGTGAAATTATCAGAACATGAATCACCCCATAAGGTGAAACTTGGGGATGACTACCAGTATCCAATAAAAGGTAGTGGAGAATCCTCCTAAAAATTAGACTCTGGAAAGTCTATGAAATTGAAGGATGTCCTATTTGTACTAGGACTAAAGGAGAACCTTCTCTCCATCTCTGCATTATATGCAAAAGGCATAAGAGTTTCATTTATAGATGGCCAAGTTCTCATGTGGCTAAAAGGAAATACTATTGACAATGCAGTAGTAATTGGAGAACAAGAGGGAGGACTATATATATTAAATGGCCAACCAGAACAAGATTTGGTTCATGACTCACTAGAACCAAATAAACTTTGGCATGGAAGGCTTGTTCATGTGCACTATAGGGCACTACCCCTTGCAAGCAAATTTGTTGAAGGTCTTCCAGAAATACAAGAAAAACATGAAGGATTATTCAAGGGATGTGTGAAAGGAAAGAAAACAAAGAAGATATTTCCAAGTAGCGAAAGCAAGGATAAAGGAATCTTGGAAATCATTCACTCCGATGTATGCAGTCCGATGTCATCCAGTTCATTAAGTGGGTATGTATACTATGTTTCTTTCATTGATGATTTTTCTAGGAAGAGATGGATATACTTCATGAAGAACAAAGATGAAGTATTCAGTAGGTTCAAGGAATTAAAAGCCTTGATCGAAAACTACACAGAAAATAAGAGCAATATTTTTTGATCAGACAATGGTGGAGAATTCACATCAAATGAATTCAAGGAATTATGCAAAGATTCAAGGATTAAGAGGGATTTGACCACTCCATATAATCCACAACAAAATGGGGTTGTAGAAAGAAAGAATAGAACGATCATGGAAGCTACAAGGGAAATGCTTCATGATCAAGATCTTCCCATGCATCTATGGGCAGAAGCGGCTATAACAACTGTGTATGTATAGAACTGTACTCCACATAGAGTACTTGAGAACAAGACACCTGAAGAAGTTTTTTTCAACAACAAACCAAAAGTCAGCCATCTCAGAATAATTGGTTGTCTAGTGTACATACACATTCCTAAAGAAAAGAGGACAAAGTTAGATCCTTCAGGAAGGAAGGGTATATTTGTGGGATACTTTGAAAGCTCGAAGGCTTACAGAATATACTTCCCAGGATTCAAGAAGATTGACATCAGTAGGGATGTAACATTTGAAGAAGACTCAGCTTACAACAAATCCAGAAAGAGATCTGTTGAAGAACCTGAAGAAGCAAAAGTACCCAGAATTCATGACACAACCATGAACAATGCAACTCAAGAAGAAGATCGAGAAATAGAAGAACCTCAAGAACCTGTAGATCCACCTCAGGAGAAGAATCCTCACAAGATGAAAACTTCTTGGGTATGAGAAGCTATCCAAGGTGTAGAAAGATATGGGGCTCCAAAATAAATACATAGAGAGAGGAAAAGAACCAGGTCCTACTCTGGTTACGTAGCCCTATTATGTGACTTCATTGATAAATAACCTTCCAACTATGAAGAAGCAGCATAAATGAAAGAATGGAAGGATGCTATGATCGAAAAGTATCAATCAATCATGGAGAATGATGTTTGGGATGTTGTCCCAAGACCAAAGGGGAAGTCTATTGTAAATTCCAAATGGATCTATAAGATCAAGCATGCTGTAGATGGCAGCATAGAGAAATATAAAGCAAGATTTGTGGCTCATGGTTTCTCCAAGAAAGAAGGAATAGATTATGGAGATAATTTTGCTCTTTTAGCCAGATATACTTCCATCAGATCAGTACTTGCTTTAGCTGCAATAATGAAGTGGAAAGTACACCAGATGGATGTCAAGACAACTTTCTTGAACGATGTAGTAGAAGAAGTATATGTGGAGCAGCCACTTGGTTTTGAGACACATGACATAGAGAATCTTGTGTGTAAGTTAAAGAAAGCCCTGTACGGTTTGAAACAACCACCCAGGACATGGTATGGTAGAATTGAGAGATTCCTATCCAGTTTGGGATTTACCAAGAGTAAAGAGGATTCCAAACTTTACTACAAGGTTGAATAAGGGGACCCAATGATACTCCTACTATATGTAGATGATCTATTTGTAACAGGTGAGGATGGGTTGATTGCTGATAGAAAGAGGAATATTGTTGCCGAGTTTGAAATGAAGGACTTGGGTATGATGCATTACTTTCTAGGCATGGAGGTGTGGCAAAATGCAGATGGAATTTTCCTGGGACAAGGGAAGTATGCAGTAGAGATCTCGAAGAGCTTCAGGATGACGGGCTGCAAGGCCATGACCACACCTATGAAATCAAATCTGAAGCTATTGAGTGATGCTTCATCAGAAGCGGTTGATGCTACAATGTATCGTCAAATGATTGGGTCCTTAATGTACCTGACGAATACGAGACTAGATATTTGCTTTGTTGTGAACACATTGAGCCAGTTCCTGATAGATCCGAGGCATGTTCACTTGATTGCTGCAAAGCATATTCTAAGGTACATGAAGGGTACAACTGATTATGAGATCAAGTATGAAGCGAATCAAAATATTAACCTGGTAGGTTATGTGGATTCGAATTGGGCAGGTAGTGTCATTGATATAAATAGTACTTTAGGGTGTTTCTTCAGTATGGGATTAGGTGTGATCTCCTAGTTTAGTAGGAAGCAATCCTGTGTGGCACTAAGTATAGCTGAAGCATAGTATGTTGCAGCTTGTTCGGCTAGTTGCGAGGCAGTGTGGCTGAGAAAGCTACTGTATGATTTATTTGATCTCTAGATGGATGCTACTTGTATATATTGCGACAACCAAAGCTATGTGAAGTTGTCAGAGAACCCAGTGTTCCACAACAAGTCAAAGTATATTGCAATCAAATATCACCATATCAGGGATATGGTGCAGAGAGGAGTAATGAAGCTCCAATATGTTGCGACGGACGAGTAGATAGGCGATGTGTTGACCAAACCATTAGCTAGAGTGAAGTTTGAGTACTTCAGGGAGAATCTTGGTGTTCTCCATATCGAGGTTCCCTCCAAAGGGAATTGATGTGTCCGTTGGCCTTTTTGACATGGTGGAAGGCTGAGCTTCACATGATTAGATGTAATTGCAGAGATGCTCTGATTTGATTGTGGTAAGTGTTACCACATGATCAGTGTAGAGATATTTTGATGTGTTCCCACATGATAAGAGCAGAGCCATTCTGATGTGATTGAGGGATGTATTCCCACATGATCAGATGCAAGTGCAGAGATATTCTGATGTGATTGTGGGATGTGTTCTCACATGATCAGTGTAGAGCCATTTTGATGTGATTGACGGATGTGTTCCCACATGATCAGATATAAGTGCAGAGCCATTCTGATGTGATTGAGGGATATGTTTCCACATGATAAGATATAAGTGTAGAGCCATTCTAATGTTCTTGCGGGATGTGTTCCCACATGATTAGATGTAAGTGCAGATCCTTTCTGACAATATGAGGTCATATGTAAGTGTAGATCCTTTTTGACAAGATGAGGTCAGATGTAAGTGCAGAGCCTTTCTAACAAGATGAGGTCGGATGTAAGTGCAGAGCCTTTCTAACAAGATGAGGTTGGATGTAAGTGCAGAGCCTTTTTGACAAGATGAGGTCGGATGTAAGTGCAAAGCCTTTCTGACAAGATGAGGTTGGATGTAAGTGAAGAGCCTCTATGACAAGATGAGGTCAGATGTGAGTGTTGGGCCTTTCTGACATGGGTTTTGGAAGTGTTCCTCCCATGGTCAGATGTGAGTGCTAGGCGTGCGTTTCTAAAATGGTTCTTGGATGTGTTCCTCCCATGGTCATATGTAAGTGCTAGGTGGGCCTTTCTGACATGATTCATTCCATGGTCAGATATAAGTGCTGAAGATGATGAATACCTACATGAAGGCTAGGCCTACAATGAACATGAAAAAGGGATGGCTCTGTAGAACTTCCTATGACGAGTAGAATTTAGATAGAACTAGTGATGATCCAGTGATGCTCCATATCAAGTGATGATCCAGTGATGCTCCAGATCAAGTGATGATTCAGACTTTATGATAATCCAATGATGCTCCAGATCAAGTGATGATCCAGACTTGATGACGATCCAGATCTAGTGATGATCCAGACTTGATGAAGATGACTTGAAGATGAAGATGACTTGATGATGATCCAGATGATACAAAGAAGAAGACTTGTGCTGATAAATTGTGTTGAGAGAATACCTTCCTAGTTAAGAGGGAGTGTTGATGTATTTGTAACTTCGGACTGTATTCACTTGTATATCTTATGTATTATACCCCGATGTTTATATCAGAAAGTATCTGTAATTTAATTGAGTCATGTCATGCCCCGATGTTCATATCAGGAGATTCAATAATTTAAACAAGTCATGTAAAGTCATAGAGTGTAACCCTCTTTATTGATCAAGGGTTAAAGTCCCCGCAGTTGTGGGGCCCTAGGGTTATTAGACTCTCCTAGAGAAGTCAGCCCTAGTTAGTTATTGTCAAGTCAGGAATTAGTATAAATAGAGAGGGAGCCTCTCTATTTAACAAACATTCACTCACACTTAGTTGTAGCGCATAATTGAGAGAGAAAGAAGAAGTTGGGACAAGAGAGAGAGAGAGAATACTGCTGTCGAGAGATCATCTTTATATATTTGGGTTTAACTTTTGGTACTGATTCTATCTCTGAGGAAGTTGCGGGGTTTTCTCCTTTATGGTTTCCTCGAGGAAAATCTTTGTGCTCATTGCCTCTTGTGATTGATTGTTGTGCTTTTTATTCTCTCAGATAAGATCCTAAGATCATATAGCTTAAATGTTAAAAATATAACCATAATGCCATCCCTCTATTTACATTGCATTTAATAGTACCCCCACTGATAAACCATAGGGTCTTAATTCCGAATAATGATGTGCCATCACCATTAATCCTATGAATAGTATGTTTCCCCATAGGTGTGAGATCCATTGCAACTCCCATGAATTTAGCACTGATGATGTCGAATGCTCACAAACCTGAGGAATTTGACCCACTTTGGAAATATTAACCCATAATTCATCATTTATATAGTTGTGCATTTACTCCCCTACCTTCAACAATTGAATCCATCAAATTCCTTGACACATGTTATGATTTAGATTCACAGTCGACCATGCATATACCCATGATCATTTCACCATTCAAAATCTCCCTCATATCATCATCGTTGCGAAGACAACAATGGGGCCCCATCCATCTTAAGATACCAATTCTATTCAGTTATTCTCAAAGGAAAAATATGCATCACATTGATTCATGAGGCATATGTCTTCGCATTTGCACAAAAACCATCACAGCATCATGGAAAATGTTCCCCAAATCAATAAAAACCATGGTAACTCCATCCGTCATCAAATTGATTCCTCAAATCACATAAAACTACAAGAATCCCACTCATCATCAAATTAGTCCCTCGCCAAACTCAAAACCATGGGGACCCCACCGATTATTCTTTATGTACAAATGGTTTCCCAATTCAAACAAAATTGTGAGAACCACCCTATTATTTTGGAAAAAACCCTCTTATCTCCTTTGATCAATGTCATTGAGTCCAATATCCTCAACATTACTAGTTTTTTCGGTCACCAATCCCTTAGTATTGACCAAACCCATAAGAAATAAAAAGTTTTGAAAGAAAAAGTTCTAGAGCTGGAGAAATCTCGCCTCATCGTATCGTGTAGGGTAGAACTAGGGTGTCGTACAATGATCAACGCACTATGTCTCTCTATAAAAGGCGATAGTGGTACTTTCTGAATCTAGGAAGAAGGCGTTAACGACGCTTGTTGACAGTGGAAAATAGGCATTAGGAGGAATTCGAGGTTCTATCAAGCACACTCGAGTGCGTCGACGGATATAGAAAACAAAAGAACCAAATAACCTTCAGTATAATCCAATGCGAATCAAATTGGAATTATGGTAAGCATATACACAAACCAAAGAAGGAAGACAAGGGTGAAGTAAGGTGGATTACTCACCTGAAATCCTTAAATGAGTGAGAGAAAAACTTTATAAGATTGTAATAAAAAAGAAATGTTAAAATTGACAGATCTGACTGGTTTGATACCCAATATTGTTGCCAATTATGTTACCAGGAATATTTCAATCAGTTTGGACAAAGGTTATTCCCCTAGTTTGCATGGGCCATATATAGAACAAAAAGCCACAACGATGTATCCTTAGCCTAGATAATTGAACTACTTGAATGTTAAGCTTTCCTTACCTTAGTGTCATAGTTTTTCCTTTCCTTATGTATCCTTTGCGATCAAATGTACTTGCAAAGAACGTGAATAACAAGACAAAATGATGAAAGCAACAAGACATTTCAAATATCTATACGAATCATCAAGTAGAAAAGTAATGAACAATAGATATTCACACAAATCATTCATGGAAAAGGAGAACATGTTTGTATTAATAACATAGAGAGGAATAAGCTACAACCGAAGCCTTGACGTTGAAGCCTCATTCTCATAATGCTTTTGGCATTACTATTACACACACTCTTCAAGCTTGAGAAGCCTCACTCACAACCACACACTGTTGCCTCCTATACCAGCTATGAATCCAACAACATGAAGGTACTCTCTAGGTATTCTTCCCTCCTCTCACCCATGAGGAAGATATTTTATAAATAGGCCAAAGGAATCCCAGAGGGGCTGAGATATTTTTGGAGGAAGGTAGGGAATTATCCCTAAGGGATTAGGAGATCGAGTTCCATCTATTCCAAGCAGTTGGGATAATCCTTCATGATTATTTTCGTCTAGAAGGTTCTCAAAATATCCTTTTTTTCCTTTTTGACAGTATTGACGATTTCTGCATATGGGAAAACTGCATCAATGCTCCTTATTTTGATAACAAAGGTGTCAATGGTGCACTATGCTAGTGGAAAATAAGCGTCAGGAAGGTCTAGCGCTCTATGTCAAGGGACAAGGTGTGTTGGACATCCTAGAACTAGGAAAAACTTTACCTCAGTGTTAGAGGTTGTCCTTACCTTATGGATCCTTTCTGATCAAATGCACCTGCAAATAACATGAAGAACAAGACAAAAAAGTGAAAGCAACAAGATAATTCAAATATCTATACTAATAGTCAAGGAGAAAAGTAATGAAAAATAGATATTGACACAAATCATTCATGGAAAAGGATAACAGGTTTGTATTAATAACATAGAGAGGAAGAAGCTACAACCAAAGCCTTGACGTTGAAGCCTCATTCTCATAATACTTTTGGAATCACTATTACACACACTCTACAAGCTTGACAAGCCTCACTCACAACCACACACTCTTTCCTCCTATACTAGCTATGACTCCAAAAGCATGAAGGTGGTCTCTAGGTATTCTTCCCTCCTCTAACNCACACCCTCTACAAGCTTGACAAGCCTCACTCACAACCACACACTCTTTCCTCCTATACTAGCTATGACTCCAAAAGCATGAAGGTGGTCTCTAGGTATTCTTCCCTCCTCTAACCCATGAGGAAGAGCTTGTATAAATAGGCTAAAGGAAAACCAAAGGGGTTGATATCTTTTTGGAGGAAGGCAGGGAATGATCCCTAAGGGATAGGAGCTCGAGTGCAGTTGGTATCAGCCTCCACGGGGATTTTCATCTAGAAGGTTCTCAATTTTTTTTTCCTTTTTTACCGTACTAACGCTTTCTGCATATGGGAAAACTATGTCAACACTCCTTGCCTTGATACCAAAGGTGTCATCAACTCACTATGCCATTGGACAACAAGCGTTAGGAAGGTCTGACGCTCTCTGTCAAGAGATAAAGTGCGTCAAACCTCCTAGAACTGAGCAAAAAACTTATTCAAAAGATGTCTTGGCCATGTGACTTCAGGGGATTGAGCATAGCTACCAATTTCAGGCGTAACAAAAGTCGTCTCTTGGCATATTTTAGCTTATTTTTCTCATTTTTGTACTTTTTGGGGTAAAATCCTTTTAATATGTAGAATTTACCCTAAAAAATTTATTTTATGTTTTAGACTTGTAGGATCAAATTAAAATATTCAAGAGAGAAATGTATAAATAAACCTCCTTTACACATTGTAAAATCACAAGTGTTCTAATATGAAATTATTTCTTTTTCTCTTACTCTTTGAGTCTTCTTGGTGATGCATACTTCTCTTGGGATGATCCTCTTTGTTTGATGGTGGATGGATGAATGATCTAGGTCCTCTTTCTTGCACATGTTATGGTTGTTGCTAGACTTGTTCGAATAACACATGCATAAGAGTGACCTAAAGCTTATTCTTTTCTCATATCTTGTTGCATGTTGGTAATTTATGTTTCTATGTGGATTGAATGGTACTTTTATGCTGCATTTTTTCTGAATTAGGGATTTTTACTAATATTCTATCAACTTTGTGTGAAGGAAACATTTTTCATAAGGGTTTCATATTTCTTTTGTGGCATTGGACTTCTCCATTTTCCTTTTAGGCTCACTTATTGAACCCTGGAAGTTTTTGGGTGATACCCTAGCTTGCCAGTGTTATAGGGGCATTTGAAGAGATGGACACTAGCCATAATATCTCAATGCCTTAGGTATTGAGATAATAATCATATCCCTTACTCTTGTCTTTTTTTTACTCAAAATTTGAGCATTTAATGTATTGTAGTCAAGATGCATTTTCATGTTAGTTAGCTGCACTTTTATCCATAAAACCCCTAAAAATTAGAAAACCGTTAAAAACCCTAAAATTCCAAATAATTAGAAAATCCAAAAATAACATTGACTTTGTTTTTTGGCCCACCCTAAAATTTCGTCCTAGTGGATTTATGTATTTATCCACAAGTCTAGAAAGGCGTCCTCATTCTTTGCATGAAAACCCTAAAAATATAAAAAAAAAATTCCCCAACAAACCACTAAAAAGTAGACAAATTCATAATTCAAAAATATTGAAAGCTTGGCAATAGTAGTCCCACATACTCCTGCACCCTAGTTGAATTTCCCTTGAATATCCAAGGGAATAATCATTGTTAACTTTAATAGTGCTAAAAGGGATGACTCAAATTGAATGTTGACTATGGAAACAAAGTTACCAGACTATCAATTTTTTGCAGACCTTAGTTTTCCATATTTGATTAGTTTGTCTAGTTCAGCTTAGTCCAGGCATTATTCCTCCCTTAAAACTGAAATTTTATGAGGCCTCTAACTCTGTTTTAGAGTCATTCTAACCGTGTATGCTACAGACTATTATAATGGATTTTCATATTGCAGATTTGAATGATATATAGAACCAACTCTAAGGTCAAATATCTCTTATTAAGCGTTGTTTAAAGGCAGGTATTTATTGGTTATTTTATCCATGTGTTAGTTATCATACCACAAATGGAAAGAGACAGAATGTATTGGGATTGCTAAGTAGATACTAGTGACAAATCAAAGATCACTTTTCAAACTTTACGTATGCCTTATATCACTTATGATACAAACTTATTGTGGT
Source organism: Pseudotsuga menziesii (assembly GCA_001517045.1). Lineage (NCBI taxonomy): Eukaryota > Viridiplantae > Streptophyta > Pinopsida > Pinales > Pinaceae > Pseudotsuga > Pseudotsuga menziesii. The sequence goes on from LPNX010578157.1 coordinate 167,960, forward strand.
CAAATGTTAATCACTTTGTACTGGTTTGATTTCGATTTAGCATTTTGTAGGTTGACTTGACTTAATGATCATTGGTGGAATTTAAAATAGATAGTAGTAGTTTAAACTAATCCAAATTTGATAAATACTGAATGCTAACTAGGATATGTGTTGATTGAGAAAAGTGTTGATATACATTGTTGTTCTTTGTATTCATTTTCACTGCTACTCACCACTGTGTTGTTGAATCCATCACTTAGAATCCAAGTTGTGAAACCAATATCAACACCACATTAACCTAAAGTATTAAACATTGCAATTGGCCATCTATACGTACATTGGGAGGTTGATATAGTATTAACACTTGTCCTTGATATCTACTGGGTTGGACAAGTTGCCATTTGAATGACTCCTCCTTAGTCCAATTGTCTGTATCACTCATTGGTTGACTCCATTATAAGGCACTAATTTATGTCATTAAGGTTGTTGGAAAGGTATTTGTGTGTTGTCTTGAAAGGTATATTGATTCGGGCTGACTCCATTATAAGGCACTAATTTACGTCATTAAGGTTGTTGGAAAGGTATTTGTGTGTTGTCTTGAAAGGTATATTGATTAGGGCTCTCCCCTGGGTCGAGGAGTCCCCAAAGAAGATGATATATTGAGCTAAGGTAAAAGTAATTTGAAACTCTCCCATGCTTACAATTCACTAGAATATCCTTTGAATTGTGATACAAAAATAGACTGCTAGTTTGAATGGTAATAGATTGGACCAAACCAAAATGTTAGAAACTTTATTGCCGTTGCAAAATGTAGGTTACACAACCTTCAGGAATGTCCACATAGTTTCCTTCTTGATTGTGAAACTCCTCATGCCAACATATATCCATTTTACACCTCAAGAAATTGTATTCATCTCGGTGCTTTATAGATCCAGGTTTAAGATGGATCTATGTTGGTTTTATTTTATGAGCCGACATGATGTGTGTATTTTTATAAGTGGACATTCAAGAAAAAGTATGAAGATATAATGGAAAATGATTTAAGGAAAATTCATGAGAGTTTTCAAGTTATGTTTATGTTATGGTTCTTAGATCTGAACTATTTTTTTCAAATATCAAGGACATTCCATCCTCAAAGAACAGGATACAACTAAATATGATGCTTCCTTTACCATTACCATTGTCTGGATCTAAGTATTACCATTAGTTCATCGCAATGAAGCAACATCCAGTGTGAAGTGAACTGAAATCTAACCAACAACTACCATTGGAGGCTATGTTTACATTACTGTGGAATCAGTAGGTTCATTATCATGGACACTCGCTCTTTTTATGAAATATGGTCATCTGGTGCATACAACACGCTTATCTACGTTTGGACTACGGGGAGATCGAAACCAAAGAGGTGGTGCAAGGATTTGTGTTGATGTCTGCAGTCATAAAATGTTACCATAGTTATACATGGAGATGAATGGATGGAATAATATGTACTGAAAAAACTAACATGTTGTAATATACTTACCTCTTCCTGGGACATATCTCACCCATGGGAGGGATCACTACTAGCAATTTCTTTCCCCTCTACAGAGCTAGATATCACTTGTAAGTTTAAAAATTATAAATATTAGAAATCTATAAAGGAGTGTACAATAATAAATAAATAATTTGAACAAGATTCAATCATTAACCATGTATTTTCATTCCTGAGGTAATCATAGAATCAACCTGGGGCAATTCACTGAGATGAATGTCTTCAGCATCCTGTTCAGAATGTGATTCCTGCAAATTCAAAAATTGTAAATATTATACCATTTAACAAATTAATTAACTAACACATGTATTAACACAATGACACATGTTGAAATATTACCTTGGTGTTGGTTGTTTGAGCCTCAGATAGAACAACACCCGATACACTACCACCCCCTCAGAGGCATCGAGATCTACAAGATTAAAAATTGCATATATTAAGAATCTTTTAATATGTGTATAATATGGAAAAATTAAATTGAAAAACAATATAATTTTTAAAATGTCCTTCCCTTATCACTAGTCATCGTAGAGGTACCATGCGTTGGTCCACGACCATAACGAGATTGACCACACGTCATGCACACATGTGGATCGATATGGGGAAAATGAGATGTCTATTTATCCATCTGTTACCACCTAAGTTGTACTTAGTGGTTTTTTATCAAGTGAGCCTGGTGAACCGGACAGGGATGACTTGTTTGGACTTCAATAAGACCTTTGGGAGTACTTCTGGGAAGTGCTTGTTGTATCATATCACATGTTCACACCCCATGGGGGAATTGTAATAAATGTTCTAGCATGATAGTGTCTGTAAAAGAATCGGTCTCTTAGACTTCATTTGTCAATCCAATCAGCCCAGGGTGTTTTTTCCCTTGGTTATTATTGGTTGTTGAATAAACGACTGATAATTTCTGAGTTTTTCACTCCATACCTCCAAAGTTGGGATGGTCGGCTTGGAATTTGGGCCTATTGAGGTTATTAGAGTCTATGTGTCAATGTATAAGCATGCTAGACATCATTTTTGAGTCATATGAACATGTCTAAGTCCCTCTAGGTGTTTTTTTATTTTTTTCAGTGTTTTTTATTAAATTTTAATTTTTCCAAAACTTAGGCTATTTTTTAACAGTTTAATTGGAAAAATTAATTTTGTAATAAAAGTGGGCCAAATAATCGGTTTCAGTCATCTGGGTGCTCATTTTCAAGCTAAGAGCACCATGTAAACCCATGGACCCACTTTTTCCTAAGTTTTGAGTGATCTTCCATCACTCAGGTCAGAAAGCCCCAAAAATCAATTATTGATTATTTTAATTAATAAATTGATGAATAATGGAGCAAATCCAAAATCAATAAATCAGTGGATTCTCAGCCGATTTGATCGAAATCAGTCAGATCTGAAGCAGATTGACTGGATCTGACAAATCCTTGACTGAAGGAGGTGATCAAATCAGATCCAGAGTTGATCTTGAGCATCCTTTATGGGGAATTTCGCCCTACCTCTCTCCTCAACACGTTTTGGCTCATCTGGATGAGTTTTGCGCCGATGTGTCAATGTATGGGTTGATGTGTCAGCCAAATCAGGCCCCCAGTTGACATGTAGGCTCAGTTCAGCCTTAGTTCTGCATTGATGAACTCTCCATCAGTTGATTTCACTTGATTCCATGAGGAATTGCACCCCCCCTGGGCTAGATGGCATGTAAATTGTATATATCCTGCTTGAGGCTCCCTCTTCCAAGCTAGTGAGAGCTGGACTGAAGGGCTTGCCATTGTAATATTGTTGTAATATTTCGATTGTTGAAATAAAGAATCTTTGGAGGCTAAATGGTGTAATGCTCTCATATGTGTGGATTAAGCATTGTCTTACGGCTATTGATGTTGCCGGCTTTTCTCTCAATTTTTGTATCTGAACCCTATCTGGCTTGAACGATTCAGCTGAATCAATAGGAGTATAGTTGGACAAGTAAGGTTACTTGTTTTTCTTATATCTCATAGAATATATGTTAGAAGATCTTTATTATACATGTTTAATAAGTTTATTTTCATGTAATCCTTGTTTCTTTTTCATATATATATCTAGATCTCATGAGGTTTCGTGCAGGATTGTGTGTTTAGCTTTCAGGTAGCAAGGATTGGACAAGATGTGGATCTAAGGATTGGACAAGCTGTGGATCTAGTTTGACTCCACTACACATCCAAATTTTTGTGAATACATTGCCCCTCTGCATTCCACTAACAAGTTTCCTCTGCAGATCTGCTTCAACAACAAGCACCTTTCTTCCCCTTTCTCTCCTTTAAAATCTAAAATTTTCCTCAAATCGGTTACTTAAAAGGTTTCTTATTACTCTGATCTATCTCACTAAGAAAAATACACATAGATATAATCCGTAATATCCCTCCCAAATTCTAGATCTTAGTTTTGTTTTGCACCTAAAGTTCAATTTCAAGAGATCTAGCTAAAAGTACCTTATTTTCGCAAGCAATTTAGTGAAAATTCATAGCTTGCTGTTAAGGTAGTTTCATTTGATGTTCAATAAGTTTAATATTCTGAAATATCAGTTCAATTTAATTGTCTGCACAAACAGTAAGCCAAGATCCCAAGGAAAGCTTGCTTTCCTTGGTTCCTTTTTCGCCATTTTAGCTAGTTTAACGCATTATTTTTGAGATAAAGTAGGCCGATACAAAGGTACTCTTAAAGTGCCTTTGGGCATATGTTATTCTAAATTTCTTGCTTTCCTTTAGCAGGTCTGACATAAATAAAGGGAAGCTGCTGCCCGAAGTGGTCTCAGGAGCGTTCAAATCCCCCCAGGGGTCTCCCTTTTCGCCAAAAAAATCTTACTTGTTTTGCAAAATTGTAAAAACTTGGTTTCAGCCTGTATAAGGACCAAGAAAGTTCTGATTTACCATTTCTTTGATATTGTAACCGCTGTAATAAAATCATTTTTGGAATAGGCTCTTTCGAGCCCATTCCCCATCCCCCCTGGGGGGATTTGCGTCGGTGCCCTTTTCGTCGTTTTCTGCTTATTTCATTTTTACTAGAATTGATCTGATTTGCAGGGTAGTATACTTGATCTTGTTATTAATTCCATACTCCATATCTCACATTTAAAAGTAATCATAATACTTACCCCATGATTTTCCGATTGACCCGAAAGGGGAAAGAGATTCGTGGTAGGATTAATTAAGAAATCTGAATTGTGTATCTTTTTGCTTTCTTCTACATTTTGTTTATAAGCAAATATAAAATTTACCCCTCCTCGATTCCCCGATTGAGATCCACTTGGATCGAAAGAGGTTCTTGGAGGCTTTTCTTTTAAACAAGAACATCCAGTTTAAAACTTACTAAAATCAACAAGACTCCAGTGCATATGCTCTGCACTTGGCTGCGGTTCATCCGATCAGTCAAGCTGTATCAAAAGCACTTGGGTGACTATCATAATTAGGACTCACCCTCCCCAATTGACAAACCATCAGGTGAAATTCCAATACCTCGATCAAACCTCTACGGTGGCAAAATACCCAAAGGAAGCGAGAACTTCTGAAAAGTGACCTCGGGGCGCCGATCTCTGTCACACCCTAATGGGTGCGTTACGAACAATAGCCCCAGAGACTCCATTTCAGCCCACATATTCCTTGTGGGTAGCCGTGAAGGTTTAGTTTTGGACATACTCCAAGTACTCTCGGGTATATCTGGAGTCCCCCCTTAGCCTAATTTAATCAATTCGTACTTCAATTTTAACTTAAAACATACCAAGATGCAATCGCAAAAAATTCACTCCAAGCACATGCAAGCACATTGATCTCTTTGATTTGACTCCATTTTAAGGCACTGGTCATGTTTGCTTCATATATATATTGTTTATCAGCTTTGTGCTTTCGTGTGTTTATTTTCGTATCTTGTCATCTTCAATTGTCTATAGTTAAAATATTCGAACTCCTAAGTAACTGATTCAGTTTAACATCACCACACTAATTAATCATCCTTAGTAACTAAATAGGGTCTAGCCCCCTTGGCTCCGTTAGGAGTTGAGCCTAAACGGAGGAGTCAAGAACAAGGTGAAGCCTTGACTCGAGACTTGCCCCCAAGGACACACCGAGTGGCTTCAAGATTTTTTCCACGTGACCCAGGTGTGTGAAAGGAGGCAACACTTTTTGGCGCCGTTGCCGGGGATAAATATTTTTATTCCCGAGTACGACTTAGCTTAAATTTTTTCTAAACAACTAAAAAGATAAAAAAAACTTTTGATTGATCTAGTCTTTAAAAAACATAAAAATTAAAACTTGATCCATCTGGCGACTCCACTTTCTAACATCCCTTCAAGAATTTCTACTCAAAGAAACTGCCGACAATTATTCAATCCTCTCCTTTATCCCGAAAGGTTTATTAGAGAAATATTGAATAGGCAGACTTCTTGTAGAAACCTTGAAGATTTAGGAGACCAGTCCCTCTCAGATATCCATCACATATTTGTAGAGAGTCATACTTTCAAATCTCAAGAAATGATGGAATTTTACAAACCCCTTGACTTTTCTCAGATAGCAGGTGCTCCTCATAACATTCCGAATGATGCTATCAAGAAACTCCCCAGGTTCGAGGGAAATAATGCTACCACTGCCAAGAATCATCTCTGAAAGTTTGAAAGGCACCTAGTCAGTTACTGTGATAATGTTGCCTCTAACCATGAGGATATCAAAATGAAGCTCTTTGCTCTATCCTTAGAGGATGATGCTGCGGAATGGTATGAAAACCTTGGTGATGATTCATATAAAACCCTTAGTGAATTCCTAGCAGGTTTTAAGAAGAAATGGGGGGAAAAGAAAGAACCAATACATTTGCTTGTTGCCCTTCATAATATAAAGAAGATGGAGAATGAAACCATGGATGAATTTAATACTAAGTTCGGGCGTGTGGTTGCGGACCTCCCTAGAGACATCAAGCCAAGCGATGCCTCCATCTTGATATCCTACATCGAAGCCTTCACTGGTGATTTGAGATACCAATTAAGGGATAAACATCCGGTCGATCTAAAAACTGCTCAAGATCTGGTCGAGAAAATAGAAAGGAATATGCAATCTTCGGGAAAGTCCAACATTCCAGGTTACACTAAGGGAAACACTTCGTACAACAAAGAAAAGGGAAAGGCGGTCGAATTAGAGGAAAAGGCAACCTCTAAAGACCCCATGGAAAATATAGCTAGCATGTTTGAAAAAGTGATGACTAGTCAAAACCAATTCATGGCAGACCAATCTGCGCAAATGAATAAAATCCAAAACAGAATAGTCACACTGGAGAGAAATAATGGACCTAGGAATTTTCAGCCAAAACAAAATCAAGTGTATCGAAAGAAGTTTCATCATCAAGAGCCTAGGATTACAAACCAGTTAGACTCAACTAACCTGGTAGATGAAGTAATTCCTTGGTGTAGACCTTGTGAGCAATTCCACCCAGAAAGCACTTGCTACATAGCAAACCAGGTTATAGAACATGGGATGGCAGAGGTCAGTAATCGGGAAACAACATCAGGCGAGTCTGATCATGTGTACATGGTGGGTCGAACCCATACTCTATCAAACCAGCATTGGCAGCAGGCCACGGATTACAGTTTCGAGAAGGATCTCATGTCTAACTTTTATGGTACAATGCCTCCTCCGGAGGAAATTAAGGAAATGAAGGAGGCCAGGTTCAAGGGAGCTGTGTATCAAAGGAGAGAAAATCAATCACCGTCTAAACAGTACAAGCAAAAGATAACCACTCCTTCCCTCCCAAATCCTCCTATTGTCCCTGAGTCAAATGTTGATATGGGAGAATGGATAAGTAATGCTAAAATTCATGTTTATGCAATTGATGTCCTTAAGATTCCCGGTCGAAAGGAAAAATTGTTGAAAGCCTTAGAGGATAGCCAAAGTGAAGCTCATAAAATTATCGAGGAGGATCCCCTTCCTAATAATAATGCTATATTTGAAGCTGAACTTATTGAACCTATAGATATGCCCATAGTCCTCAACAATGTTGATCCGAGGAGAGAAGATCACCCACCTTTCTATGTCTCCCTTCTAGTTGATAAACTTCTCCTTCATAACTGTATGTTAGATTCAGGTGCTTCATCAAATGTCATGACTAGAAAAGTAATGGAGCAGCTAAATCTAAGGGTCACCTGACCGTACCACAATGTTTGTGCCATGGATGCAAGAGAAGTTGAAGTGGTAGGGATAATATTAAATGTACAGGTCAAGTTAGCTAAGTATCCAGATATCGACATGCCAATGGATGTGTTGGTAATAGATGTCCCAGATAATTGGGGTATGTTGCTATCTAGAAAATGGGTCGTAACTCTTGGTGGGCACATGCAAATGGATTGGACATATGCTACTATACCTGCATCAGAGAACACTAGAGTGATTCTCCACAGAGAAAAGATAAGGAAACGACATGTAGAAAACCCTAAGAAACCCAGAAATGAATTTGTTCATTTCACTGATAATTTTGGAAACTATGCTATTTTGTCAAATTTCATGGCCCCCATTAAGGAAAACATTAAAAATGAAAAGATCGATGAAGTTTGGCAAATGTACTTTGACGGGGCTTATTCCAAAACCGAAAAGGGTGCGGGCATCGTGATCATCTCTCCTTCAGATAAAATCTACAATTTTGCGTTCATGTTAGAGTTTGAAGCATCAAACAATGTAGCTGAGTATGAGGCATTGATCCTAGGGTTAGAAACTGCTAAAGATATGGGGATAAAGAATTTGAACATAAAGGGTGATTCGGATCTTGTTGTCCTCTAGATTAAGAATCAGTATCAACGCAAAAATGACAGACTAAGGAAGTATAGGAATGCTGCATGGGACACTATGGAATGGTTTGATGCACTTAACATCCAAAAGGTCCATAGGGAAATGAATGTGTTAGCAGATAAATTAATAGTAGCAGCATTCACCCTCCAGCCATCGGATGAAATGATTAATGGGAATGGAAAGATGGAAATCAATTTCAGACCTTCAATTCCAGATAATATAGACCACTGGTAGGTGTTCAAAGATGATGAGCAACTCTTGAGATTCATCCACAATCTACAAGAGTTCAAAGGTTGCAAGATCAGTTATCAGCAGGAAGGTGAAGAGTATCAGGACTGCGAGGATAATGAAAGGAATCACATCCCGAGTAGCCTTATAGCTTTCGAAAATCTTTTCGATCATCAAGATCATCATAAAAAACAAAAAGAAGAAATAAAAACTGGGAATTATATGGAAATAAACATAGGAATTGACAAGGATCCCAAGTTAATAAAAATTGGAAAAGGTACTTCATAAAAGGAAAGGAACAACTTGATCAACCTAATCAAAGAGTATAGAGATGTGTTGACCTTTAGTTATGATGAGCTTAAAGCTTATAGGGAGGATGTGTTTCAACACACTATTCCCCTCACAGAAGAGGCTAAGGAGGCCAAACCTTTCCGACAAAAACTTAGGCGAATAAATCCTAAGTTGGCCCCCATTGTGCAGAAAGAACTTCAAAAGATGCTAGCAGCAAGGATCATAGCACCCACAAGGCATTCATCTTGGTGCTCCAACTTAGTTATTGTTAGAAAGAAGAATGGGTCAATTAGAATATGTATAGATTTTAGAAATCTGAATACATCATGCCTCAAAGATAATTACCCATTACCCGACATGGAAACTTTGCTTCAAAGAGTAACAGGATCAGGAATGATGTCCAAGTTGGATGGCTTTTCCGGTTATAACCAGGTGTTGGTAAATAAAGAAGATCAACATAAGACTACATTCACCACACCTTGGGGTACTTATAAATTTCTAAGAATGCCTTTTGGCATATTGAATGCGGGTGCCACCTTCCAAAGAGCCATGGATTTTGCCTTCAAAGAACTTATAGGCAAAATAATTGAAATATATCAGGATGACTTAACTGTGTTTTCAAAAGAAAGAACTAACCACATAAGTCATCTTAGGCAGGTTTTTATAAGATGTCGGAAATATGGTATTTCCCTGAATCCCGCCAAGTCAATATTTGGAGTTGATGAAGGCAAGTTGTTGGGGCACATCATTTCTAAAGATGGTGTCAAGGTTGATCCTGAGAGAGTTGAAGCTATTAAGAAAGTCCCCTTACCTCACAATCTAAAAGCTCTCCAGTCCTTTAATGGTGAAATCAATTTCATAAGAAGATTCATCCCGAACTTAGCAGAATTAATGAAACCTCTACAAAAGCTATTAAAGAAAGATGCTAAGTTTGAGTGGACAGATGAAGGGAAATATGCATTCAAGTCCATCAAAAATGCCATATCCATGTCCACGGTCTTGACTAGTCCAGATTGTTCCAAAGAATTCCAAATATTTTCCTTTGCCTCAGAAGACACCATTGCCAGTGTTTTACTTCAAAATAATAAGGAGGGACAAGAACAACCCATAGCCTTTATGAGTAGATCCTTACAAAATTCAGAATTGAAGTATACCACGATGGAGAAACGGGCCTATGCTCTTGTCAAGTCCCTTAAACATTTCAGACCTTATATAGGTTACTCCAAAATCATTGGATATGTACCCCATGCAGCTGTCAAGAATATCATGTCTCAGCATGACCGTCTAGGAGTCAGGGGTAAGTGGGTTTCTAAAATTCAGGAATATGATTTGGAGATAAGACCTACTAAATTAATTAAGGGACAGGGTCTTGCAAAGATGTTGACCCAAGGAAATGAGAAGGCTTTAGGAATAATCTGCTAGAGCAGCAATTCAGAGCAAAGTGTATCAGATGAGTTTCAAAGATTAGAGCAGCACCCCTAGTACACCGGCATCATATTTTTCCTCTGCAACCTTACATGCCCCGATCACTTACTAGGCCATAAAAGAAGGGCATTAAGGTTAAAGGCAACTAAGTATTGTTTGGCCAAAGATGGTTTGGGTTGGAGAAACCCAGATGGTTTGATACTTAGATGTGTCGATGAACCTGAGTCCAAGAAACCCATGGTTGATTTCCATTCAGGATTTTGTGGTGGACATTTTGCAGCTAAAACAACTGCCCACAAAATCCTTAGAGCAGGCTACTATTGGCCAAACCTATTTTCAGATGTGCACAAGGCTGTCAGAGTTTGACCCCAGTGTCAGTTATTCACCGGAAAGCAACAAATGAAATCCTTGCCTCTAAATCCAATAGTAGTCCAAGCCCCTTTTCAGCAATGGGGGCTTGACTTCATCGGTAAGTTCAAGGATAACTCGAGCAATGGTTACTCTTGGATTCTTACCGCCATGGATTATTTTACCAAGTGGGTAGAGGCGATACCCACCAAAAAGGACACCGATGCCATAGTCATGGATTTCCTAGAAGATAAAATCATCACAAGATTCGGTGTGCCAGCTAGAATAATCACGGATAATGGCCCATGCTTTATTTCGTCCGAGATTTCGTCTTTCTGTTTCAAGTACGGCGTTATCCTATCTCACTCATCTAATTACTATCCCCAAGGAAATGGTCTGGCAGAATCAAGTAACAAGAACTTAATGACCATAATCAAAAAAATTGTGGGTGACAATAAGAAGGCTTGGGATAGCAAAATCAAATTAGCATTATGGGCTGACAGGATCACTAAGAAAAGTTCAACAGGGAGGAGACCTTTTGAACTAGTCTATGGCCTTGATGTCACCTTACCAGTCCATCTAAAGCTTCCAGTTTATCAGCTCCTCCAGACATTCAGCTCAGATCAAGAGGCCATCCAGAATAGAATAAACCAGTTGATCGAGCTAGATGAGAGCAGAAGAGACTCTCTTGAACATAGTATCAAGAATTCAGACAAGGTCAAGAGAGCCTTTGATAAGTCTACCCGGCCAGGTTCTTTCCAAGTAGGTGACACGGTTCTACGTTGGGACAAAAGACGGGAAAAACCTGGGAAACATGGAAAGCTCGACAGCCTGTGGTTGGGACCATACACCATCGATGAAATAGCAGGAACGAACTCCTTCTATATAAACTTACTTGGAAGGAGAAAGATTGAGCTTACCAGTGAATGGTTTCCTCCTCAAGCTATTTTTTGCCGAGACAGTTTGATGCCTTTAGTGGCATCGGTGGTTTCAGGGCCAATTTCTAAACCTTGCCCTGCATGTATTTCTAAATTGTATATATCATATTTTTGTATCATATTGTTGTATCATATACATTGTTGTATTATAGTTATGTTGTACCATGTTGAAAATTTTCCTTTGTATATTAGTTTTTGTAAAAAGTTCCTTTTTGCACATTATAGGTTAATTATGTACATTAGTTTGTTTTTATAGCTAAATTTTTTCTTATATATACATGTTACTCACAAACTCTAATTCCCTTGCAGGACCCAGAGATTCCAGAGTTCTCGCATCCTCTCCTTTGAACAGAAGATCAGTCAGAGAATGTGTCCCAGATGGAGCCAGAATGTTACCACCTAAGTTGTACTTGGTGGTTTTTTATCAAGTGAGCCTGGTGAACCGGACAGGGTTGACTTGTTCGGACTTCAATAAGACCTTTGGGAGTACTTCTGGGAAGTGCTTGTTGTATCATATCACATGTTCATACCCCATGGGGGAATTGTAATAAATGTTCTAGCATGATAGTGTCTATAAAAGACTCGGTCTCTTAGACTTCATTTGTCAATCCGATCAGCCCAGGGTGTTTTTTCCCTTGGTTATTATTGGTTGTTGAATAAACGACTGATAATTTCTGAGTTTTTCACTCCATACCTCCAAAGTTGGGGTGGTCGGCTTGGAATTTGGGCCTATTGAGGTTATTAGAGTCTATGTGTCAATGTATAAGCATGCTAGACATCATTTTTGAGTCATATGAACATGTCTAAGTCCCCCTAGGTGTTTTTTATTTTATCAATTTTTTAGTTTTTTCAGTGTTTTTTATTAAATTTTAATTTTTCCAAAACTTAGGCTATTTTTTAATAGTTTAATTGGAAAAATTAATTTTGTAATAAAAGTGGGACAAATAATCGGTTTCAGTCATGTGGGTGCTCATTTTCAAGCTAAGAGCACCATGTAAACCCATGGACCCACTTTTTCCTAAGTTTTGAGTGATCTTCCATCACTCAGGTCAGAAAGCCCCAAAAATCAATTATTGATTATTTTAATTAATAAATTGATGAATAATGGAGCAAATCCAAAATCAATAAATCAGTGGATTCTCAGCCGATTTGATCGAAATCAGTCAGATTTGAAGCAGATTAACTGGATCTGACAAATCCTTGACTGAAGGAGGTGATCAAATTAGATCCAGAGTTGATCTTGAGCATCCTTTATGGGGAATTTCGCCCTCCCTCTCTCCTCAACACGTTTTGGCTCATCTGGATGAGTTTTGGGCCGATGTGTCAGTGTATGGGTTGATGTGTCAGCCAGATCAGGCCCCCGGTTGACAAGTAGGCTCAGTTCAGCCTCAGTTCTGCATTGATGAACTCTCCATCAGTTGATTTCACTTGATTCCATGAGTAATTGCACCCCCCCTAGGCTGGATGTCCTGTAAATTGTATATATCCTGCTTGAGGCTCCCTCTTCCAGGCAGGTGAGAGCTGGACTGAAGGGCTTGCCATTGTAATACTGTTGTAATCTTTCGATTGTTGAAATAAAGAAGCTTTGGAGGCTAAATGGTGTAATGCTCTCATATGTGTGGATTAAGCATTGTCTTATGACTATTGATGTTGCCAGCTTTTCTCTCAATTTCTGCATCTGAACCCTGCCTGGCTTGAACGATTCAGCTAAATCAATAGGAGTATAGTTGGGCAAGTAAGGTTACTTGTTTTTCTTATATCTCATAGAATATATGTTAGAATATCTTGATTATACATGTTTAATAAGTTTATTTGCATGTAATCCCTGTTTCTTTTTCATATATATATCCAGATCTCATGAGGTTTCGTGCAGGATTGTGTGTTTAGCTTTCAGGTAGCAAGGATTGGACAAGATGTGGATCTAAGGATTGGACGAGCTGTGGATCTAGTTTGAATCCACTACACATCCAAATTTTTGTGAATACATTGCCCCTCTGCATTCCACTAACAAGTTTCCTCTGCAGATCTGCTTCAACAACAAGCACCTTTCTTCCCCTTTCTCTCCTTTAAAATCTAAAATTTTCCTCAAATCGGTTAGTTAAAAGGTTTCTTATTAATCTGATCTATCTCACTAAGAAAAATACACATAGATCTAATCAGTAAGATCCCTCCCAAATTCTAGATATTAGTTTTGTTTTGCACCTAAAGTTCAATTTCAAGAGATCTAGCTAAAAGTACCTTATTTTCGCAAGCAATTTAGTGAAAATTCATAGCTTGCTGTTAAGGTAGTTTCATTTGCTGTTTGATAAGTTTAATATTCTGCAATATCAGTGCAATTTAATTGGCTGCACAAACAGTAAGCCAAGATCCCAAGGAAAGCTTGCTTTCCTTGGTTCCTTTTTCGCCATTTTAGCTAGTTTAACCGCATTATTTTTGAGATAAAGTAGGCCGATCCAAAGGTACTCTTAAAGTGCCTTTGGGCATATGTTATTATAACTTTCTCGCTTTACTTTATCAGGTCTGATAGAAATAAATGGAAGCTGCTGTCCGAAGTGGTCTCAGGAGCGTTCAAATCCCCCCAGGGGTCTCCCTTTCGCCAAAAAAATCTTAATTGTTTTGCAAAATTGTAAAAACTTGGTTTCAGCCTGTATAAGGACCAAGAAAGTTTTGATTTATAAGTTCTTTGATATTTTAACCACTGTAATAAAATCATTTTTGGAATAGGCTCTTTCGAGCCCATTCCCCATCCCCCTGGGGGGATTCGCGTCGGTGCCCTTTTCGTCGTTTTCTGCTTATTTCATTTTTACTAGAATTGATCTGATTTGCAGGGTATTATACTTGATCTTGTTATTAATTCCATACTCCATATCTCACATTTAAAAGTAATCGTAATACTTACCCCACGATTTCCCGATTGACCCGAAAGGGGAAAGAGATTCGTGGTAGGATTAATTAAGAAATCTGAATTGTATATCTTTTTGCTTTCTTCTACATTTTGTTTATAAGCAACTATAAAATTTACCCCTCCTCGATTCCCCGATTGAGATCCACTTGGATCGAAAGAGGTTCATGGAGGCTTTTCTTTTAAACAAGAACATCCAGTTTAAAACTTACTAAAATCAACAAGACTCCAGTGCATATGCTCTGCACTTGGCTGCGGTTCATCCAATCAGTCAAGCTGTATCAAAAGAACTTGGGTGACTAGCATATTTAGGACTCACCCTCCCCAATTGACAAACCATCAGGTGAAATTCCAACACCTCGATCAAACCTCTACGATGGCAAAATACCCAAAGGAAGTGGGAACTTCTTAAAAGTGACCTCGGGGCGCCAATCTTTGTCACACCCTAACGGGTGCGTTACGAACAATAGCCCCAGAGACTCCATTTCAGCCCACATATTCCTTGCGGGTAGCCGTGAAGGTTTAGTTTTGGACATACTCCAAGTACTCTCAGGTATATCTGGAGTCCCCCCTTAGCCTAATTTAATCAATTCATACTTCAATTTTAACTTAAAACATACCAAGATGCAATCACAAAACATTCACTCCAAGCACATGCAAGCACATTGATCTCTTTGATTTGACTCCATTTTAAGGCACTGGTCATGTTTGCTTTATATATATATTGTTTATCAGCTTTGTGTTTTCGTGTGTTTATTTTCGTATCTTGTCATCTTCAATTGTCTATAGTTAAAATATTCAAAATCCTAAGTAACTGATTCAGTTTAACATCACCACACTAAGTAATCATCCTTAGTAACTAAATAGGGTCTACCCCCCTTGGCTCCGTTAGGAGTTGAGCCTAAACGGAGGAGTCAAGAACAAGGTGACAGCCTTGACTCAAGACTTGCCCCCAAGGATACACCGAGTGGCTTGAATTTTTTTCCACGTGACCCAGGTGTGTGAAAGGCTGAAACACCGTCCAATAGATGGTCCTCTACCACTGAAAGCTGATGGTTGTACCCCACTAGAGGAAGAGGGAATTGCTTGGTAAATAGTTGTGGTGTGGTGGGGCATCATCTCAATTAGCGTAAGAAATGACTCCTATGTTTGGATAATCATATTATGTGCAGGAGGGATGTATTGCCTTAGTAACTGGGCACGAGGTGGAGGCATACGTTTATCAACATATCTATGCCTAACATTGGTACGGTTTTGGGTCATCCCCCTACTAGCGCCCTGGAAACCCAACATGTCAAAATAGTTGATATGTTTTCCCATCACAAACTCTGCATAAATTTTCCGGAGGAAGTACAACAATACTTCCCTGTTGTTGTGTGGGGGAATATCAAAAACCATGTACCATATGTCCATCTAATGGTCTCTAATTGGTTGACATATGCACCACTCAATGGAGATATGTGTTTTGTTGCTCTCTGGAATGTCATCCATCTCAGGCACTCTAAATAGTGTATATATATGCTCTTTTGTTATTTTGAGCTTCTTAATCTCATTGTAGCTCAATCCATCATCATATTATTGTCATTTTGTCTCTCTGTACGATGCTATGTTATACGAAGCATCATTATATTTGTTGATGGTATCCACTATGGTCAGTAATGATGTTGAAAAGGAGCGACGGAGTTCATCTCCACCCCTCCAAGCAGAACCCCTACTTGAATTTTTTTTAGTTGTATGCAACCTTGAAATATACTTGACAAACTTTGCATATTTCTGAATTTCGGTTTGGATTCACAAGGATGCTTGTGAATATACATATGCAAATAGTGAAATTGATTTGTTTTTTATGAGTAAATTGGGGCTTTGGTTTCCATTGGGCATGCAAATTTCTTATGCAAGCTTGCAATATACTTGAGAAAAATTGCATATTTGTGAATTTTGGTTTGGATTCACAAGGATGCTTGTGAATATACATATCCAAATAGTGAAATTGATTTGTTTTTTATGAGTAAATTGGGGTTTTGGTTTCCATTGGGCATGTAAATTTCTTATGCAACCTTGCAATATACTTGAGAATCTTTGCATATTTGTGAATTTTGGTTTGGATTCACAAGGATGCTTATGAATATACATATTAAAATAGTGAAATTGATTTGGTTTTTATGAGTAAATTGGGGTTTTGGTTTCCATTGGGCATGTAAATTTCTTCATGGGTATAAAAAATTTTAAAAAATTGGTTTCAATTCATATTAGGGAATAAAAATTATTGAAAATAGGGAAATTATCTTGAGAGGATTTGGAGTAAATACCTCACAATGAAGAGAATGATCCCCAAGGTGGAGTTTGTTTTCCTTTTATCACCCATATCGCGTTCACCCTTGCTTTTTTTGGTCGTCCCGAACACGTTTCTACACATGGTTGTGGAGAAAATAATGGGCTCGGCCTATTTTAAGAATAAATCATGTTTTACATAACGTGTGTGTGTTTTTGTACACTATAACGCATGTACGTTTTAGAGAAACATAACGCGCATGTGTTTTACTTAACTATCCTAATTGGAAATCATGTTTGCAGGATTGGGACTAGGATTGGCAGGGTCGAAATTGCTTGGGATGATTTTTGTTTTATGGATCTTGAATGATTGGCTTCAATCTACAATTTCATCTAAAAGGCCCCTCAACATTGTGCACTCACTCTTGGCTTTCCCATTGTATGCCTACCTAGATCTAGTATTCCTTGTCATAATAGAGTAGATTTTGAATTTCTCATTCTTAGGGATTAGCTACCCCTATTGGAATGGTCAATTTTAGGATTATCATCCTCCCTTGTCCAAACTAGTCAATTTTTCCTAACTTAGGAGTCATTTAGTCATTATTGGGTCCACTAGTACCATTGTGACCACTTGGCCTAATGGGGCCATATGTACCGGTCACCAGAGTGTTGGGAACACCGATATAGGATAACTAGAACTGAATACACATTCATGCATCAGTTTAGGCACCTCCTAGACCAATCCCTATAATTTAGGATCCACTGGGAGTGACGACACCAACCTCCTTCAATTGTTGGCAGTTAATGACTAGTCAAGCCTAGTTATGCTTCAGTTACATTCAGTTGGATGTCCTCCAGTTTAGTTAGCACCAGTATTTGCATGGATTCATGTGGGAAGGTGCCCTTTCTCACCTACCACATTAGTTAGACTAGTTTAACTGATTATAACTGATTGAGAGATTGAATTAGACAACTAGAGATATCTAGTTAAGCTTTGGTAGCAATTTAGACACTTACATTTAGCCATGCATTAAGATTGAGTTAGTCAATTCGAATTACCTCTCATGGATTTTAATTGTTGGACTATTAATGCCATTGTATTGCATTGTAACAATTATCCAGATTACTTTTGATTAATGAAATAAATTATACAGCTGCAACTCCTTATTACATTGTTTCATATCATTTTCTGTAAGTTTTGTCTTGGTCCTTAGATTGTTGTGAGTTCAATTTTATATGGTATCATAGCCATGGTAGGAAAAAGCAATTCTTCTACAGGTTTCATGTTGGATCTATGGAAAATTTAAGCAAAATTTCTCATTCCAACTCTACACCAGAAGAGGAGAGTTTACCACATAATTCCTAGAAGCCCAACCTTGTTGATCAATCTTGCTTGATTAACTAAGCCAGGTGTGAAGAAAACTCCAAAAGTGCAGGTTTTCAACCTTATTTTGTCTATTTTTTGTGATTTGCAGGCTTCTCAAACACCTCACTACATTCGCTACAGCTACATAATGGCCTCCTCTTCATGCAATCTTATCACTCCTTTCAACTATCATCAATAGAAGGAGGATATTGATATATAGTTGCGCTCCATAGGAATCTACAGAGTCACCATGGGAACAGAGACAAAGCCGAATGCATTAGTAGAGAGAACAAAATACTAGAACAATCTTGATGAAGCATATGGTTTTCTATGCCTCTCAATTTCAAAGGATATTCTCTTCCACATCACTAGATCGAATACTCCCAAGAATATATGAGAAGATATTGCTACTATTTTTGATAAGCAAGATGACTTGAGAATCAATCAGCTAGATAATGAGCTGATGTATATAGATACGGGAAAATTTGAGACCATGAATGATTTATTTACCAAGTTTAAGCACCTGGTGCTCCAATTAAAGTAGTGTGAATTTGAGAAGGAAGATGATCAACTCATCCTTTCCATCCTTTCGAAACTTGGCCTAGACTACTTTGTTTTTGTGTCCACCTTTCATACCAGAAATCTTACAATTTTGAATTGGAGGATGTCAAGCCTCAATGAATTAAATGAGTCTCTCAACAATGAGCATGACAAGCTTGTTCAAATGGGAATCATCAGATCCTATAAAGATCAAGCCTTGTTTGTTGGGAGACCCAAAGCTTCAAATGTCAAAGGAAAGAAAAAGAAATATAAGAATAAGGTTGAGTCTCCTAAGAAGAAGGAGCAATTAGATGAGTCCTCGGGTTTGAGGAGAAACAAGCAAAAGGGAAAAGAAAAGACCCTATGCTCTTACTGTGCAAGAGGATTTCATCCTGAAAGCTCTTGTATGAGGAGAACAATTGATCAAATGGATCTTCTCCTAGAGAAAAACAACATCACTCTTCTAGCTGGCGCAAGGAAGACTAGCTATGGAGAAAATACTGAAGATCATGATGCGAGATTCCATGCATTGAAGGCTAGTTGTTCAAAAACACATGATTTCCTCATTGATTCAGGAGCTTCCAATCATATGGTTGCATCCAAAGAATCATTCTATTCATTACATTCTACTGATGATATAAGAATTCACATGGGTCACTCAAATTCGATCTGAAGGGAAGGGTTCTATCAAGTTAAAACATGGAAATTTCAATGATGTACTCTATGTTCTCTCCTTAGTTGCAAATCTGTTATATGTATATCACATGGCTCACACCGGCCCACAAAAGTGAGTGGTATTTGGTCCTGACTTAGTGGATATCATAGGTATCTCAACTGGGAACATTATAGCAAAGGGTGCTGCAAACCATGGCTCCAAGGAATATGAATTCTCACACTTTCTTCCATACTCAGATCCAGTGCACTCTCAGCTACCATTTGAAAGGGAAGGTAAAAAAATTATATCTTCTCCTTTTGATAATGTTTCCATTAGTGTTTCAGAAGCAGAAGACTCAGTTGAATCACTTTATGAAATTTAAGATGAAGTTCATAGTGATCCATATCCAAATCCAGTCCCTACTCCCAATCCTAGGCCCAAATGGGCACAAAAGGTTATTGGGGCAGCTGGAAAGATCGCTGGAAACCCATGTGACATAAGGAGGACAAGAAACATTTTCAAAAAGAGAACCTTACACTATTTCAAGAAAGCTCACTCCCTTCAGAGAGAAGCAACAAACTCCCAGTGAGATGCTACATGCTAAGGACTGATCAACTACAATGCTCTCAGAAGAACAAAGTGGATCATGTCTCTTTTCCTCCAAAAATAGACAACGATAACATTCCTACTTCATTCCATGATCAGATTGGAAGAAGATGGAGAATTCTACATGGCAGGCTGCATGATACATGTGCACAAAAGAACAAGCATGCTACTTCGCTACACCATAGAGATGAAGGTTGCAACAATACTTTCTCAAGTTTCTTAATCAAGAGGAAATTTTCTTTTGATATGAAAGCTTGATCCTGATTCTACCTGCTTAGTTTTAGGGGGAGTATTTTTACCATGAGGTTTTTCCCCATTTCCTTGGTTATATTAAGCAGTTAATTTTTGCATTTTAGCTGTAATGGGTGACCTTTAGTCTTAGTTACCAGGGCCTGCAGTTGTCCAAGTTAGGATGGGGGGGGGTTAGGATTATAATCCTCCCTTGTCCAAACTGGTCAATTTTTCCTAACTTAGGAGTCATTTAATCATTATTGGGTCCACTTGGCCTAATGGGGCCACATGTACCAGTCACTAGAGTGTGAGGAACATCGATAGATGATAACTCGAACTAACTACACCTTTATGCATCAGTTTAGGTGCCACCTAGACCAATCCCTACAATTTAGGAACCACTGGGAGTGCCGACACCAACCTCCTTTTGTCAGATAGCAGGTGCTCCTCATACAAAAGTCAAGGGTTTTGTGAATGAGTATGTGGGGAGTATTTTTACCATGAGGTTTTTCCCCATTTCCTTGGTTATATTAAGCAGTTAATTTTTTCATTTTAGCTGTAATGGGTTACCTTTAGTCTTAGTTACCAGGGCCTGCAGTTGTCCAAGTTAGGATGGGGGGTTAGGATTATAGTCCTCCCTTGTCCAAACTGGTCAATTTTTCCTAACTTAGGAGTCATTTAATCATTATTGGGTCCACTTGGCCTAATGGGGCCACATGTACCAGTCACCAGAGTGTGAGGAACATTGATAGATGATAAATCGAACTGACTGCACCTTTATGCATCAGTTTAGGTGCCACCTAGACCAATCCCTACAATTTAGGAACCACTGGGAGTGCCGACACCAACCTCCTTCAGTTTTTGGTAGTTGGTGACTAATCAATCCTAGTTATGCTTCAGTTACATTCAGTTAAATGTTCTCCGTTTTAGTTAGCACCAGTCTTTGCATGGATGCATGTGGGAAGGTGCCCTTTCTCACCTGCCACATCAGTCATACTAGTTTAACATATTATAACTAATTGAGAGATTGTATTAGACAACTAGAGATAACTAGTTAAGCTCTGATTATGATTTAGACACTTCCATTTAGCCCTAGAGTCAAATTGAGTGGGTGCACACACACTAGATCTCTTCTAACATGGATGGACTTGCATGTGAAGCAAACTCATGGAAATCCTTCTTGGTATATGAAGACTAATTTTCTAGATCTTGTTATGTACATTATAGAATAAGTTGAGAGTATGTGAATATAAATAAATAAATATAAATAAGATAAAGAAATAAAATACCATGGGAAAATACCATAGTTTTATGAAACCATGGGAGAGGAGATAATAAATTAACCATTAAGATAAAAAGATAAAGAAATAAAATACCATGGGCCAATACCATGGTTTTATGAAACCATGGGAGATGCCTTAATAAAATATGATATAATAATTAATTAATTAAGCATCTAAATAAAGAGTAAAAGGATGTGTATTTTACATTTGAAAAGGAACAATGACACTCATTTAAATGGTTCATGTATTGTATTGTAATTATCATTTTTATTTGATGAATGGTTATTTTTATTTAAAGTGTAGCATATGGTTGAATCTTTCACTATATAATTATTTTATGAAGAATCTATTGCATAAAATTTATAAAGGGGGTAATTATCAAATTTGAAAGTAGTAAAATCAACATGGTACTAGAGCGATATTTCATATCTCAGTTTTGAAGACATGCCATGATGATGCAGTCCTAAACAGTGTACAAAATTAGTCTTATTTGTAGCTATTAAACATCCATGGTTGAGCGCTAGGGTCACGATGGTGACCATGCTCAACATTGAAGACAAACAGGATGGTGCTATGAACTTTGGATCCTAGAAATTCCAAAATACAGTTCATCCTAGAAGAAAATGAGGATGATGATTATGTAAGCAAAGTTATTCCTAAACCTACAGGTGATGATGAGAAAGCTAGGAAAAAGAAAAAATAATCTAAGGAAAAAAGGATTATGGTTGACTTAGTAAAACATCACTTCATCCCACAGATTGCACAATTGAAGACAACAAAAGAAAGGTATGATTCTTGAAGACAGGTCTATTTTAAGCCAATAATCCTAACATGAAGTTAGCATTAAATAATAATCTTCATGGCATCAATATGACAGTCATATATTGTTGCTACATACTTTATGAAGATTACTAAAGTCTAAGACAAGAGATCAACTCATAACTATTGGAGAAGAAGTTGATGATAAAGAGATTGTCTCATTAGTTCTGAATGGTATTCCCACTTCACGGGAACCTTTCATTCAGGGTGTTTGTGCCAGGGATGCACTACCATCACTTGATCGATTGTGGAATGATTGTGTCCAAGAAGAAGGAAGAATTATGTCTCGAAGTGGCTCTCAAAAATCACATGACGAAGAAAATTGATCCCTTGCAGCTCACGTAAGGAAAGGGAAAGGAAGGAAATTTGCTTATAAGAAAAGCAAAGCGAAAATACATGTTCCCTCCCATGAATATAACACAAAGGAGTTCTCTTATATCAAGTGCTATAACTACCAGAAGTTTGGCCATTTTTCTAGAAATTGTCCTGAGAAAAAAACAAAAGGGAATTAGCATGCATCTGTTGCTTAAGTAGAGGAACAACCACATTAGAGGACCAAAGAATGACAGTTTGATGAGCTTGAGGATGGTATTAGGAAAGTGTACTACTTTATCTCTACTCTTTCAGGACCCATTACCCATAGTAGTGAGATTTTGTTGGTATATAGTGGCGCTTCTAGACATATGACAGGATATCAGAGTGCTCTCCCAAATTTTTCAGAGCAAAATTCTTCACTACATGTGGAACTTGGGGATGATTCCATATATGCATTAATGACTACTCTCGGATGACATGGATATATTTCATGAAGACCAAGGATGAATCCTTTAGCAGATTTCAGAAGTTCATGGCTTTGGTTGAGAAATTAATAGGGAGGCATATACGAGTCTTGAGGAAAGATAATGGAGGAGAGTATACCTCTAATGAATTCAATAACTTTTGCAAAGATGCAGGAATCAAGAGGGAGCTGACAGTTCCTTACAATCCATGGAAGAATGGGGTAGCATAAAGGAGAAACAGAGCTATCTGTGAGGAATCGAAAGCAATGATCCATGATCAGGGCTTACCCATGGATTTATGGGTAGAGGCATCCAATATTGTGGTTTATGTTCAAAACATGAGCCCTCATCATATATTGGGGGACAAAAATCTAGAGGAGGCATTCACAGGTATGAAACCTGAACTCAGTCATTTGAGGATCTTTGGTTGCCCGATGTACATTCATGTACCCAAGGAGAAGATATCGAATATGGAACCTTCAAGAAATAAGGGGACCTTTGTGGGATACAATGAGACATCGAAGGATTTCCATATATACATCCTTGTTCAAAGACATATTGAGGTCAGTTGGGATGTCACCTTCGATGAGGAGGTAGCTTTTAGGATATATAGAGAATATCACATGGAGATTGACTGTGAAGAGGAGGAGTCTCCCATAGATATATATTACTCTATTCATCCTTCATATGACCAAAGGGAGGATCTATTAGAGCCAATAGATCCCGTGGATAGTACGAAAAATGTTGCAATGGTCAATAAAAGATTATCTTGGCTTTGTAACACTCCGTAGGAGGTAGAGAAGCATTCAACTCCTAGTGGCATCTTCAAGAAAAGTAAGAGACCTCAGATACTATCAAGTTACATGGCACTTATGAGTCACATAATTGATTATGAGCCTTCAAGTTATCACAAGGCTATTGATCAACATGTTTGGAGAGATGCCATGATGGAGGAGTATTAGTCCATCATGAAGAATGATGTGTGGAGATTGTTCCTAGACTTTAGGGGAATATTGTGGTAATTTCCAAGTGGATCTACAAGATTAAGAATACAACTCATGGTATCATCGAGAAACACAAAGAAAGGTTCGTGGCCCAAGGATTCTCTTAGAAAGAGGTAGTGGACTACAAGGAGACGTTTTCTCTAGTGGCTAGGTACAGTACTATCAAAACTATCATTTCACTTGCTTCAGTGATGGGTTGGAGAGTATACCAGATGGATGTAAAGAACACATTTCTCAATGGTGAAATTGAAGAGGAGGTGTACATAGAGCAACCTTTGGGCTTTGTGATACATGGGAAGGAGTCCCATAACTACAAATTAAAGAAAGCATTGTATGGACTCAAGTAGGCACCCAAGGCTTGGTATTCTAGATTTGATGGATACCTAATGAGTTTGGGATTCACCAATAGTGTTGTGGATCCCAACCTCTACTACAAGGTTGTCGACAATGATCCTCTCATCTTGGTACTATATGTTGATGGCATGTTTCTTACTGGATAGTGGTGAGTGAAGGATAACTTAATTGGTTTATGTTTGTTTGATTTAGAGGAATTGAGGGTGGGAACCACTTATGATGTGCCTTTAAACCTTTGATCCAAACGTTATTGACAAAGATTGACAAATCTCATTGAGAGGGATTTAGCCTGGGAGCCACTTATTATGAGGCTTTCAGTGTCTTAAGAAGCAAAACCCTTCCCAGTACTCAAGCACAATACAGATCTCCCTGTTAACACAATGTTGTTCAAATAACATTTGTTCGCTGGACATTGAATTAGAGAATGCACCACTGGGCACCAGGATTTGATCCGATGAGGTTGATATGAATCTTCGTATATCCACGAGGTTGATGTTGCACAAGAACATGAAGAAACAAAAAAGCCAGCTTATCTAAAAGCTGAGTAGAAACAGAAAGTTCCTCAAAGTCATGAGCGAATAAAATATAAGTGAAGCAAACCGCCATCGATCAACTGAACAATTTGTGGTGGTAGGGTAAGCACAAAGTTGTCACAATTGGATTGGTTTCGCTGATTTAAAAGTCAGTACCTTTATTTATTATTTGGACAGAGGTGATAATATCAATAAATAAAAAAATAGGGTAAAAACTATCTATCTAGTTGCAGAGCATTTAATCCCGTTACAGTAAGCTTAATAAGCGTTGAATCTCAAGTAAATCAAAATCAAAACGATCGTAAACCTTTCTACAACAGCATTGATATAATCTTTCTATCAAAACGATTTATGCTCTCCATGCGAAACTCATATCATATCTGCATAGCGGGCATGAGAATCGACGGCAAAACCATCGAAGGATGCAGCAATCATGAAAAAGATAAAGATGACAACATGGCAATTGTTTCGCATGTTGTCCAATAGTAATCATTTCCTGACAAACTGCACATAACAATCCATCTCCATCACCACCATTCGTAGCTACTAGCAACGAGCTCGTGAGAAATAGCAACAGTTAGAGAAGAATCAACAGCTGCACAGATAGCTGCCACTCGATTAGTCTCATAGCGGGCGATATATTGGCGTCTGAGTTGAGGATGAAGAGTAATTTGTTCAACTAATATTTCTACACCATTACCACTACTTGCGCCGTCCAAGAGTTGCAGCATCCGTTCACGATATGAAAAATCACATCTATTTAAAAATCTAGTTTTGATCAGATGTGCTATCAATAATAAATAATTATTGTCTATCATTATAATGATTATTATTTTTTATATAATATTAATTCAGTTATTTTGAAAAAAAATAAAATAATGAAGGGTAATTTTTTGACAAGACTTCATTGTTGTTGAAGGGTAAAATTTTAAACAAAAGGTTTCACAAGAAGTGATATAAAATCTCAAAACTTCAAAAAATATAATAATATGATGGATAGAATAAAAACCAAATGTCAACACTGGTTGCACGTAATCGTTTGGGCAATATAAAAAGATATATTAATAATATAAATATTTTTATATTTAAAAAAATATATAATAATAATATAAATATTTTATAAATATTGAGAATATAAATTAAAATAGTTAAAGTATAATCACTAGTATGTTGTTTTTTTTTAAATAATTAATATATATGTTTTAATGTACTACTTTATTGAACTATTTGTTTTTCTTTTCAATATGTAGTGTTGTGTGATGTTGAATCTTTTAAGGATCCCTTTAGGAGGTAGTGTGTTAGTTCAACGTGTTGTTACTT
Source organism: Pseudotsuga menziesii (assembly GCA_001517045.1). NCBI lineage: Eukaryota > Viridiplantae > Streptophyta > Pinopsida > Pinales > Pinaceae > Pseudotsuga > Pseudotsuga menziesii. The sequence continues at coordinate 194,154 of LPNX010578157.1, forward strand.
GCCTTGGATGTAAAAAAGATTCCTTCAATGCTTAATGCCTAAGATTCCTGCTTGAACCATGTTGATGACCCTAAGAAACCCTAAGAACCATACCTTCTACTAAAAAATTCATAATAGTGCACATATCCCGACATGGATTCCAAATATCACCTTGGGAGATCATGTCTTATAGTTCGAGGTGTCTTTCTTAGGCCTAGATTCCTATAATTTTCATTTAAGGTATTTAAAGCTTTGGTCCCCATCCTTGCCACCACCACCATGTCTAAGGATCTCATATTTGTACCTACTACTCTTAATCGTTTTTATAGGAGCTTTTGTAACTGTAGCCAATATGGTCAAATTATGCCATATGAATGAGTTGCACAATATGCATATTCACTATATTCACGTTATGGTTAATATGGTCACTATGCTCACTATTTAACTATAGTCATTATAATTGGGCAATATGCAACCACTGTGGTCACTATAGTCACTATACTTGGCAATATACATAATCACTATGGTCACTATGTTCGTTATAGTGACAATGGTCACATTATGTCATATGTCATGTGCAACCAAATTGATGTTCTTTTTTTAACAACAATAAAGGAATCCAAAGTATCAAATCTCTTGCTTAGTTGGTCAATAATTTGAATAGACAATGTCAACTTGGATTATGCACCAAGTTGATAGGATAAACATCCAATTCACATTTAAAGAGATGTATTTTTTCAACCTCACAAAAAGGTAAAAGCACCTAAGGTTCAACATGATGCATTTGTTCCTAAATTCTCAGCACCAGAAGGTTGTTCATGAGCTTCTAATGTAGAACAACATTCTATAGACTTTCCTCCACTAGATTCAACTGTTAAATTTGAAGATTAATAAGCTAAGGCACAAAGTAGCAAATGCAAATCCTATTTGAGGATGAGAACGTGAATATCAATCAGTGAAGAAATTGAAAAAATGTAACCCAAGTGTTCCATATACAATGATCAAATTTGCAGACTGGTCCAAACTTGGAGATACCATAACCAGTGAAGAAGGCACGGGGCCTCCCTATTCAATCACATAATCCAGAAAAAGATTTAGAATGAAATAAAGTTAAAGAAGAGAGAATAATGCATGCTTTTTGGAAACAAAATCCTACATAAAAGGAAAGAATGTTGAACATACCCACATAAATCATAATGCAATTCTGGTTGGTATTCTCCTGAAATCGAGGCAATCTTATCGGTTGTTCAATTTAACCTTAAGAAGAATAAATGATTTAAAAAAAATGTAGTAAGATCATATATGTTCCACTTGTTGGCATTCTCACATGGGTGTTATGAGATATTGATAGTGAGACCCCTACCTTGAAAATGTCCTAGAAAACGAAAAAAATTGTATGATGAAGGTGGGGTTGGTGGAGATAATGTTGATTTTATATGCACATTACATTCCCCCATACCCACCCAAATTTATACATGAGGGTGGGGGTGGCAGAATATCACAAAGCACATATCGGGTTGCTATACAAAGAGACAATTCACATTCCCCCCGCCCACACACATCCACCCTCATATATATGATGAGGGTCAAAGTGGTAGGAGACAATTATTTCCTGCTACCCCCACCTGGAACATGGTGATAGACAATGTGCATTATCTCCCCCATCCCCTACAAGTGATACAATGTCCATATAAATATTGTGTGCCTCCACCCTAACATTAATGTGTATATACAATGGATATTAATACAATATATGATGAGGGAAGGGGTGGTGGAATATGATGCTCATATTAATTTGCATTTTCTTCCCCCACCCCTAAGAAAACATGCCCATGATCACCTCCCACCCCCTCCCTCATCATATATTTGAGTGTGGCGATGGGAGGAGACAATGCACGTTCTCTCTCCTCAACCACTCCCTTTAGGGTAGACGATATGCATGAATATGTGCATCGTCCTTCCCCACCTCCTCCCTCATCATATTGTGTATTAATGTGCATCGTCTACAAGCATTAATGTGAGTGTGAGGGGAGACAATGTATATATGCTCATTGCCTGTCTTATTGTCTTTCTTATAATGGGTGGGTGGAGATGATGAACATAATATTAGGGAGATAATAAGGGAGACAATGTATTAAAATGTGCAATGTCTCCCCCCCCCCCCCCCCCCCCCCCCCCCNGTTGCTAGTTACTCCCCATGCTTACATTGATAAAAGGAAGTCAAGAGCCCCATGCTTATCAACCAATCTTGTGTTAGGTCATTCAGTCTCATAGTTGGTTACAAGATGATCTTGTTTCACAAGATAAGACCCTCTTCTTATCATGTAATTCATCTCTCATTGACATCAAACCACCATTTTCTGAGAGTTGCAATAATTACAGTGGTACCTTTGGATCGCTTTCAATAAATATAAGGGATCACATCAAAATAAGTAGGGAGAGTCATTAGCACTCCATAACTTAGTTGTCTCCCCTATGCTCGATGACGAAACATTCATCACATCAAGGGAAGTCATACATTTTGAAATTAGCAGTGTTCACATTTGCAAATCATGGCATCGACACATATGACATAGTGAAGTCCCCCATTCAACAACTTCACTAGTATTCTAACCCTTGTTGTTGTTGCAACTGCCTCACAAAATTTTTACATTTTAGGGCCCCTGCTTCCATTTTTTGTTTTAAGCCTTCCTTAGATAGGTTCTAGTTCTTGAATTTTTTCTTTCCAGCACTTAGTTTTTCTTTAATTTAAGCCAAAAAAGTCATTTCACTAAGTTTTAAACTTAGGTTTTTATTTCGACGTATCGGAAGAACTCAACGAGTTTAGCCGACACATCAGAAGAACTCAACATTATGTCCGACGTATTGGATCTGTTAGTGCCAGAAATTGTTCTTAGACTACTAAAAAACAAGCCAACACAATCTCACAAAATAAAACTAAGTAAACTAGGTTTTAAGGGTTTTGGTTTTGCAATTTGTTAACAAGAGGGTAAAAAATCATAAGGCTAAGACAAACACTAAATCACGCAACAATGAAATATTGAGATGTATAATATATGAAACATAAACCATAACAACATAAGCACAATACTGAATTTCATCCAGAGTTCACAAGCATTTCATGAGAAATAACCTTAAACAAGAAATGAATTCGTTAACTGAGTGATCACACCAATCAGAAATGAAACCAGTAGATAGAATAAAATAGGCTTATAGTTTGCATATATATCATAATCATTAATCCAAAATACATAAGAGTTTATGAACTTAGCTCTGTATACAGTAGCTGAAAGCCTCCCCTTGAACCAAAATTTGAACCCATGCACTGTATGCCTCCCCTCCTTATATAATTACAAATATCCCCTGAAGTAGTTCCATATTCACTTCTTTAGGTCGAATTCAAAACTACTTAGCAGTTACATTAACCAACTTTCAACTAATTGACTAAAAATAGAAAAAATGGATTCCTGGGAAATTTGACGAATTTCTAAAAAACGGGTCTCAAATAATCCTCCATATCTCTCGAGTCGGGACACCTGTGAAAAAAATGAGAGAGGTTTTTGTGAATGATTATGTGATGGACAAAAACCTCTCTTTGTTTTTAAAAATACATTTCCAATCAATCATAATATTCCCCTCAATATGAAGACTAAAATAGGAAAATATTAAATATTTTAAAACCCTGAAAAATAGGCTGTAAAGATTAAATCGAATATTTCAAACCTTGATAGATGTTGCAAAAATGAGAGAGTTTTTTGTGAATTGGTATCTTGTGAACAAAAACCTCTTCTTTTTTTTAAAATTCATCTCCATCAGCTCATGATATGCGCTCAATTTCAATGACCCAAAATAGGAAAAAACAGAGCATAATTCTCAATAATCTTTGCACACTCATTTCTGTAATGTGGAAGTTTTATTTGACAGATTTTCCTAAAAGTTAAGTCATCATCTTCCTCATTTTTTACTACTTCTTCTTCAACAGGAACTTATGGAGACCTAACTCTTTCAAGGCTCCAATCTATTGATTGTTCTGTAATCTTATCTCTGCCTGTAGATGACTCCAAAATCATTGAATGCTCCTTCTGAACATGAATTTGCTGAGAACTAGGGCTTTATTCTTCTTCCCTGTCTTCTTGATTTATGACAATTCTCTAATCCTCTTCTGTGTTCTCTGAAACCTGTTCTTGATTTTCATTAAGAACTTCTTTTACTTTTTCACACACAGGCTCTTCAAATTTTTGAGCTGAACATTCCTCTTGAACACTGTCTTTTACCAGTTCAATAATAACTTCTTTCTTTAACCTTTTTACCAGACTATACTGCTAGTTCATCTCCCATGCATGTGGCTTCTACTATCAATTCTCTAGTCAATTCAAATTTAAGGCTGTCAAATGAAGCTATGTTTTTCTCTAATCCTTGAGCAAATCCATATGAAACCTCTGTGTGATGACCATCAATTTTCTCAAAATATTGCAACCAGCCTGCTTCTTCAAAATAATTTTTCACATTCAGGGAAGGTTTTAGCCCATGTCATGTCTGAAGGCTCGGCCCTATTCGTCTTCCCACTTCTCTTCATTCTCTATATTGAACCTTAATTGTTTCTCCTTCAGAAAATAGTTCAAACTGTTTTGAAAGTATGTTACTTTAACAGTAAACCAGAAGTTGAGAAAATTTAGAACCCTAGATATGAATTCTCCTTTAAAAACTGATAAGTATTTCAAAATGATTCAACTCACAAAATAGATTAATAATTGATCAAAATTCGGTTTCCTAAACTTGCATTTCTTAATCAAAACCCATCACAATTCTTCTATCAATGCAAGCCCGAATTCATGGATGATGTCAGCAATCAGTTGCATACCTGTCTCCATAATGTTTTCAATTGCTAAAAATATGTTATCTTTTCCTCCCAGATGTCCACTAACCTTTGTAGCACTGTCCTCAGCCGCCACGACCGTGCCTGTCAATTTCTCTACAAACCCTAAACTCCTAACCGCCTTCATCACAATCTATTTCAATCACAGACTGCCATCTATTAATGCGGTCTCTCTAAGCTTTCATACAGTCAAGAAATTCGTAACTAACATCAAATTACTCCCATCGTGCACCATCATTACTATTTGAGGATCTATATTTCCCACCTTCCAGACAGCCGCAACTTGCTTAAATCATTCTTGCCTTAACTCAAACACTTGTCAAAATGATTAGTAAGGCTTAAAAACGTATCATTCTCCTTTATAGATGTAAACAAACTCCTCTCATTTGCAAATTTTGAAAATCACGAGCAAACTTACATTTTTTTGAAGGCCACGACTTTCTTGTAGTGCTCTAGTTCATATTTTCTGTCTTTGCGCTACAAGAATATCTATTTAATGATTTTTTAACAAAAAACTCAAAAACAATGGGTTAAATTGTGTAATCAACCTTTGATAAAACCTTATGATATTTCTTTACAACCTTTCAGAAATACATACATCCTATAAGCCCATTAAAACTATGAAATCAACTAAGTAAATTAAAATTAAAAAGAAAACTTATAAAATCAAAAATAAACATAAGCATGCTATCAAAATACTTTAAAAAACCAAGCTCAAAATTTGAAAGCAATAAGAAAAACCATGTTTTGAAGATAAGCATATGATTTAAAAATAGAAAACGAAAATGAGCTATAACAGGATCAACTCGGCCTGTTTTGCCGGCGTATCGGAAGAACTCAGTCAGTTCTACCGACACGGTCGCAAATCACTGGCGAGTTGCTTCCGATTTTCTTTTATCCGAATTGGCCAAGTCTTGAAGTTTTTGACCAAGCAAAATTTTTTTCATCAAAAGTGTTTCTTGAGTCTTGTTGATGTTCTTATTGGCAGAACTCACCCTTTCTTGTCGAAACTATCGAAAGTACTCAGGTTTCACCGCTGATGCTTTCTATCGGGAGAATTCTCTTATTTTTGTAAGTGTTTCATCGGAAATTTATGTCGCGTTTAGTCAACACTATAGGTAAAAATCAACATTTTCAGCCAACACCATCGACAAAACTCAGAATTCGTCGCCGACAGTATTTCATTGGAAAATGTTTGCGAGTTGTGCCAATAGTGGTTTTACCGAAAGTTTTTAATGAGTTTCCGCTGATAGTGTTGGAAAAACTCAACCTTTGCAGCTGACATTTCCATGGAAAACTCAGGTTTTCACGTCGATGTATCGAAAAACTCAGGGAAAACTTCCAACGGATTTTAATTTTAGCGCCAAAACGACGTTTCGATCCTGTTACATTTATTATGCTCAACCACCACATTAATTATCATTTTGGGATTGTTTTTATATAAACACAGTGATTTTTTATGATTTGTTGTCTTAAACCCCGTTTGGAGCGCATCGAACCCTCATCGAACACTTTGATCCTTCACATTTCTAAGCCAAGCACCGCACCCAAATCAACAGTTGCCAAGGAGGCACTTAAACTTATCCTTTGTACTGTCCTATTCTATAAGTTTTAAAAGGTTGTGTGATGATAGGGGTCTATGGTTTTAAAATATACCAAGGTTGGTTTTCCTATTACTTTGAGTGGCCTTTTTTCCAAGTAAAACGCAGGCACAACCCGTAGGTTTTTCCACAATGGGTTGAATACCAGAGTCACCCAGAGTTTGTTAAAGGAAGCCCCTGGCCGAATAAGCTGTTTGAATTCCCCAAAAAATTCTAGCTTGTTAGCTCGGCCGTTATGAAGTCTGTTTCAAACTTTCTCAAGCAATTTGGACTTGTTTTTCAGGCCGTCCATATGGTTGTATTGAACCTTAGAAACTCTGTGATAGAGTTACTCCAAGCTGGGTGTTTTGCAGTCCGCATATTGTTTAGATTGAGTTTGTCAGTAGATGAGTGTGCGATTATGGGGAAACCCTTAGCGGTTTTTAACTTTAGGTATCACTGCAATTTAAAGCTTCGACCTAGGGTTTCTTTTCAGTCTGTGATTGGAAGGATACGTTCTTTGCATTCCTCCTTAGGGTCGACACCGTCATATAATAGGTTTTCACAGGTCTTAAATGCGAACCAGGGTTTCAAAGTTCCCCAAGATATCCTTGGTTTCAAGTTTACTAAGGCATTTACGCATTCTTACTGGTTATTCTATGACCTTTGGGAAAGTTAGTGAGAAGAGGTCTCAACGTTTTGGTGTTTTTAAAGCTAAATGAATAAAGAGTGGAAATAAAATTTGTAAATTATGTAGGCAGTTAGCTTGAATTCATAATAACAGAGATATAACTCCCAAAATAATACATGCACCTGTGTTGATGAGTTTTCATATAAGTCTGTAAACATGCACCCTTGATGAAAGAATAAAATGACTGGACAACCTATAGGAAGTGATCTCTCTTCACCTCACAAGAATGTTTCTAAGTGGCTAAAGATGAAATGGTAAATACTGCTAGGTTTTCTTCTATCATGTTAAACACGGGCTGCAATCTCATCTTTTAAAAGAACAGTGATTCATATATTTTGTAACTTGGCTTCTCATTTCATTTGCTCCATGTTGATGTAAACACATGTTGTTTTTAGAATAACTAAGACATCTCTTACTATGATCATGCCACAGTTTCGATTATCACCTCACACCATGCCTAAGAAGATAGGAAAGAAGAAAGCTAAGGCCACCGAGGCTGGTTCAGACGTGGAGATTATCTCCAAGATTGAAATCATATATGAAGACACTAAGGCCATCACAAGGGCCGATGAGGAGTCCAACTGGGGAGAATTAAATATATCAGATGATCAGAGACCAAAACGTCCCTGATGTGGGCTTGGAAGATATTCCCTTATATGAAAATACAAGAAAATCATGCATTACTAAGGCATCCACATGCCCAGAGTTGTTCCCATGCGTTGAAGTCATCAGATGGATTCTACCCAGGGAATACCCCGCCATGATGATTATTTCCAAAATAGGGGGAGAATTTTTTGCTTCTTTCACTCGGCCTACATAACATCAGCATGCAAACTGACGACCCCATAGGTTATGATGACAGCGGAATGGGTTAGCAAATTGGAATTGGATATTGTGGAACATGCCAAAAGGATGATGGTAGCAGGGAGGAAAATGTGCCAGAAGGTAACTGGCAAATATGAAATTCCAAGCTTATGCCCCCCATACAGGGTCATAGCCTTAATGTTGAATAATATTTTTGGCCGGGGAAATGGGAGATTATATTAATTAAGTTGGATCCCATTAATATATTTTGTGGCCTTGGAAGGCACAATTTTCAATTGGGAGGATATTATATCAAGCAGCTTGTCCTCATGTATAGCGGCCGCAATGGGAGGGATGACTCAAAGAAATTCAGAATTATACATGGCCTCTTACTTGATAGATTTCATTCTATGCCAACATCAATTACCCAAGCTCAGTTGCACTTGGGATCACACCAAGACCCCTATATACGATGCTTATCAAATTCTTTGGGCACACAAATATTCAAATTTCTACAAGTAGATATGTGAGGAGTTTCTAATGCCTCTATTTGAGCTCATCTTTCTCAAGGAGCCTAATTATTTGTTGGAGAATTTCATGGAAGTCATATGTGAGTATGGTGATTGTTATTTCTCTCAAGAAGAAACTTACCTGAGAATGTATGGAGGTTCTAGAGCCCTGTCGCTGCTACCTAAATTTGCCACGGACTATGTAGTCCATAAAGAAGCAGTAAGGAAATTATTCATAGATAGAGTAGGTAAATTCCTCTTCGATATGAAAAAGGCAGCGTTCCCACCATTTCCCTTTTTCATTGTAAGTTACAAATATACTAAGGTCAAAAGCGCCTCCGAATTTGTAAAAGATTTGGAAAAATTTCACTTTGGGGAGAAGAGTTTTCACAGAGATGACTTAATAAGAAAAGTTGCGGACCACTGTACGTTTGTAGGAGTTCGTTATGAGTAATCTCATCATTTTTATAAATATGAGGATGTATACAGTAACACCAAAAACATGACTTTTCTAAGTAAGCGTTTCAAGAAAAAAAGCAGAACCAGTGGAGGAAAAGGTAGCAGTAGTACAACATAAAAGCAGAAGCAACAGGAAGAAGTTGAAAAGAAACGAGCAGAGGAATCTCAAAGACAATAGGAATAAGCTGAGAAGAAATAAGATGAGGAGGCTCAAAGAAATAAAGAGGAGGAAGAAATATTACAAAAGGAAGAAGAAGAAAGAGTGCGAAAGGAGGCGGAGGAAGCAGCTAAAGAATTGAAGAAGAAAGAACATGAGGATAAGGACAGAGAAAATTTGGACCAGGACACTGCTCAAGAAAATATGATGGACCCTCCTGCCTCATCAAGTGGCACGATCACAGGAGGCCACATCCCTCTTACAGAACTAGGACTAGTTCTTTCACTCCATCCAAGCATCACACCATGCCATGCTTGGACACTATATTCTTCGACAAGGAAAAGAAAACTATTGTTAGAAGGTCATAGAAATGGTTAAATATCGGCACTCAACTTGATGTGGTCATAGTGACCAATAAAACTATTGTGGAACACACCAATCAAGACCCCATATTCCTAGAATTTGTAAGTATAGCAGCCGTGCAAGCCAATGCGGATAATGTTAACAAGTTGGTGGAATATGCAGAGCAATATAAAGAAAGGATGATCAAAATGAAAGACACTTTGGTCAAGGAAAGCGGAGAAGGCCGAGATTTAAAAAGGAAGCACGATGCTACACTATCTAAGAAGGAGAGTCTCCAAAAGGAGTATCAAGATTTAGAAACAGAAAAGGATGCACTCGAGGTAAAAGTTACTATTATGGAAGGGGAGAAAAAGGATTTTTAAGACAAAATTGTAGAATTGGAATTACAAAAATCTGCAACAAACCGTCAAGTGGGATAACTAAGATCCCAAGTAGAGGAACTAGTAGTGCAAAGAGGATATTTTGAAGCTCAACTGAAGATAGCCAATGAAAGACAACTTGACATTACCTCTTTTCGTGATCAAGCCTACATGATATGAAAAAATATCCATCAAGTCCAAGTAAGACTCATGGAGGAGATATATAAGGTCAAGCAGGCAGACACATGATTGAATGAAATAGCAGATACATCATCTAATTTCAGGACAGAATTAATAGAAGTCGGTAAGAAAGTTCAAAGCCAGCTGACTTGGGTAGATGAAAATTCAACTTTTCCTGAACATTTTCCTTAGAAGACAACAGGAGGTCATAAGACTCTGGAGAAATGCACCGAGTTCTACAAAAAGATGCACCAAGTCCATAATAAATGCCAACTTTATTTAGTTGCAAAAGTCAATGACTTCTCAGACATGGATCAGCATATGACATATCTCCAAGATAGATTGCATGAAGATGAACAAAACATTCATAAAATTGAATTCATTAGTGAAGAAGTGGTTAAAACCTGGATTGCACAAGCATCTGTTAGTAATCTTGGAATACCTGTACAGATTGACTCCACCAAAAGTGACAACTGTGGAAGCACAACTGGCCGTACATGAAGTAACCGTGAGATTGTTGGAACCAATAGATTATTGAACCATTAAAGAAGAAGCTAATGTGTGGGGTGAATGTATTTCAAGACCAACTGGGCCTAGTTGAAATTTTGTCTCTTCTGTATTTTGTCACTTTATGTAATTTGCTATTCCTAGTGCAAGGAACTAAAAGACAAAATTTTGGAAGTCCTAAAGTCAGGGAGTTCTAAAGTTACTGAAGTCAAAGAGTCATTTGTAATTGTATTATAAATAGAGGTAGGAGGTAGAATAGATGGGAATTTTCGCTGGCATGAGAAGGCTAGTTTATTTATAATAAGAACTATTTTTTCTACTAATAAAGACAAACAATTTTGCTGGGAGAGGATTGCACGAGGTTTTACGTGGATTATGTGGAATTTCAAATTTGGAACTACTTTTGAGTTTTTGTATACTGTGAGATCGTTATGACTTTATGATTTATTTCTTTAATGATGAATGATTTTGATTTTCATATAAAATTATGTGTATAAATTGAGTAATAGATGCTTTCTTATTTCAAAGTTATCCTTGTTAATCTTTCTGGTGCAATTATGTGTATGGAATTGGAACAGTTAACTGCAAGATTCGTTATAAATAATTATAGTACATTACTCTCATTATTCTAAATTTTCTCCCCAAGGGGGATATTATAGATTAGTTTAGAATATATTAAAATATGATAAGTTTGCTTAGATTCATACTTATGGAAGTGATTGAGGGGCAGGAGTGATAAGACGGGAGGTAAGAACCTACGCATCACTTGTGAGGATCTTGTTCACCAGTCACCTGCATTTAGTTTAGGCATGTGCATTTCATCCATAATAAAGAAAATTCACATAAACGGTGGACCGAGTCACAACTGGTAAAGATTTAAGCAAGATCTAATTCTACGGTAGCTGGGCCGATAACTAGACAGGTTCCCCACACCAAATGGTGAACGATCTAGTTGGGATCGATTATTGGGGAGAACCCCTACTGCCAGTACCTAGGGAATTTTTCCAAAAATCAATAGTTTTGGCATTAGAAGGAGGGCCGCAAGTGCATGGATGGAAGAGGAAGACCATTTGCAAGAAACTATTCCACTGGAGATACATCTAAGAGTAAGTTTCCTGAAGATTTCATTCTTGAAGAACAACAAAAGGCAATTTCTGAAGAAGAAGGTTCAGAAAATTGGTATGTTGTCCCATTAGAAGAAGTTGATCATTTTTGAAGACACAAAGGTCCTATGTTAAGAATCTTGGAGGATTGAAAGAAATCCCTATGCAGATTCCCAAGAAAGTAATTTCTTATACTCAATATTCTATCCTTGTGGAAAATTTGGAAGAGTTGGAGGATTTATATATCCAAGAAATCACCCAACCTCTTGATCAGTTGGGAATAGAGTCTCCCACAGTTCAGTCTCCGCTACAATCTCCACCATAGTATCCAACTTGAGTTATGGACAGAGGTGTTAAGCAACCAGCATGGAGGGCTAGAACACCACTTAATCTACCTGCTCCTTTACACTATTTTCCTAAGCACCCAGACAGAGTGTTACCAAAGTTTGACCCTGGAAAAGGAATTTCTGCAAAAGATCACTTAAAAAGTTTGTATCTGGCTATGGAACTTTTGAATGTTGAATAAGAAGATGTAGCATGTAGAATTTTTCCATATACATGTTGGGCCAGGGAAAGTGCACAAGGAAGAAGCTGACGTGCAAACAAAGAAGGAAAAGTGTGTGCGTGGCAAGGGAAAAGCAGGTCAAGAAGGAAACAAAGGAACTAGCGCAGAAAGATAAAACATGTGCGTGGTGGAGGAAGGTAGGATAAAGAAGGAAAGGAAGTGCAGAGTAGAGGAAGTTGTAATAGGATTGGTGTGACAAGGAAAAACATATCCAGAGTCGGTGGAAGAGGTGGATAAAAGAGTTAATGATGTACAGGAGGAATTCAAGGAAGACTATAGAAGGATGAACCAATAGAAGATGGAAGGATAGTTTTGCGGCTAGTTATGACTGGTATAGACGAGCTGAAAAATGTTTCCACGGCTAGTTAAGGATGTGGTTAATGCATTACAGGAATTTCGCAGCTAGGTATGGGTCGGCATTTATTGTAACATAGATATTTTGTAGCTACTTGAGTCTGTAATAACTGAGTAATACTCAGTCCACCCTGGGTGGTTTGGTAAATAATATAAATAGAAGGAACCCTCTCTGTATAAGGTTTAGAGGTTTAGAGAGATTTTGTTAGATGTGGTTAGACTTTGTTAGGTTTTGTTAGATAATATAAGAGGAGAGTCTGGTAGAAGAAAAAGGCTGTTGAGCCGTGGATCTTGCAGCTGCATGCACAGACTGCTAGTAAAGTAGAAGAGTTGATCCAAGATGTGTGCGGATCAATAGGAGTAGATAGAGAATTAAACAGAGAGCGTGAGAGAAATAAGATTAAGTCAGAAAGATATTTATTAAGAATAGTCTACAAGTTGCAGGATGCAAGGTGCTACCTATATTTCTCATGCCAGATGAAGAGCACCTTGGTGGTTTTTCCCAGATGGGTTTCCACGTTATTCCTTGTGTTATATGGATGAATGTTGTTGAATGGTGAATGTTTATGTGAATGTTTGCTTATCTTACATTATTACAGTTATAGTTGTTTTGAGTGTATGTCACAGTATAAATGAATGATTGTTTAAAAAGTATTGTTGGAATATTGTGTATGCGTTTGTGGTTAAACCTGCTAATTTAAAATATAATTTGTGCACTGCCTGTCAAGTGTAAGGAATCGACTGCATCACATAGTTGTGCAAGTTGTTAAAATATTGAGGATGAGGTCGTGTCGCGCGGGTGACCTGTGGAATTTGGTTGTGTCATTGTCGCAGAGTGAAATACTCCATCCCCTCGTCTTTGTCGAGCACCTTGGATGCGCGGCAAGGGACTATAATCCCTCGCCAACTACGGAAACATGGTTCAGGAAGTTACACATTAATATATATCGGGTGAGACTGCGCCTTCCTTGCAGGCATTGCCGACTAATCTTGCTCTGTCAGGCCGATGTCTTTTGGTGTCTTGTTGGTATTGTGTTGTTGTTGAACTGTGGGCCGAGACACGAAGGAGAAAGAGGCCAACAAATGGTTCCATTTTCATTACCTTTAACCATTTGAATCGAGGGAAATGTTGTGTCATTCGACAAAGAACAAGATAGAGGACTGGCTGGAGTCTAAGACGCTAGCATTCGCGCAAGATCTTAGTTGAGCACATAAAACTGGGTGGACGAATACATATATTCGGATATTCACGAGATATTATTTACATAGTTTCCCATTGTGCTGCATGAGTGGCTATCTGTTGGAATATATTAAACTCACTCATAACTTAGGATAAAATAATTAATCATTATTTGATTAATTATTCACCCACTAGCTTAATTAGTTGGCATCCACTTGCACCTTAAAGTCAATACATGCCATATATATCCTAGGAATGATTTATTTCTAATTTTGGGTTGATCTTGACCGCCTTTTGACCATCTAGAATTAGTATACAACACTTTACAGTAGATTCTTCTTTATTATGCTTTTTCTGCTTTTCTATGGATAAGGTAAAACTAGTCAAACTAGGAAACTGGGTGCTTTTGTTGCCAACCCATCCTTCATAACTTTTCCTCCATTTTCTAGTATTAGAATTTTTTTTCCATCTCCTTGACAACTCACTCATGCTTTTTCCAATTCGTGAGGTCCTTGATAGATTTGGGAAGTACTTTAGCCACCTATGGGGGTTTGCTATATTTTGGTAAGTCAACCTTTTTTGAGCTTTATGAGTTGTCTCCATACAACTCGATTTTACTACGAGGGATGTAATATTTATGTACACTATTATTCATCATTATTAAATAGAAGGATACACACCAATATTCAGCTCTTCATTCATGTAATTCAATTTCTTTTCTTCTCTCTATTTTCCTATGTATGCTTGTGAGAATTCTTAGTAGCAAGATCTATTTCATGTGCTTCTTCTTAGCATCATTTCTCATAGCATTGATCTATTATTTCTACATGGTATCAAAGAAGAAGTGTTGATCAATTTCTACAGATTTGAGGAGCTCATCCAGTCTCCTATCCCTCTCTGAAGAAGAGCTTGTCTAGCTTACAAGATTTTCTCCTAATTTGTTTTGCAGGTTGTAGAGAGTTTCTTCTTGAGCACATCAATTCAGCAATATGGATTCTCCTTCATCAATAATTCTTACTCCCTTCAACTACCACGAATGGAAATCCAAAATCTTCAATCTATTGCAGAGTAGAGGATTGTACAGAGTTACTCTAGCTTTGGAGAATGAGCCCAATGCTGTGATTGAGAAAACTAAGTGGCACAATAGGTTGGATGAAGCCTATGGATTGATTTGCCTCTCTATTTCTCATGATCTACTCTTTCGTATATATGGTTTGACCACTCTAAACCAAGTATGGATTCAATTGGAGTCTTTCTTTGGAGTTCAAGATGAGCTAAGAGCGCATCAATTTGAGATTGAGTTATTCTCACTGAGTCCAAGCAATTTCAAATCTCTTGAGGGTTTCTTCACCAAGTGCAAGTCACTTGTTCTAATTCTCAAGAAATGTGGGATTTAAAAAGAATATGATTAATTAATCCTTTCCATTATTTCAAAATTGGGTCCTGATTACTCAGTTTTTGTGTCTACTTTTCATGCTACTAGGCTTGTTGTTCCTAAGTGGAAAATGCCTTCTTTAAATTATTTTCTTGATTCACTAACAAAGGAGAAAGATAAATTGATCCATATGGGTGTCCTTAATTCTCCCAAGAGTAAGTATCATTCTCTCTTGGTTCAAGGAAAAAATAATGTCAAATCCAAAGAATAGAAAATTGTGAAGAAGCCAAAGTCAGAAATTGAAGCTGGAGATTCTTATGAAGATTTAATGAAGAAAGTTAAGAAGAAAGGGGGCGCATCCAAGTGTTCTTATTAAAGCAAGGGTTTTGATTCAGAGAAGAAGTGTTTCAAGAATAATATGGACATCATGTCTCAACTTCTTGAGAAGCACAAGATCGAAGTTCCAGAAGAACTAGAAAAGCCTGTTGATTCCTCAGAACAATGTCAAACTACGCAGTTCCAAGGTGATATAACTTATGCTTTGAGTGCCAGAATTCTCTCCTTTTCTAATGTCTCTGATATATATTTAATATCTGATATATTGGAATCAGAAATATCAAATCCTTTCTTTGATAATCCTCCTCTCAGTCTACTAGATTCATCTCCCCAAAATTGTGATTTTTCACTAGATATTGACTTGTCTTTGAGCAGCTCTTCCTCACAAGCTTGTATATATTATTTATACTATTGTTTGCAAGATGATATTCATGTCATGACACATATAATAAAACCATCCATACTATCTACCATACCTCTGAATAATCCTAAGACTATACAAATCCCAAGTTCACTAGTTGATTCCTCATTGGTCTCTTATGCAGTGATATTTATCTTACATGGTTTGAAGTCTTTCCTATCTTTCAGTGGCTGGTTATACATGTCCTTAGTAATATTTGGACTGATATTAAACATGTTTGGATATTTTATAAACACTTATAGTTCAGATCTTATCCCTATCCATCATTCATATTTTTACACCTATCAGTTTTCCCCAGTTGCTCATAATTTTCGTAGTCTAGCCCTATATCCTCATGGAGCCACTTAATCATTTGTATTTTCTGTTCCATATGCTAATAATTCTGATATATATGAGTTTTATAAGCCTCATATCAGATCTATACAGGTGCTACATCATATTGGAATATTGACATGTGATTCACATCACAATTTTGCAGTTATTCAGGGAATTGGGTGTGAAATAAATTGTCTTAATTTTTGTACTCTTTGGGAAGGAGTATGCACAAATCTCTTTTCCATTTCAGATTATGTTTGCAGATTAGAGTTTTACAACAGCAAGAAGCATTCAGATAATGCTCCTACTTCATCAGATGATGAGATACACGGAGTCTCTCCTCTTCCTTCTTGCAGGTTCTACACTCCAGCGCATGATCATGGAGTTCATGATTTCTTCAACACGTCTTTGATCTAGAAGTAGTTCACTCAGCTCATTGAAGTGAAGATAAGGATAGGTTGAAGACATATTATTTCAAAATTTTGTGCCTTGTCCTTTCTTGAGGGAGGATTTTCCCCATGTGGTTTTTCCTCTTTCCTCACTTTCCTGGACATAATAATTGTTAAAGGGTGACCATAGCCTTGTTGCTGGGCCCTATATGCACCTATATGCATCTATATTTTTTGCCATACCATCTTACAGTAAGACTTATAGGGGGGTGTTGGAATATATTAAACCCACTCAAAACTCAGGATCAAATAATTAATCATTATTTGATTAATTATTCACCCACTAGCTTAATTAGTTAGCATCCACTTGCACCTTAAAGTCAATACATGCCATATATATCCTAGGAATGATTTAATTATAATTCTGGGTTGATCTTGACCACCTTTTGACCATCCAGAATTAGTATACAACACTTTACAACAGATTCTGCTTTATTATGCTTTTTCTGATTTTCTATGGATAAGGTAAAGCTAGTCAAACTAGGAAACTAGGTGCTTTTGTTGCCAACCCATCCTTCATGATTTTTCCTCCATTTTCTAGGATTAGCATGTTTTTTCCATCTCCTTGACAACTCACTCATGATTTTTCCAATTCATGAGGTCCTTGATAGATTTGGGAAGTGCTTTAGCCACCTATGGGGGTTTGCTATATTTTGGTAAGCAACCTTTTTTGAGCTTTATGAGTTGTCTCCATACAACCCGATTTTCCTATGAGGGATGTAATATTTATGTACACTATTATTCATCATTATTCAATAGAAGGATACACACCAATATTCATATCTTCATTCATGTGATTCAGTCTCTTTTCTTCTCTCTATTTTCCTATGTATGCTTGTGAGAATTCTTAGTAGCAAGATCTATTTCCTGTGCTTCTTCTTAGCATCATTGCTCATAGCATTGATATATTATTTATACACTATCAATATCTGCAAGAAGGAAGACAAACTTCCAGAGAAGAGAAGCAGTAGAGTGGAGTGATTAGTTGGTGCGCGAAGTAACCAGTGCAAGTAACACCATCTCTAGAGCTGTTGATTTTTGGGTTGACAACATTTTGCAAGGATATATTACTCAGTCTGTAGTAGAGGCTATAACCTCATATAGTGAGGTTGAAATAAATTTTTCTGAAGGACCCCGAAGAAGATATTTGTTATCTATCAGTACATGGATCAAGATGCTCGTTTATGAGAAGGGTATCTTGCAGTTGAGTAGTTGAGTCGCATACCCCAAAGGAAGGCTATGTTGCAGAAGACCTATCAAGAAAATGGGAAATGGTGAGTTGAGTTGTTCCCAGGAAGTACAAAACCTGAACTAGAAGCTAGATTCCTTAGGAGTGGAAGGAGATTCAGATTATGGAAGAGAATAAAGACTGAGGAAGATCGAAGAGCTCCTAGTCTATTCAAGGAGAGTGAGCATGAACTTCAGTTGCAGGTAGATGAAGGGTCTTGCGATGAAGAGGAGGACTATATCCTAATTTTAGAAGGAGTAGAAGACTCTGAAGAGACCATTGAGACCCCAAGTTCAGGACACAACTACATCACACAAGGAGTATTGCCAGAGGTAAGGTCTAGACCCTCATCTCCTGAAATAGTTGCTAATACTGATAGTGCTAGCATCGTGACTAGCGCACAAGAGAAAACACCCCCGTTTAATCAGTCATCAGATAACCCCGATGCCAACTCAATGGCTGGGGTGGATATTCGGTTACCCACATTCAATGGAAATGGAGTAGAAGACCCAGAGCAGCATTGGTTCATCTGTGAAGTTGTTTAGATGGTTCGCTTAGTTCAGAACGTAGACTTAAATAAAGCACAAATGATCATGACTCTAAGGGGTCATGCGCTCGACTGGTTTATGAATTTCATTGTGGTACTTCCAGAAACACCACAGAAAACCCTCGAAGAGATACAAGCCGCAATGATATCTTAGTTAAGAAAACCTAAATCTGAGTCGCAGTGCATCATCAAGATTAAGGAAATCAAACAAGCATTGGCAGAGTCAGTATGGGACTTTGACCAATAGTTTAAGACTTTGATGGCCAAGGTAAGTTTCCAGATGTCGGATGTTAAACATAAGGAGTGGTTTATTACTGTGTTACTACCTCACATTCGAGGCCCATTAATGCAACAAAATATCAAGTTGCAGATGAAAGCGCTAGAGTTGGAAGCTTCACCAATCAGTGACAGTGCCGTAGGGATGGTGCAAATTCAGTCGCAGTTGGCTAATCTAATAATACAAATGCAGGAAATCAAGAAGGGTAAGGAATCCCACGAAGATCCATGGTGCAAAAAACACAGAATAGATGAACACACCAAGGATAATTGTCCGACCTTCATGAATTACATCTCATCCGGTGCGCCAAACCTGTTAAGTGCCCATGGACTACCCTGGTGTCACATATGCCAGACTAGAGGACATCGCGATGAGGACTACCTATACTTGCAAAATATTGTAAGCGCTCCCACAAGCCTGTTTTGTAAATTTTGTAAGTCAGTAGGGCATGAAGAGAAGGATTGCAGAGCATACCAACTCTTGAAGGAAAATATGGCTGACACATACTTGATGAAGAATGAGGGGTAGGCTCAGGTTGAACAGGTGTAAGCATCATATCAGCCTACACATTTCCCTCCCAATCAGTATCAAAACCAGTACCAGCCTCAGTATACACCACAACAACCATATGCGCAGTAGAATAACTATCAGCCGTAATATGAATAGAATCAGTACCCCCCGCAACAACCCCACCCTCAAGGAAGGGGTGGCGGAAAATTCAGAGGTAGAGGAGGAGGAGGAGGATTTGGTAGAGGAAGAGTTTAGGTTACATGCTATAACTTTGTATAACTAGGTCACTATGCCAGAGATGGCTTGGAACCTACAAAGATATGAACAGCCAAGAGATCCAAATGTTGTTGTCGTAACACGAGGAGGTTCCGCGACCAGAGCTGATATGGATACACCATAAGAACAACTACAGCTGTAGGTTCGACTCGCGACGTGGAAGAAGGATCCATTCAACGTCTAGAAACAAAAGCAAGTATTCATAGACATGTGACGTGAGTTTGTGGATCTAGAGCAATTGTCGACATCAAAAGAAATCAGGGAGATGCATGAACTATTTCTACAGAAGACCCCGCAAAAGGTTAGTAAACTCAAATCGTTTCTGTCAAGTTGCTTAGCGCTAATTCAAGACAAATATGCTATCACAAAAATTCAAGCACTGATAGAAGAAACACCCGTAGAGCCACAACCTGAAAAGAAAGTTAACCAGGTCAGCAAGAAATTCAAAACGAGGCGCGAGTTAACAATGACTGCGTAGATAGGGGATTATGATATGGATTATATCATTTTAGACTTGGGATCTTATTTCAATATTTTGACGTGACAAACTTGGGAAAGTATGGGAAAGCCATGCCTGGATTGGTGGTCTGGATTTAAGGGGGAACATGGTCTAAATTTAGATGTATGATTCATAAAAGCATTTAATGAGAGGCCACATGCTCTCAGTCATCATAAAATCATTAAACAGATAGGTTACCCTCTCTCATCCATGGTAATTGACAACTCATGGTTTTCTTCCATGGTATGGCTTCAAGGCACATTGTACCTCTCTCATCCATGGTATTTCACAACCCATGGTTTTGACCCATGGTATTTCCCCAAGGCACATTGTAATAATGNGGATGTCAAAAATCCTTTGACATCCTTTATTGAGAAGGCATAGAGCCTTTTTATAACATTATTACAATGTGCCTTGGGGCAATACCAAATCCTTTGACATCCTTTATTGAGAAGGCATAGAGCCTTTTTATAACATTATTACAATGTGCCTTGGGGCAATACCATGGGTTGTGAAATACCATGGATGATAGAGGTACAATGTGACTTGAAGCCATACCATGGAACAAAACCATGAGTTGTCAATTACCATGGATGAGAGAGGGTGACCTCTCCGTTTAATGCTTTTATGATGACTGAGAGCATCTGGCCTCTCATTAAATGCTTTTATGACTCATACATCCCAATTTAGACCATGTCCCCCCTAAAATTTGGATCAACTGGTCACCTGTCCAATTGCGGCTTGCGAATCAAATGAAGGTCCTCCCAATTGGTAGATTGAGTCAAGTTCCTGTCGGCATTGAATGGTTGTGCACACTTGCAAACTTTGAAGTCATTAACATTGTTGATGACACAAATCCATATCCCACATTGATGGGAATAGATTGGGCCATAGACAATCAGACCATTATCAACTTCAAGAAAAGGATTCTCTCATTCGAAGATAATGAGATGAGAGTAGTGTTGTCCATTGATCCATTGGAAGGATAGAGGTATGTAGAGCCTGTCTACAATGAGGGACATGGTGACTATCTCGAATAGATCTATAATGTCACTTCCATGCAAGAAGACTATATTAATCTGACAGCGGATGGAAACTTGAGTTGGAAGAGTGCTAGTTCCTGTACATTCGACTCAGGGGAGGTGTTGGAAAACTAGAAAAATGAGGTCTGTATGAGGAGGTGTGCAAGAGTTACAAGGTCTGTGCGATGGGTGGAGAATGAGCTACAAGAGATGCCCACCTATGAGGGTTTACCAAACCTTGCGAACTTCTTAAGTGAGTTCAAAGGACTTGTAACAGAGTCGCAACGCTTGTTTGCATTAGATCATGTACTAAAGGCTACACCTGCTAGATGGTGGGGTACACACAAGCAGTTCATAATAGAATGGCCATAATGTAGAAGGTTCATGGAAGTCATATTCGACAAAGAAGTCACCACCTTAAGCCACAAATATATAGGATTTTCAAGCCCTTCCTAACACATAAATCAGTGTCGCACTG
Source organism: Pseudotsuga menziesii (assembly GCA_001517045.1). NCBI lineage: Eukaryota > Viridiplantae > Streptophyta > Pinopsida > Pinales > Pinaceae > Pseudotsuga > Pseudotsuga menziesii. The sequence goes on from LPNX010578157.1 coordinate 215,553, forward strand.
TATTCACATAATACCTGCGATAAGAATGGGTCCACCATTTCATTTACATGTTGGAAATGACACCTAGAACGTGGTATGCATCTATGGAGTTGCGAAAAGGAATCCAATATTGGGAAGGACTCGCTAAGTAGTTTAGACAAACACTTGAATTTGTTAATGAACAACCTACAGTTGATATTGCGCTTCAAACAATAAAGGAGAAGATATTTGATGAAATTCCTGTCGAAGAGGCCAATTATCACCAGTGTAGTGTGACCATTCAGCAATGGATTGATTGTTACAATCTGATGGGAGACCCGGATGATGATCCAACTAACATAAACATACTAGAATCATAGGGCACACTTGTAATGGAAGGAAGTGGTATTTCAAGTGGCCAGTTCCTTAAGCCGTTAAAAATCAAGAAAGTAAACATTGGGTCACCCGAGAACCCAAAATTCGCCAATATAAGAGATTATTGGGATGAAGAGACAGTAGCGAAGATCATAGACTTGCTGCATGAATATCATGACCTATTCCCTACCAAATTTTTGGAGATGAAGGGGATAGTCGGCGACCTAGGGGAGATGAAAATACCCCTGTGACCAGATGCTAAACCTAGTAAACAATGCCCATATAGACTGAATCCGAGATATAAAGAAAAGGTAAAAGCAGAATTGGATCGCATGTTTGACGTAGGAATCATTGAACTTGTTGAGGAATCGGAATGGATCAGACCTATAGTGATCTAGGATAAGAAAACAACAAGAAAAGTGAGGATGTGTGTCGACCTGAGAAAGATGAACGATGCATGCTTACATGATCCATTCCCAACAACATTTACAGATGAAGTACTTGAAATCATCGGAGTGAAAGATATGTATTCATTCATTGATGGCTTATCTGGCTATTATCAAGTCAGAATTGTGAAGGAGGATCACCACAAAATGACCTTCGTCACAGAATGGGGATGCTACCAGTATACGGTAATGCCCTTTGGACTCAAGAATGCACCTGCTATTTTTTCTAGAATAGTAGTCTCTTCTTTTAAAGATTTTATATATATATTTCTTGAAGTATACTTTGATGATTGGACTGTGTTTGGTCTAGTAAGAGACCATATTGAGAGTCTGTGCATCATGCTGGGCCGCTATCTCCAGTATCAGATTATGCTCAACTCCAAGAAATATATTTTTGTGCACCATTTGGTGTTCTGTTGGGCCACGTTGTATGTCGCGAAAGTACTTTGGTCGACCCAGAAAAAGTTGAAATTATTCTTGACTTACCACCACCTACATTAGTCACACAACTCAGATCAGTGCTAGGACATACAGGCTACTACAGGAATTTTATGAGAGGGTGTGCAGAGATCATTGCACCTATGGAGAAACTGTTGAAGAAATATGCAAAGTTTCAGTGGACACCAGCTTTCCAGGAAATATTGGACAAATTAAAGAACAAGATGGCCATTGCACTAATAATTTCTGGAACTAGAATAAAGAGTTCCATGTGCATGTCGACGTGTTTCCTGTCGTGCTCGACATAGTCTTGACACAACCAGGAGAGGGTGCACTTGACCACCCTATTACTTTTTCTAGAAAAAATATTTCAACAATAGAAAATAACTACATGATGACAGAAAGAGAAGGCCTTGCTATGGTCTACGCGCTTCAGAAGTTCTGACACTACTTGTTGGGTGGACATTTTCAGATGTACACTGATCATTCGACAATGAAATACCTAGTTAACAAGCCAGTGTTGGGGGGGAAGATCTGTAGATAGCTTCTCCTGTTTCAAGAATTTGATTTTGAGGTCGTTGTCAAACTTGATTGACTGAATGTTGGGCCAGACCACTTGTCGAGGATAGAAAGTGGTGAAGAGCCAACCAACCTAGAAGATAATTTTCCCTACGTGCAACTGTTTGTCGTCGCTATGATGGAAATTCAAGAACAAGAAATTTAACGCAATCATCCACTTCTTGAGTACAGGCTATGCACCTCCAAGATTCTCCGCTACTCAAAAGAAACACTTGGTCATTAGAGCTTCTTATTTTACATTGATCGCTGGGAACTTATACAAGTTGGGCGCAGATGAAATATTGAGTCGTTGTGTTTTTTATTATGAGCGACCTTGGGTTATGAGTGAAGCACATGCTAGTGTCACAGGTGGACACTATGCATGAAAGACAACAGTGCGCAAGATATTGTAGGTAGGATTATGGTGGCCAACCATACACATGGATACTAAAATATTCTTTCGGCGCTATGATATTTGCCAAAGATCAGGAAAACCATCACGCCGCGACGAGATGTCGCTTTCACCACAGATAACACTGCAAGCCTTCCACAAATGGGTTGTTGATTTTGTGGGTCCGATCAGCCCCCCAGGAAAGAGGACTGGCGCACACTACATTATCACTGCAATCGACTATTTAACTAGATGGGTTGAAGCCGCGCCTGTTAAATATTGCACCGCTGCGACTGCGGTGAAGTTCTTATTTGAAAACGTGGTAACCAGATTTGGCTACCCAAAAATTCTACTCAACAACTGAGGTACGCATTTTGTTAACAAAATGATTGTTGAGCTTACTGTAGAGTTCCAGATCCAACATAAGAAGATGACACCCTATCATCGTCAAGAGAATGGAATGGTCGAAGCTTTCAACAAGATTCTGGAGAATCCATTGACCAAGGTATGCAATGTGCACCGAGATGACTAGGATCAGAAAGTATCAGCTGTGCTATGGGCGTATCGCACAACTTGCAAACAATTGACAAGGCACACCCCATTCAAACTGGTATATGGACAGGAAGTTGTTGTACTAATGGAGTATATTGTGCCAAGCCTACATATTGCTATGCTGACAGAGATGACCGACGGATATTCTGTTGAATAGAGGTTGTCACATCTCATCCAGATTGAAGAGGAATGCTTCATCATAGGATTTCATCAGACTGTCGAGAAGCAGAGACAAAAGGCATGGCATGATCGCCATATCCAGGTCAAACCATTCGAAGTCAGAGGACTTGTGTTGCTGTATGACAACAAATGTTTCAAACACCTACGCAAGATGAAGACACACTGGCTAAGGCCATATGTGATCGCGCACATCACTGATGCGGGCGCAATAAAACTGCAAAGATTAGATGGAACCTACATCGCATGTATGGTGAATGGCAGTCTCTTGAAGCCATACTATGATGGTCACAACATCCCTGGCTTAAAAAAATGCAGGAAAAAAATAAAATTGTTTTGTCGCATGTCTGTGGCGGAACCGGCTAAAAGCACAGGAAAAAGTGGAAAGCGCTGGAAAAAGAGGAAATGAAAGGCTGGCCGACATTAACATGTGAATATTCCGCAAATATTGAGGTGGTTATGATAGCTAAGCGTCATTAATTCGATGAGATACAAGGATAATGACGACATGCGTTTTGGTCCCATCAGCCCTCCTTGACATAACTTACATAAATGTGCTAACAGGTACAACACAACACTCAAGTTCCCGAGTTAATGAAGAAATGCGTCGGCCGAGAAACCCATGTGATCAATTAGACCTCAACCTCCCATCACATGATGACTACAGGATGCATAGGTGAGTATAAATACAAGTTTTCTCCATCCAACAGTCTTTTATGCACACAAAGAGAGCGCAAGAAAACCAGAGTCGAGAGTTTACAGAGCCGAATCTTGTCACAGAGTGAGCCGATACCCATGATCATATAAATCTCTAGTGAAAGGGACCTATCCGACATGATTGTCACCTCAAGCTATCCAATTGAGGAGGATATTGAATCACCCGATGTTCAACAACTAGAACACGAACTAGAACTTGACCTGATGGCATAGCCAAGAAAGAATCCTGCCCCTGCGGTTGCTCTGGCCCTTGTTCTACCCCTTGGTTCAGGCCCTATGCCGAACCCAAACCAGAACATACCAACTGCACCTACACAACCTATCACAAAGTCGAGACAGGCTGGGGAGAGAGCGGCTAGAGAGCCATCCAGGCTAGGAATGACAAGGAAATGCAAGGCTAAGGCCATTGCGGACAACGCTAGGAAAGAACCGATGGAGGAAGACGTGATGGAGGAAGACATGCTAGAGGAAGATCCGATGGAGGAGGACTCCCCACCCCATAGAGACCTGAAATCTAAGGAGGAAGAAGAGAGCTTCCTGCACTATGTTCGACCAAGGAGAGCTAAGGCGGAGCTAGTGACGCTTCCCATGATAGGCAACACATTTTTAGTAGCACCTTGGATCCCTGAGCGTGTATCCCTGCTAATGGACATAATGCCAAAACTTTTTAAGTTGAATTTTGAGTATTATGAAACTCGCCTGTAGCTGGGTTTAAAATGAAAGAACTGCATGGTCACAATTCAGACCGGGTCGACTGGGCCCAAGGTTCTCAAGCCAATGAAGTGGGCTACTGACGTCGACCAAGCATGATTGACGAAGATGTTGTTCATGCCCCATTTTGGCCATAGCCTGTAGGCCAATACATGTGTGAAACAACTCCTAGTATATTTCCACAGAGGGTGCCTATGGCTCGACCGACCATACCCGATCGATTTCCACAGAGGGTGCCTATGGCTCGACCGACCATACCCGATCAACATCGAGCTTATCTCATCAATCACAGGAATTACGAAGAAAGGACACAAACCCGCGCCATATTTGTGCCAAAACAAGGATACCACTAAGATGAAAACAAAGTATAATCTACAACATGCAGGTGGGGGATTCTCGATTCCCATATCAAATACGTCGATGTGTAGTTCCCCACAAGGATCCTATCATGCAAGCTATTGCACAAGATGAGGCCAAATGAATGCATCGCTAGAGCGGTAGAGCTTGCAGAGCAATGCGTATAAGGTGTGACTTTCAACTGGTCGCAGTTCTTATTGAATGAACTTATAGACAATGCAATACAAGCGCAGGAGGATCCCAAATACAAATTTCACTACTCCTGGCTGCTCATCCTGATCTCGTTCACCTTGTGGGACAACCCACATGAATACAAACTAATGGATGTCCCACTACCTTGCCTTGGCGTAAAGTACCAGCACCTGTGGGAGGATAAGAAAAACAAGATCTGCCAGATGGATAGTAACATCGAGTTTTTTCTACATGCTGAGGTGTTGCGCGATGTTATCAGGCGATCTCATAGAGTCCGGGCTGCGATGGTGCACATATATGTGACCTTCATCAATTTCCAGGAGGGTGCACATAACATGATTTTGGAGCCAAAGGATGACTCTACCAAGAAAGCGCACTAGGTAGGGTTCATGATTACTGATGATGACGTGGATGCCATTGTCAAGGAGTGGCCGAATGAATGGCGAGGGCCATTGGTGGAGCCGCTTCCTAAAGGAGAAGACCAGGAAGACCCACCAGCTAACCAAGGTGGAAACGCTGGTGCAGGCGGCAATGCTGGAAATGGTCGAGGTAATGATGGAGGAGACAATCAAGACAATCAGTCGCAAGAAGAAAAATATGATAACAGTCGTGATGGTGGCTCCCATTGAAGCAATGCGAAACACACACCTACTGACGAGGACATCCGAAACCACCATAAATAACAACAACAAGAGCATGGGCCACTGCACAAGAAGAGAAAAGATAGTAAATCGGCTAACACAGACACCTTGACTGAGGAGGATGTTCACACGCTAGCAAACGTTGTATCTAAGGTCACCAAGAAAATCCTCAAGGTTCTCAATGTGCAACAGGTAAACAAGGCTGGTCAAGTTATAGAGCACCTTAATAAGCTCATGGAGGCCTTCAATGATGTCAAAGCCACTGTAGAGGCTGAAACTTATGGGGTGGATCCCAATGTCCCGTTAGTCACACCAACATTAGTGCCTCCAATCAAAGTAGAAATACACGGGCGCACAATGGAGACAGGGACGGGGACGGGCGCACTTGATGATGTTGTCAAAGATTTTGACACTTTCCAGATCAACTTCTCCAAGCTCACATTGGATGAAGTCTATGTTGTCTAGTAGGTGGCTTTGACTGAAATCAGGCTCTGGGAGAATGCAGTGTCGTATCAGGTGACAAAACAACAAAGGAAGGCCAAGCAGCGCAAGACCCTCCTGTGAGAAAAATACCAAGAAATCGTGGCACGCGAGCAAAGCTGTGTTGCACTAGTTGAAGCCATTAAGGGTTTGGTTGTAGAGTTCCCACCAGAAGCAGGCTAGGAAGATGAAGATTTAGCTGCTAAGGTTTCCCGACTATCGCGGATTGTAGTGGAATTGAAGAAGCAAGTTGAGGAGATTCAGGCTAGGTAGTTACCGAGCACACCTCCTGAGGTGCTCGAAGAGCGCAACAAAGAAATGTCTGAGGATGTTGGAAAGATAAGTGAAGAAGAAGAAATATGCACTAAGGAAGTTGAAGCCATTTCAAGGATATGGGAAGCGCTTCTGGAGGATGAGACTGGAGAAAGGATTAAGTTACGACAAGCTAAGGAGAAGATCACCATGGCGAAGGCATAGATGAAGAAGCTTCCATTTAAAGAAAATGTCATGAAGATGGCTGATATCAAACACTTGCAATAGGAAGACCAAGCTCTCCGTGACCAAGAGAGGACTCGGGAAGTAGAGGTGGAGGCACACTAGTCGGAAGCAGTGCGAATCACAAGCCTTGTTCAACCTGTGCAACATAAACTTCAGCATATAGTGCAGTTGTTGGAGGCAGGACTATCGAAACATATCAGTTCTGGCCGGGTGGAGCAATTGGCTGCACAAGAGGAGGAAGGAACAACAAAAGTTTCTAGAGTGCAACAGATGTAAAAGGAATTTCAGGACAAGGTTGGTTCTCCCACACAGCCTGGGCCAGAGCTTGAGCTGGGGGCTTAAGTCGTGAGCAGTCACAATTTTGCGAACATATCCATTTTTTCTTAGTGGCCCAGGATGAGCCACATGTGAGTGTTGTGGGCCTATTGGGCCAAGGAAAGTGCACAAGGAAGCAGCTGACATGCAAACAAAGAAGGAAAAGTGGACGTGTGGCAAGGTAAAAGTACTTCAAGAAGGAAACAAAGGAACTGGCGTAGAAAGATAAAACATGCACACAGTGGAGAAAGGTAGGATAAAGAAGGAAAGAAAGTGCAGAGCAGAGAAAGTTGCGACAGGATTGGTGCGACGAGGGAAAGCATATCCAGAGTCAATGGAAGAGGCAGATAGAAGAGTTAATGCTAGATAGACGAAATTCAAGGAAGACTGGAGAAGGTTGAACCAGCAGAAGATGGAAGGACAATTTTGCGACTAGTTATGATTGGTATAGACAAGTTGAAAAATGTTTTCGCAGCTAGTTAAGGCTATGGTTAATGCATTACAGGACTTTCACGGTTAGGTATGGGTGAAATTTATTGTAATAGAGATATTTTGTAGCTACTTAAGTCTGTAATAACTGAGTAGTACTCAGTCGACCCTAGGTGGTCTCGTAAATAATATAAATAGAAGGAACCTGCTCTATATAAGGTTACATGTTTAAAGATATTTTGTTAGATGTGGTTAGACTTTGTTAGATAAGATAAGAGGAGAGTTTGGTGGAAGAAAAAGGCTGTTGAGCTAGGGATCTTGTAGATGTGTGCACAGACTGCTAGTAAAGTAGAAGAGTCGATCCAGGCTGTGTGTGGATCAGTAGGAGTAGATAGAGAATAAAGCAGAGAGCATGAGAGCAAGAAGATTGTGTCAAAAAGACATATATTAAGAACAATCTGCAATTTGCAAGCTGCAAGGTGCTACCTATATTGCAAATGCCAGATGAAGAGCACCTTGGTGGTTTTTCCCAGATGGGTTTCCACGTTATTTCCTATGTTATATGGATGAATGTTGTTGAATGGTGAATGTTTATGTGAATGTTTACTTATCTTACATTGTTACAATTACAGTTGTTTTGAGTGTATGCAGTATAAATGAATGACTGTTTAAAAATTATTGTTGGAATATTGTGTATGTGTTTGTGGTTAAACCTGCTAAGTTAAAATATAAGTCATGCACTGCCTGTGAAGTGTAAGGAATCTATTGCATCGCATAGTTGCACCAGTTGTTAAAATATTAAGGATGAGGTTGTGTCGTGTGGGTGACCTATGGAATTTGGTTATGCCGTTGTCACAGAGTGAGTGAAAGACTCCATCCCATTGTCTTTGTCGGGTGCCTTGGTCACACGCCAAGGGACTATAATCCCTTGCCAACTACGGAAACATGGTTCTAGAAGTTACACATTAAGATATATCAGGTGAGACTGCTCCTGCCTCGCGGGCGTTGCTGACTGAGCTTGCTCTGTCGGGCCGATCTATTTTGGTGTATTGTTGGTATTGTGTTGTTGTTGAACGCGGGTCAAGATAAGAAGGAGAAAGAGTCCAACAATACATTTGAGCCCAAAGAATCCTCTTGGTTTTTTAGTTTACAAGCAAATTCAATAACAAAATGGGACACATTTGAAAGGGTATTTAAAAGAAAATTCGGTAGTAAAAAAATTGTCGCTGCCCTTATGAAAGAATAACTCTCTATGAATATGGATAAGAAAGAAAAGGTTCAAGATTTCAACCAGAGGTTTACCACTTTTCTAAGTAGAGTGCTGCAAACAAACCAGATGAAAAATCATTGATAGAGTATTATACCACAACACTTTATTCCCTTATAGCAATGTTTGTGAAAAGAGCAGTCAAAATTACTCCGATAGAAAATTATGAGGAAGCCAATAGGGTGGAAGCTGATCTTGATAGCATAGCGAAGCACACTGCAGAGCTAGAAGTAAAACCAACAACTGGTAAAAAACCATTGTTGTTAACCAGACCCAAGGAAGAACACTCGAATGAGCTAGAGAATGTAGTTAAAATGGTTCAAAAGTTATCAAATAAGATAGTACATTTGGAAAAGGACAAGGGAGCTAGTACATACAGAAAGACATTTAAACCTTACTTCAAGAAAAAATAAGAAAGTGGATAGTCTCAACCACCTGTATATAATTATGTTATTTTTAATTTTAATGAGGTAGGCATGGATCATTTTTGTACTTTCCACAAGGAGCAACATTATGAAAAAATTTCTCCACAGTGGATAAACTCAATGAACTTGGTTATGAATCAACTTTTAGATGCCCAATTGGTAGAATATGAGGTAGACGAAGACCAAACCAATGAACCGGAAGAAATGAATGAGGAAACCGCAATGGTCCTATGGGATTGAGTGCCCACACTAGGGCTAAATGAAGAAGAACCGACTGAGGAGATTCAAGTATCATCTGTTAATGTCACAACTAGAAGTAAAGGATCAGTAAAAGATGAAAGTTTAGTATCGCTGAAAATAAAATAAAAAATAAAAGAAAACATGAACAAAATTCTCAGTACTACTCAAACAACACCTAATTATAAACCAATAAACATCAAAGAGACCAACCGAGTAGCCAACAAACCTGTAAAGACCATGGAAAATAAAACAAAAGGCACCAAGAAAAGTTGGGTAGAATATGACATGGGATATGATATTGTAGAGGACATTAAGAAAACAAAAGAAAACATTTCTCTATTTGAATTATGTAATTTTCCTCAAAAAAGAAAGAAAATTTTGGAAGCTTTTGATCCACATCTTAGTAGTATCCCAGAGACCATTGATTATGATACTAAAATTAATGAAGCAAGCATTGGAGGAAAATCTAAATCTCATACTTTGCCTTTTTTGTTATTATTTGATATTTTTAATCATAATGTACATAACTATTTGGTAGATTCTGGGGCTTCATCCAATGTTATTCCGCTCTCGATATGTAAGAATATTAATGGTCAACCCACACCATCCCCTTGTAGGATGATTCAATTAGACAGGGCTGCTGTTAAAAGTAATAGGGGAAATGAAAGATGTGTTGATTTGGTTATCTGCAGATCCTATAGTTTGCCAATTCATAGATATCATGGTGGTAGACACACCAGAAGCTTATGGACTATTTTTTAGTAGAGTTTGGTCAACAAAACTGAACGGTTATTTTGCAACTGATTAGTCCCACATGTGGTTGCCATATAAAAATAGTCAAAATTAAATTAAATTATTAAGGGAACCACAACATAATGTAGGTCAGTTAGAAGGAAAGAATGAGTTGGTGAATGTTTTGTCTTCAGTTTTGGGAAACTATTTTTTAAAGCTTGAGCCAGGGAATTATCAATCGAAAGAAGCCAGTTGCAAATCAGACACGTAGTCCGATCTCCTTCAATTTTCATGGACTGATGATATTGACAATAATATAGTAAATTTAGTTTATAACATAGAAAGTTACACTAATCAGGTATATTTAGAAGATCGGTTTTGTTTTTTATACTTTGATGGTTCCAAAACACAAGATGGATCAAGAGTACGTTGTGTCCTGATTGACCCAAAAAAGAATAAACAGTTTCTCTCTTATAGACTAGAGCTTGAATGCACAAACAATACTGTTGAATATGAAGCTCTCGTCCAGGGCCTGAAGAAATCCATTGAACTTAATGTTAGGAACTTAAAAGTTTCAGTGATTCGAAGATAGTAGTTAGGAAAATCAGAAATAAAATTCATTGCTTATCACCACACATAAAAGGATATAAAGATGAAGTTTTTTTGCCTACTTATTGTCACTCACGCGACCTAGGTTCAACGACAACAAAAAACCAACGAAACACCCAAAGACATCAACCCGACATAGCAAGCTCAGCTGGAAACACATGCCAGGAAGATGCAGTCTCACTCAAGATATCTTAATGTGTAACTGTCAGAACCATGTTTCTACAGTTGGAGAGGGATTATAGTCCCTTGGGGCACAGCCAAGGAGATCGACATAGATGGAGGGTTGGAGTATTTACTACTCGACGGTGGCGCAGCAGTGTGGCACAACCATCGTGCGACACAACCTTATCCTTGATAGCTTAACAACTAGTCCAATAGTGTGACACAAATGATTTGTTAATAGAAAATGACCGTGGTGTGACTTATATTATGACTTAATAGTGTTCAAACATGAACTAATACACAATGCTTCGTCGATGCTTAGATATCCATTCATTCACTGCTTATGAGTATTGCGACATTCATTCAAGCAATAACCATAAATAATGCAAGTTGATCAAACATTCAACATTGATAGTTAAACATTCAACACAACATTCAATCATTCATTAACATAGGACATAACGTGGAAACCCATATGGGAAAAACCACCAAGGTGCTCTTCATCTGGCATGAGAAATATAGGTAGAAACTTGCAGTCTGTGACTTACAGACTATTTTAAGATATGTCTTTTGGCTCAGACTCTTCTTGCTCTCATGCACTCTGGTTTATTCTTCTATCTACTCCTACTGATCCGCACACAACCTGGATTGACTCTTCTACTTTACTGACTGCACACTCAACTACAGAATGAATCTACACAACGTTCTACACACTCAACTGCAGATCTACAACTCAATATCCTCCTACTATCAGACTCCTCTCTGATCTCTCCACAATACTCCTACTCTTACCAACTCTTAATGAAGCTAACCCTTATATAGAGTGGGTTTCTCCTATTTATATGAATTACAAGACCACGCAGGTTCGACTGAGTACAAATCAGTTATTACATTCAAAAGTAGCTACAAAATATCTTCTACTACATTGATGATAGGCCATACTGGCCGCAAAAGTCCTGTATTACATTAATCATGACCATACTAGCTGCATAAACATCTTCCAGTCTGCTTGTATAGGTCATAAATAGCCTCAAAACTGTCCTTTAGTCTTCATTGACTCGAACTCCTGCAGTCCTTCTTGACCTGCACCTGTCCAACCTTTACTCTTCTACCTACTTCTTTAGGTATGCTTTTTCCTTCATCGCACCGATCTGTGTTGCATCTTTCTCTCTTCTATGCTTGCTTTCCATCCTTTGACTGCTTTTCTCTATAGCGCGCCTGTTTTTTGTGTCTTGCGCTTATGCTTCAGATTCTTCCTTGTGCCCTTTTCTTGGCCCAACAGGCCCCCAACAATCAAATGTGGCTCATCCCGGGCCATTAGAAAAAATTAGGATTCTGGCACAGGCTGTGCTACAGGACCAACCTTGTCTTGAAATTCCTTCAAAATTCCTTACACTCAGGCAACTTCATCGCAAACCTCTTCAGCCTGCTTCTCCAATTGTTCCACACGGACGAAACTGATATGTTCTGACGATACTTCTTCCAATGACTTGGATAGCTGCTGGAGCTTTTGCTGCATAGGATGAATGAGCCCTATAACTCTTTCCTCTTTCGACTGGTTCATTGCAACTTCATCATTTCATTTCTTCTCTTGGTCGTGTAGAGTTTTTAATTCCTGTTGTAGCTTCTTTAGCTCGACGACCTTTGCAACCTTCTCCTTGATCGAAAGCTTCTTCATATATTCCTTCACAACGTTGATCTTTAAGTCAGCTTTCCATGCATATTCCTTGATCTTCTCCACAGCTGCATCATCCAGAAGCAATTCTCATGTCGCAGAGATGGATTTTGCTGCCTCAATGTAGAGTTTTTCTACTTGCGTTATCCTCTCAATAGCCTTAGACGTTGTTTTCTTGTGCTCTTCTAACACCTTAGGAGGTGTTCTTGGCTGCTATTGCACCTGAATCTATTCTTCCTGCCTCTTGAGCTCCATTGCAATCCTGGACAGTCGACCAACCTTTGCAATTGCATCTTCGTCTTCCTAGCCTTCTTCGACGGGGAACTCTGTGACTGCGCTTTTGATGGCTTCAACTAGTGTAAGTATTCTCTGTTCATGCGTTTCTATCTCCTGCTCCTTTTCCCTTAGGAGGACTTTGCACTCTTTTCCCTTCCTTGTCTTAGTTGTGGCTTGATAAGACATGACATTTTATTAGATCCGGAGCTCTGTTGCGGCTGCATGCTGAATGGAATATACGTCGACCAACGCTAGTTTGGAAAAATATAGCATTAGCGTCCCCATTAACTGGATGACTTGATTGTTCTCAAGGCATGCCCACTGCCAGTGCTTATGCCTTTAATTTTATCTTGAGGAGTGACAACAATAGTGGTGCGACCAATGTATCCCCGGGATCAACACCATATGTCTCAGCCTTGACAGTATTTTTTACTTCGTTAATAGCCTCTGTGAGTGTATTGATATGCTCAATGATTTTGTTGGCCACTTGAATCTCCTACATACTTAGACCCTCAAGGCTGGTCTTTGCCATTCCTCCTAGTCCAAGCTAACTGTATGCATCGTTTTGTCATCTTTTTGCTTCTTGCACGCATGCATGCACTCTTGCTCCTGTTCTTTCTGCTTGATTCGCACATCCTCATTAGTGGGTGTGTCTTCTCCACAATTTTCATCAGGGTTGTGCTCACTGTAATTATCGTCGTCATCTTCCTCCTATGATTGGTTGTCTTTCCCATCATCCCCATCATTATTTAGGTTATCATCCTGGCCATTTCCTTGGCCTCGCCTTGGCCATTTCCCTGATTTCCTGCCTGGTCCATCTGTACATCGACCGGGATGTGCCATTCCACAGGCCAATCCTAGATGTCCATTTCCACATCTTCATCAGTAATTATGAACAACGTTGGAAGTGCTTGTTTTTCTGGGTCTCGCCATGGTTCCAAAATAATGTTGTGGACCCCAGCCTAGAAAATTATGAAAGAGGAATATTTCTGCATTGTTGTAGCTCTTATTCTGTGTTGTTTCTTTATTACGTCGTGTAATGCCTCTCTATGCAAAAAGAACTTGATATTGTTGTCCTTATGTTGGATCCTATCGTCCTTATCCTCCCAGAGGTTTTGATACTTTGCGCTAAGGAAAAGCACTGGAAATCCAGCGGCTGGTAGTAAGGTGGGTTTGACCAAAAAACAAAAGAAATCAAAATCAGAAGCCAGGAGTAGTGGAACTTGGCCTTACAATCCTACTGCGCTTGATTTGCATCCTCTAACAGCTCATTAAACAAGTATTGCGACCAATTGTAGGTCACGCTCGCTACGCACTACTCTGCCAGCTCCACGGTCCTGGTGATGCACTCAATGGGCCTCATCTTGCGCAACAACTTGCAAGATAGGATTTTTGCAGCTATCCTCACCATGTTGTCCTCTATAGGGGAAATGATGAATCCTCTACCTACACGTTGGAGGTCATATTTTTGCTTCTTTTTTGTCGTATCTATGTTTGATCATAGATACGATGCATGGTTGTCTCCTTATCATGGAAGACCCGTTATTCTTGAAATGAACTTGACATCCACACCATAGGGTCGATCGAGCCATAATTATCCTCCATGAAAACAAACCAGGAGATGTCGCACATATGTGCTTACTTGCGTGCTCCGACCAAAGTTTGGCATAAGCAGCAGTTTGAGTAGGCCTGCGCTTTCAATAACTCATGCCCACTCCATGGCAACAACCAACTATGGATCAAGAGGCATGGCTAGAAGCGTGACCATGTAATTTTCCTCTCCAGGCCCACCTTCTTGCGTGTATCCATATCCTCAAATTGCAGATTGGCCAGCTTCAGAAGTATATTCATCAGTAGTGGTACGTCAACAGGTATCTACAGCGCAGCCAAGGAGGAACACGCTTTTGTCGAAAGCTTTGCTTCAGCCGCTTCTTCTCTCCTTGGCCGAACATAAGGTGGTAACATGTTCTACTCTTCAATAGTGGCACTCGCATCTCTATGTGATGGTGAGTCTAGTGCGTCCTCTATGGATATGTTCTCAGTGGGTATATCTTGGGTGACCTTTCGCTTCTTTGACCTGAACTGAGGCCTCAATGATTCGGGATATCCCTCTCCAACACAAATGACTGCGAACTTGCAATTGGTATGCTGGTGGGTGGGTCTTAAACCAGTGCAACTACAGGGGTCGAGCTAGAGGCCGAAGCAGGGTCCAAATCAGAGGCTGAAGCTGGGGCCAAACCAAACACAGGAACTATCTATGGTCTTGGTCATGCCATTGTTTCTAGTTCTTCTTCACACTACTAAACCTCTGACGGCATGATTTATTCTTTTATCGGGAAAGGGGCGCTCTCGTAATGTCAAATTTCTCACTAGTGCTGGAAATCTCAATTACCATGAGTTTCGACTCTCTCACTCAGAAGCTCTGGTTCACTCTTCTTTTGTGCACGTAAAGTGAACCTTGATGACAATGCCTCATATTTATAGGGATGCACTTATCATGCATGTGATGATTTGATGGTCAGATCGATGTCTTGTCGATCACATGGGATTTCCATTCAACACAATCCAACATTTACTCATGTACTTGAGTTCTGATTTGTACCTATCAGGTCAGTTATGGAAGTTATGGCAGAGACGATTGATGGGACCAAAATTCACGCCTCCATTTTCCTCGTACTTTGTCGAATTAATGATGCTTTGTTGTCTTAACCGCCTCAATATTTCTGGGTATCCATGCTTTAATGATGTCTATATGTCATTCCCGCTTTTACTGTGATTTGCATGCTTCTGTCGTAGTCATTCGATGGAAGAGTTCCTTTCCCCTCTTTCTCTCTGTCTTTTTTATTTTTATTCTTAACGCGCGATGCGACCTTAACTTGGCATGTCATAGCCATCATAGTAAGGTTTCAAGCATTTTCCATTGATCATTCCTGCGACTGGCATGCTGTACAGCTTATGCAATTTCATTGCACCTGTGTCATTGATGTGCGCGGCCACATATGGCCCTAGCCAATGCATCTTCAATTTACCTGGATGCTTGAAAAATTTACTGTCACAAAACAAAACAAGTCCTCCAACTTTGAATTGGTTAGTCCTGATATGGCGATCATGCCATGCTTTTTGACTTTGCTTCTCGATATTTTGATGGAATCCTGCGACAAAGCGTTCTTCCTCCATTTGAACGAGCTGAGACAAACTTTTATCGACGGCATCCACATCTGTCATTTTTCATCAGTGGAGCAATTCATAAGCTCGACACAATATAATCCATTGACACCACAACTTCTTTCTCATACACCAGTCTAAATGGAGTGTGCCCTGTCAATCGCTTGAAGGTTTTCTGGTAAGCTCATAAAATAGCTGAAATGTTCTAATCCCAGTCATCTCAACACACATTCCATACTTTCGTTAATGCATTCTCTAGAATCTTGTTGAAGGATTCAACCGTTCCATTCGCCTGAGGATGATAGGGATTCATTTTTCTATGTTGAATATGGAATTCTGTAGTCATCTCATCAATCATTTTGTTAACACAATGCATATCTTGGTCACTTAGAAGAATTTTTGAACAACCGAATCTGGTCATGACATTCTCAAATAAAAACTTCACTGCAGTCGTAGCACTACAATCTCTAAAAAGCACGGCTTCAACCCATCTGGTTAAGTAGTCGGTCACTGTGATAATGTAGTGCGTGCCATTTCTTTTCCCTGGTGGACTGATAGGACCAACAAAATCAACAACCCATTTATCAAATGCTTGAAGGGTTATCTGTGGTGCAAGCGGCATTTTGTCATGGTGTGATGATTTTCCTATCCTCTGGTAGACATTGCAGCGTCGACAAAAGCTCTTGATATCCATATGTATGGTTGGCCACCATAGTCTAGCTTGCAATATTTTGCGCACAATTTCCTTTCTAGCGTAGTGTCCTCCTACGACATCAGCACGTGCTTCACTCATTACTCGATGTCACTCATAGTCAAAGACACAACATTGAAATATTTCATCCGCGCCCATCTTGTATAAGTGTCCCGTCATCAACGTAAAATTAATGGCTCTGACAACCATATGTTTCTTTTAAATGTCCACCCAACAAATAGTTTCAGAACTTCTGCAGTGCGTCTACCATGGAGAGGCCTTCCCTCTCTGTCGTTGTATAATTTTTCTTTGTCGTCGATAGTTTCCTACTAGAAAAAGCAATAGGGTGGTCCAGCACACCCTCACTTGGTTGTGTTAAGATTATGCCGAGCGCGACAGATGACGCGTCGACATGGACATGTAACTCCTTCTTTCGGTCAGAAAATACCAAATATTGGCGCAGTGGTGATCTTGTTTTTTAATTTGTCTTAACTTTCCTGGAAATATTCCTTCCATTGGAGCTTTGCATCTTTCTTCAGCAGTTTCTCCATAGGTGTAGTTATCTCTGCATATCCTCTGATGAATTTCCTATCGTAGCCTGTGTGTCCTAGCATTGATCTGAGTTGCGTGACTGATGAAAGTGATGGTAAGTCAAGAATGATCGCAACTTTTGCTGGGTCCACCAAAATTCCATCGCTACACACGACATGTCCCAGCAGTACACCAAATCGTGCACACAATTTTGTTTTGTTTTGAATTAGGCGCAATTTGATACTGGCGACAGTGGGCCAACATCATGGCCAGACTGTCAATATGGTCTCTTACTATACCAAATATAGTCCAATCATTAAAGTAGACTTCAATAAATTTATGAATAAAATATTTGAAAGAAGAAACTTCTATTCTAGAAAAAATAGCAGGTGCATTCTTGATTCCAAAGGGCATTACCGTATACTAGCAGCATCCCTATTATGTGATGAAGGTTGTTTTATGTCAATCCTCCTTCGCAATCCTTACTTGGTGATGGCCAGAGAAACCATCGATGAATGAATACATTTCTTGTCCTCCAATTCTTTCTAGTACTTCATCTGTGAATGGTGTTGGAAATGGATCATGTAGGCATGCATCATTCAAGTTACTCAGGTTGACATAGATCCTGACTTCGCTGGTTGTATTTTTATCCTAGATCACTATAGGGCTAATCCATTTTGACTCTTCGATAGGTTTGATGATTCCCGTGTCGAGCATGCGATCCAATTCTTCTTTTACCATCTCTTTATACCTTGGTTTCAACCGATAAGGTCGCTTCTTAAAAGGTTTAGCATATGGTTTCAAGGGTATTTTCATCTCCCTTAGGTCTCCCACTATTCCCATTTTTATTAAAATTCTGGTAGGGAATAGGTCCTGATACTCATGCAACAAGTCTATGATATTTTCTACTGTCTCATCATCCCAATAATCTCCTATATTGGAAAAATTCGGGTTCTCCAATGACCCAATGTTTACTTTCTTGATTTTCAACAGCTTAAGGAATTGGTCACTTGAAATTCCACTTCCTTCGACTTCACAAATACCCTCTGACTCCAATATGTTTATGTTAGTTAGGTCATCATTTGGTTCTCCAGCCAGATTGTAACAAGCCATCCATTGTTGGATAGTCCGAACTGCACTGGTGAGAACTTGCCACTTTAATAGGGATTTTGGTGAATATCTTTTCCTTGATCTCTTGAAGCGCAACATCTATTGTCGGTTGCTCATCAGCAAATTCCAAGGTGTACGTGAACTATGTAACCACGTCATCCCAATCTTGCACTCCTTGTTGCAACTCCAGGGATGTATACCAACTCCTGGGTGTCATTTCCAATGTATGAATGAAATGATGGACCCATTCCTGTCGCGGGTATTCTGCAAATTCCATGCGACACTAATTGATATGCTTGATAGGGTTTTACAACCCTGTGTACCTTTGACATACAACAATGACTTCTTCACCAAATCTAGCTTCCAACAATCTTCAACACTATGTCCATTCTAATATGGATTGCTTATGTGTACCCCACCATCTAGTAGGCGTATATTTTAGTACATGGTTTAATGCAGACAAGTGTTGTGCTTTTGTTACAAATCCTTCAAACTCGCTTAGGAAGGTCACAAGGTTAGGTAACCCTCATAGGTGGGTATCTCCCTTAGCTGATTTTCCACCCGTCGCACAGATTGTGTAACTCTGGTGCATCTCTGCATAGAGAGCTCATGCAATTTGTTTTTCCGATTCTCCAAGGCCTCTCCTGAATCCGATGTGCATGAACTAGCACTCTTCCAGCATAGGTTTCCATCTGCTATAGGATGTATGTAATAATCATTTGGGGCGCTGATATTATAGATGTGGTCTAGATAGTCATCATGTCCTTCACTGTAAACTAGCTTGACATACCTATGTCCCTCCAATGGATCAATGGGAGACACTACCCTCATCTCATCATCCTCTAATGAGAGGATCCTTTTCTTGAATTTTATAATGGTCTGATTGTCCATGGCCCAATCTATCCCAGAAGCACGGGATATGGGTTTGTGCAGTCTACAATGTTAATAACCTCAAAGTATGAAAATGTGCGCAGATGCTTAATGTCGACAGTGACTTGACTCAACATACCAATTGGTAGGACCTTCACCTGATTTGCAAGCCTCAACTGGACAAGAGACCAGTCCAAGCGCAGCTTGCCCATGATTTCCCAAGTTTGTCAAGTCAAAATATTGATGTCTGACCCCAGATCCAGAATAATGTAATCCATGTCATAATTCCCTATCTAGGCAGTCATTCTCAACTCGTGTCCTGTTTTAAATTTCTTTTTGACATGGTTAACAATTCTTTCAGGTTGCGACTCGACCGAGGTTTCTTCTATAAGTGCCTGTAGTTCTGTGATATCATCTTTATCATGGAGAAATGCTAAGCAACTTGAATGAAACGACTTGATCTTACTAACCTTTTTTGGAATCTGCCTCTAGAATAGCTGTTGGAAGTGTTCGGGAATCTATCTGACTTCCACTGAGGTCGACAGTTTTTCTGGGTCCACAAACTCCAGTTGCACATCTAAGAATACTTGCTTCTATTTTTGAACATCGAATGGTACATTATTCTGCGCTACGGGTCGCATCTGTGGTTGTTCCTGTGGAATATTCTGATTGACTCCACTCGCAGCACCTCCTCGTGTTACGACAGCAACACTCGACTCCCTTGGCTCAACAACAATGATCTGAACATTCAAGTAAGGATTTGGATTTGGGTTGGGATTCTGTGCGGGGTTAAGACCCCGACGGTTTGAGATTTCCATTTTGCGATCAACTGGGGACATTGCTCCACATTATGGTCATGCTCTTTGTAATATGAACATGTCTTTGTAGGTTCCTGGAAATCTTTAGCATAATGTCCCCACTGTCCACAGTTATAGCATATGACTTGTCCTCTTCCTCTGCCAAATCCTCCTCCTCCTCTCCCTCTGAAATTTCCACCCCCCTCCCCCGAGGGTGTGGTTGCTGCGATCACTACAACAAAAACCTGTGATTAACATCTCTTTTAGCTTCCTTTTAGCATCCACTATCACTTTTAGTGTATTTTTCATCATTTTTTGGACAAAGTGGATGCTTTTCCACGGTATGGCGCTTTTAATGGCGTTATTTTCGTCCATTTTTAAAAGTTGGCACTATTTTGGACGCTAATTAGCATCCTAATTAGCATCCCAATTAGCATCCCAAGTAGCGTCCCAATTAGCGTCCCAAGTAGCGTCCCAATTAGCGTCCCAATTAGCATCCCAAGTTAAAAATTGGCGCTATTTTGGACGGATCATTAGCGTCCCAATTAGCATCCCAATTATCGCATTATTTTGTATTATTCTTGTTGTGGATAAATTTTGTATTATTTATGAAATCTACGAGTTCTTTATCATTGTTTTGGTTCAATTTATGGGTTAAGTATCACTATAGTTACAATAATCCTTGTTCTCCATGGTAGATATATGTTCCCTCATACTCTTTAAAGCATTGGCTATGTATGAATCTCCAAGTATCCAAGTTTCACTCATGAAAAAATCTCTCTTCACTATAAATGAATGGTAAGAATACTACATTCATAACATATTATCGCCTTCTAAAAATTATTTATATATGGAAAATGGTCAATGTTCATCAAATCATTAGGCATCGTTTCCTTCTAATTCCATAACAAAAATATTGATAGCTATGCCCTCATAAAGTATTAGTATGGTAGGATGAACATTGAAAAAGCATTGGATATGATCCTTGTCTTTGAAATGTCCATTACTATTGAAACTAGGTTGTTAACCAACTTTGGATATGACTAAATTATGTAATCATCCGTGAATTTAGTGGTGAAGGGCATTACCATGGAGAAAATATGATGTCTAAATGAGGAAAGAAGTCACCACTTCATGGGTTCCAATTTTTTAGCAAATATGTAGCAAATAAAGGAAATATCATGCTCTTGTTATGTTGTGGTTAGCTTAGATGAAAAGGCTATGGATGATTAAAGGTTAACGTGTAGCGATACAATTGGTTGAGTCAGGAGCAATGGGTTCAATTCACTGTGAATCGTTATTTCATCCTTGCGGCCTCACACCTTGGCATGGGGATAGTGTATGTGTATAATTGGGATTCAAAGTACATATTTTTTTAGTCATTTCATAGTATTTGTTTTTATTATTATTATTATTATTTATAATTAGAAATAAGTACAATTTAATTCTTTGAATATTACATTACGTTATGGAAATGAAATGCTCGTGTATTATATTACTATCCATGTTTGTGAGATTTGCTTATATATATGGAAATTGATTGCGAGATCTATTAAATTTGTTCTTGTTTATGTGAGTTTTGTCAATGAGGTTTATGCGAAAAGGTTTTATGTCCACTCGAAAATCCCTAGCTGCAAACCATGTTTGTGAATTTTAATGATGTATATGCAAATTGATTATGAGATCTATTAATTTTTTTCCTATTTATGTGAGTTCGATTAATGGGTTTTATGCGACAAGGTTTTATGTGCACTTGATAATCTCTAGCTCCGAACAAATAGAGGAAATGTGAGGAGAATAGAAATGAAACATGGCGATGGTTTCTTCATTAAACCCCATCACTGAAACCAAAGGTGAGACTCCTTCAGCGGTGAAAAATTGGGATGGTTGACTCCTTCAGCGGTGATACATTGCGATGGTTGCTTCATCAACCCCATCACTGAAACCGAAGGAGAGAATCCTTCAACAGTTAAACATGGCAATGGCTTCTTCATCAAACCCTGAAACTCAAATTGAAGGTGAAAGTACCACTACAGACTCCTCATCAAAAGGAGGAGGCTGGTGGCCCCCATATTTGCCTCCTCAAATTTGTAGGTGATGTCGCCACGGATGCTATTATGGGCTCCATTCTCATAGGTTCTTCCTGGCTGTAACATAAGTGCTACATAGAAGATATTCAATATTCACAGTCCATAGGTTCCTCATGGCCAAGACATAAGTGCCGCAGAGGAGATCTTCAAGCCGCATAGTCCATAAGGGAACCGTCCACAAACAAGGTATGTATAATCATCTCATAAATTCACCATGTTGTTCGGACACTAGTATTGGGGTTTTACTTGATCCTACAGATCATATTAGGGTCAACATTGTGGTTGAATTCACCCTTGGTAAGATTTTTAGGCTGAGGCCACCGATGCTGAGTTTCATTCATTATTCTTCATGATCTATCCATTGATTGATATGTTTTCCCTAACTATATGTTGATAGATCATAGCATTAGGGTTTATTCTTGATCATGCATATTAGTTTATGGTTTACCTTAATTCTAAGAGGTAATTTTCCCTATGCATTTGCAGCAAGGGGAAAAAAAACTTGCATGATCAAATCTTGCACTACCATGCCACTTGATTCAACCACATAAACCTTTCTATGGCACACACAAGCATTGCTGAGTAGCTGAAAAAATAGTTGTCATAGTCACAAAATCTGTAGTAGTTCGTTGTCTCTGTAGCAATAGTTGTCAGTGTTCATTCTATTTACTGTTTTTTTCCTTGCTTTCCTGGGCGATAGATCCAACTAGTGGTCCGAGAAAACTAGTGATTTCTTCTCATGGCCCGATCCACTATCCACTATAGTGATTTCTTCAGTTTTGTCTCTCATATTGTAATTATAGGAATTGATTCTAATTCTTGTCGATCTCCATCTTAGTTGATATTATTGTGGTGTTATAACCTGACTATTTTGATTATGAAATCTACTTGCAACTAGCAATTGTAGTCATTAAATCTACCCAAAACAAAAACTAGGTGGTTTTGTTAATTTAGCACAGTTGATATCGATTTATCTTTCCCTACATCCCACTTTAACCTGTAGGCATAGTTACAATGCTGATCCGGTGCACCCAAACCTGTTTCACACACTAAAATCGGCTATGTCTGTTATTCACGCTTGCAGAGGAGCAGCCCGTATGTAGAGGAGAAGCCCACCTGTAGAGGAGAAGGCCCACTTACAAAATACAATATATATGCCAAGAAAATTAGAGCGATCATGTCAATCATTAATTGACATATAATAACTTGGCATTTAGGAGCATAAATTCAGGCACCTTCGTTTTTGTCACTTTTTATAAAACTTTGATTGCTTTCGTTTAACTTTTCCATTACCTTTGCTTGATGGTTAGATGTAGTTATATATTTAATCCTTAATAAATATAAAAAAAATAAATCAGAATCGAATACCATGAATCCTAAGCGGGAGCAAGGCTTCAAGCATGTTAATAACCAAAATGCTCAACATGCACTTAACTATAAACCTCAGGTAGAATAAATCCTTTATGATTAAATTCAATTGGAGAGAAAACATACTTCTTATAAGTTTAGGAAAATGTGTGATATGTTTGTTGATCACAATCCTATTACAATGGTTATTATGTGATGTATCACATATATTTTTCCACTTTTGTGAGGTCACATATTTATCATAATGTATCTTATGTAAATAATTTGGAGTTCACTTCTCGGATTCATTCCACTCAACCTCCAACAACATCAACTTTGTCTCCATTTAATAGACACATTTCCTCCATAATATATCCTTTGATCCATACTGCCTGTGTGGATTCCTGAAACAAGAGAGTTTCAACTAGGTCCGTCATGAGCTGAGGTAGTGAGCATTCAGACTAAAATTCCACAAATAATTGATGCAGCAATCAATGCCATATTTGAAGAACATAAACAAAAGGAGTTTGATGCATTAAAATCGAGAGAAGCCTCACTAAAGAATAATATATTTCAATAGCAGTTAATACATTCGTCTAAAACACACTGAAATTTGATGGTATAATAGCAGAAAAAGCCTTGGAATTTTGCAGGAAATCTCATTGATCATTTGGTTTAAAGACTCACAAAAAATGTTACTGCATTGAGGATGAAAAAGAACCTCTTAAGCGTTGCACAAAAAGTATATTTATATGAAGATATGACTAAGTTACAATTTGAAGAAACCAGAAATGAAAGAGGCAAAAATGCTAGAGGCTAGGGAAAAGGGAAAATGGGCTATGATATGTAATGTGAAATATTTAATCATAGACAACTCACCTTCTTGGTGGACAAAACCATGTCATAGTTAATTTAGCACAGCTGAGATTGTTTTCTTTCCATACAACCTACTTTAACCATAGGTAAAGTTGTTGTTAAGTGATGTTGGAGCTAGCTAAGGACCGAATTTAGAAATTTTGCGGATGTCCTTTCAAGAGATTCATGGATAAGGTAAATGAGTTTTCTTGGATGTTTTTGAATAAACAATTTTTTTTTCTTGAATATGTCTTGAGCCCTCTCTTTGGAGTTTGATGCATGGTATTCCATATTCATTCTCATTTTGTGATGTTTTTTAAGTCCAAACTGATAATTTTCAATAAAGAAAGTGATTTTCGTTGTTGGCCTATTCACAAAAATGAAATGGTGAAAAAATGTCTAGTGGTTCCAGAAAGAATTTAGAAGTTTAGGCAGTCTTAAGGATTATTTTCATGGTCACATCAAGTATTTTTTCCGGGCCAAATCAGAACTGGGACATAGGTGTCTCATTAGACATTCTCTTTTATGGTTTAGGATCAAGCTATCTTGACATGTGCTAGCTGCACTGAGAGTAGACAGGTTCTCTACAACCCAGTATGGCTTTTGGTCTCATAGGCAATGAAATTTCTTAATTTAAAATTTGTAATATTACTTAAGTTGTATCCCTTTTAGAACAGTACATGTCATTAACTCTAATCACCTAAATACTTTTTATTTCTTTCACTAATTATCTATATAATCATAATTATATCATGATATTTTTTAATTGTGTTTGATGATTCTACACACCAAAGGTTGAAGGTGGTAGAAAGTATATATTCCATTTTGATAGTGGCATTCATGCAATAATTGGCATATTTTTTTGTCTAAACACTTTGGCAAGAAAAATACACATGAGCATTTTTTATCTGTATATCCTATGGTTCATCCAGGAACCCTTCAATTTACATATAAAGAGCCACAAGAAATAGAAAGTGTAGCAGATGGAAATGACAAAGGAAAATTGATGAAGGATAAAAAAGATCTCCACCATCATTCGTTGGCTTTACAGGTTCGGTTGTTATATGAAGGCACACTTATGGTTTTGATTGTTCTGCTTCGTGATTTTTCTGATTTTCTATGTGATTACCATTTCATCGTTTTGGATGTTATTCCCCCTAGCTGCATACATATGTGAAATATCATCCTCAGTGCCTTTACATGCAACATGAGGCTCCCAAATCCATTCACTCCCAACTTAAAAGTAACAGATATTTGAGTACACAAGGCATAGAAGTTAATTGTCTTGTCTGCAAACTCAATAATATTATTCATTCCTTTCAGGTTGACCTTCTTCCTGAAAGTCAGCAAGAATATTATCCGACGTAGATGCAGCGTTGAAGACTAAACAGCTAAAATCGGAGGTTGAAAAATACCTAAAGGTATTCTCTTATTTAGATAGATGTTCTTTGATTTGTTGTCTTTCATTTGGATGCAATTGTGTGGACACTTCACGTTGCTGAAAGAAGCTAACTCACGTTCCCCTACATAGCAAGAAACACAACAACATATTTAGGAGTCTAGTTCTCAAGGCCGTGGTTCAGTTTGAGGCATGATTTCCAGTTCCGTTATGATTTATTATCTCTAGGATTCTCTGTCTCACTCTATCAAATACAAAATTATTTACTTAACATGCCATATAGCTTCCTTTTCTTGCTCAAGAGATAGTGCCTTCAGCTTCCCTTACATCATCAGGTTTTCCATGTGCCTTGCTAATATTTTTCATTCCTTATATCTTAGATGGGGTTCTCGTTACAACTAAATAATTAATTACAAAATTACAAAATAAAGGGATCAAAGGTTCTCTTTGCCAAAAATAGACATAATTAAAGATGATCTGTAACTGGAAAATAAGAATGAAAGATGATCTGTAAATGGAAAATAGGAAAACTGTTGTAGATCCTACTTTCATGGAAACCTCTTTGATCAAACTCTATCCCTAGTATTCCTTCAATTCCCAGTAGGTAGCTGGTACTAACAGATGTTAAGGCTGAAATCCAAGTTCTAAGAAAGCTTCTGGAATCATTGAATCACTTGTCACCTTTCTATATTGATTAGATTGTCTGGAAATATGAAGTGTTTTTTCATAAAAAAATCCCTAAAACATACTCTACTTTTAAAGATACTCTGCCACCAAATGCTCTATTTATTTGAGTGAAATCTCTGATTCCTCATGACCATATAACCTGTAGAAGCATAAAGAGTCCACTAACTGTAATAGAGTCTTCCCAAAGCCTCCATCACCAAAAAGAATGCCAACTACTTTTTATTCACAATGAATGCTTGTTGTAAAAGAAATTGCCCAATGTTAATAGTCAAAGTCATTGCATATCTCCGTTCGAATATCTCAGAAAAATTTATTTTGGATTGTTGATTTTCTATTTCCACTATACTCCTGATTAATTTTTAACAGCCTTCCAGAGATACATCTCTTCGAATTCCTCAAAGAGCTTGCAATGAAGTTTTGAAACCTTCATTACAAATTCTTGCTAGTCATCTTGAAGTTTTAGGGATTAGTAGCCCAAGAACCAAAAGAGTATAAGGAACTATGCCTGCAATGACCAGAGCCCTTCAATCAAGAAATAGTCTAATAGGTATGTCGACATGATACCAATTGTCACAAAAATCTAGATGGATTCACCCATGCCTTCACGTAGATGCTTGGATATATTTCCGCTATTACTCCCATTCTAAAGCCTGTCAATAACCTCCCTAAATACAAAAGTGAAAAGGGAAGTATCCTTTTTAATATAGATTGTAATTCAAACAATAGTATTTGGATCACAACCATTATTAGATTTCTTTTACACTTGATAATAATCCATAAAGATGAATGAGAGCTCCTTCAGTTTGATCACCACAATACAAATAAAATAATATAAGAAACCTCATGCACAAAGCTTATGTTTTGAACAACAAATGA
This sequence comes from Pseudotsuga menziesii, assembly GCA_001517045.1. NCBI lineage: Eukaryota > Viridiplantae > Streptophyta > Pinopsida > Pinales > Pinaceae > Pseudotsuga > Pseudotsuga menziesii. The sequence goes on from LPNX010578157.1 coordinate 242,592, forward strand.
CAATGGAACACTCTTGGGCACATGAGCTTTCTGCATTAGCATTCGACTTGAACACTCGACATTTTGCATTTGAACTAGGTCATGACACTTGGACGGGTGTGTTAGTAGTATAATGGCATTTAACACGTTCCTCGTCAAATATTCTATTGGTGTTTATCTTATTATTTATGGTTATCCAGAGACTTAGTTCAATATTCAAATCCAAATGAAATCAACAATAAGAGAATTCAAGCCACCTGTGGTTTGAATGCCACTTAAAAACAATTTCTTGACATCTAGGCATGATTGACTGAGGCACAACCAGTCTGCTGCATTTGGATGATCCCTTGATCTAACACTTGGACGATTACTTAACATATATCATTTCCTCTTAACTTTTTGGACTGCGTTGTCGATGGAGAACTATGGGGTGTTATCCCACACCTAATTGAAGGAAAATTTTTGATCTCTTTATATTGACTGGCACCCAATTTGTTGATACATGGTTGATGCAAGGTGGATGAGCTCCGAATTGATGAATATGGGCACCTCGTGTCTTTAAAACTGTGCAATATTTTCTTAATAAAATATTAACATGTGTAAAGGTTTCACTTGTTGATGAAGTTCTGTTACGCTGGGTTCACCAGGTTCTGCGACTGGTATAATAGTTTCAATTAAGTTCCTTGTCTGAAATTACTTCAACATTTATTCCCACAGGCACACCCTAAGGCTCGGGCTTTGACTATCATGCCACTTGTGAGAGAGTACAGCTCCTGGAACAAACTGCCAAGGGAATTTGTTGGGTTCAAACAGTCCAGGTGAATCTATTACTATGATTTCAAGCATTTACTGATTTTTTGGTTTCTCACCAAATCTAACCGTGGTTTTTACTATCTCTCACACGATATTTTACAAGCGAGATGTTTAAATCGTGCACATTTTTATACTTGTTTCATTTGAATAGAAGAGGTTCGGGCCATCTCAGAAAGACTCGGCCACTGTCCTTCCTTTTGAGAGATTTTTCGTCTGGGTTTATATATTCGCTCTCTCTTATTCCATTTTCTTTATTTGACCTTGCATGACATGGGTCTTCTTAACCCCGGTCTTTTGCTTCGCTACTTTCTTTTGGAGCTTCTTTAGCAAGTAAGCTCCATCTTTTGTAAAGACTTACACGGTTACTCTACACCACAGCCATGAAGAGCATGCATTTCTTCGACGGTTTGTCAAACAGTTGGTTTTTTGGATCGACGGGCTATCGGAGATTAAGATAACTTAAAATGGATAATTTAAAACAGAGATTAAGATAATTTAAAACTTGACATTGGCGTTTTTCCAACTTGGATAAAACCAAACCAAACTTTTATATTAAACTTGAGTAAAATCTTTATATAAATAGACAGACTTATTTATAAAATTAAATTATTTGAAATTCTAACTTGAATAATACTAAACCAAGTTTTTATATTAAACTTGAGTAAAAACTTTATATAAATAGAAAAACTTATTATAAGATTAAATTATTTGAAATTCTAACTTGAATAAGTTTTTATATTAAACTTTAGGAGTTCATCCAGTTTGGATAAAACCAAACCAAACTTTTATATTAAACTTTCTATATAAATAGAAAGACTTATTTATAAAATTAAATTATTTGAAATTCGAACTTCGATAAAACTAAATCAAGTTTTTATATTAAACTTTAGGAGTTCATTCAACTTGGATAAAACCAAATCAAACTTTTATAATAAACTTGAGTAAAATAAACATTTTAAACCTTTGATATAAATGTAAAGATTTATTTATAAAATTAAATTATTAAAAAATTTAAATTTATATTTAAATATAAATATTTAAACTTTATTAAAACTATACCTTTCATGTGTAATCTTTTATATTTTTAAACTTTCGAAAGTCTTATTTATAAAAGTAAATTATTTAAAATTCAAGTTTATATTTATATTTAAATCTTTTATATTTGTGTAAAGTTTTATATTTTTAAACTTTCGAAAGTCTTATTTATAAAAGTAAATTATTTATAAAGTTTAAAATTTCAAGTTTATATTTATATTTAAATATAAATATTTATATTCAAGTTTATATTTATATTTATATTTATATATAAATATAAACTTTATATTGTAAACTTTTATAATTAAATAATTAAATTTTTTTAAATATAATCTTTTACAAAAGTATATAAATAAATTATTGGAAAAAATTAAGTAAATATTTAAAAACAATTTTTCATAATTATTAATAACCATTTTCTTATTATATTGTTTTAAAATAATAATTATTTATATCATAATAATAAAAATAAAAATAAATTTTATTTATATTATATGTCAAAACAGAAAGCAATTATTTGTGAGAAGTCCCTCACCATGCTTCTAGGATATCAAAGAAGGGAATTCTTCCCTTTGGATGAGCCATAACAGCAACATGTGAACATATAAGTAACTCTAACAAAAACCAAAGACCTCTTGCACTCTTGGAAACAACATTATGTCAATTAGTATTGGGAGGAGAGGCATGGAGTTTCCCGTAAAGGATGGTGAACTTGGACATCACACTAAAGTTGGCTCTGACATTCTCGTAAGGACTAGCTCTCTTTGAAGAAGAACTAAAGAAAAAAAGAACTTGAGTTAAGAAAAATCGAGGCATTCTTAGATGGGACCAAACAAAAGGAGGTGCTTTTTTTGTAAAAGGATCTCATATGTTGGAAGCATGGATAATTTCCTTAAGAAAGAAAATATTTTACATCAAGTATGGACCCTAAGGATATGACCAAAAATATCTACCTTCCTCTAGTTCTTAGCCAGCCGAAAAAACGTTTTGACTTGGGACAAGCTTCAAAGGAGGTTATTTGAAAGACCACCAATCTACTTCATGTGCAGTGAAGAGGTAGAAACAACAAAACATGCATTTAATCAATCTAGACAAGTAGATATTATGCGGGAATGATGTGCAACAAATTTTAGATAGATATATAGATAAAAGAAGGAATGATATTCTAGAAATCACAAAAAGTGGCATTCCTCTCCTATTGAGAATTTGATCCTAAGTAGGGTTGGTCAGTTTCCCCTAGGATTTTTCCTTTAGGAAATTTGGAAGGAATGTAAATACTGCATCTTCAAAGGCGAGCAATGTAAGAACTATTGATGGGCTCAGTACAAAGGATCAGATTATGGTGTGGAAACTCGTGCTTTCAACTTCGGGAGCAGGTTTGGCTAACATATCCATTGATGGAGTTCAAGAGCCGTAGCAGGGGCAGGAGCTAAGGCAACATAAGCAAAGCTTACAACATAGCTAGGACCCGTAGATCATCCCATAGAAGCAGATAGAGATACATGTTTAGCAAGATCTGTTCCATGCTCAGTCCCATATCCATTTTTAGATTATTAATAGGCTATTTGGTAGTAGCATATTTCATTGTTTACCCATTAGCAGCTAAAATAGGATGAGTAGATGTCTAGCAATGGTTTTATGTTTGGAAAAAGACAACGATTAAAGTTAGCCTTGCATGCTTCGCTGCATTTGATTTAAACGATTTATATGTTTGAATTGTAAATGATAATTTTGGATTCTGGTCAATAGTCTTAATTTTTTTCATAGGAAAGGGTCTTGAGTTGTCTTCTCTTGCTCATAAACTTCATTCAAATTGTTGCTTACTGCTAACAGGACCCTGAAATTTACTCATCAAATTCTACTTGAAACACCGTCCTTAAGATATCAAAGTATCCTTGACTTCAAAACCATTGATTTGGATGGATGTAGGTGATTATTTAGTGCCATACCAACACCTGGAAGTTATCCCTTTTCCACGGGTTTATTTCTTCTGCCTTACTGGTTTGGGTACTTCCGTTTCTCATGTCATTTTATGCGGTTTTATTCGAGTTAGTACTAGGTTCGTCAAATATTTATGTAAAAATGACACTTTTTATATATGTGCATTTGGATGATACTTTTTTGATGGGGATTATGGAAATGTATACCTATTTTTTGAGTTATTTAGTCAGGGGGTTGGGCTAATTGGTTACTGGTATATAAGAGGGATATAATAATGTGTACCTTTTTCTTAGGATATTTGTATACATAATCCAGGTAGTTAGTTATTGATGGATAGGTGAAAATGTATAGGATCCATGTGAAGCACCAACTATTGGGTTGATCATCCTCTTTTGATTCTCCTTAATGCTACACTTATACATGGCTCTAGGATGATCATGCTTATCTACTATATCCTTGGCATCCACCCTAAGATAATTGTTGTCGATAGGCCTCATATAGTGGTACACTTACGGTTTCTATGGAATAGTGATTTTGCAATCCCATTAAGCCAATTTCTTGAGTTTTGTTCAAAATTCCAAGAAAAGGTTGATGGATTTCATAACCTGCTTGATCATATATTGTGAACTTATACAATCTATCATCCTTTGTCGACCATTAGATACTCAAAGTTGTGTATTGATCCTTTTTACCATTATAGAGGACTCTGTAAGTTAGGTTCTCAAATTCTTAAAGGGTACTAGCTCAATGGAAGAGTGCCTGCCGTACAAGTAGGAGGTTGGTGGTTCGATTCCTCTATGCCCTAATGATATTATAATATCGGTTAAAAACAACTAAATTAGTAAGCAAAAAATAAGAGATAAGTGACCAAATAATGAGAGATAAGTGACCAAAATTCGTATATAAAATTACTAAAATGACTAAATTAGTGACCAAAAAATGAGAGATGCGAAACTAGGCATTAAAAAGGATGTAATGCATGGTGCTAATGATGAATCCAAACACGTCGTTGATATGGTAGCAAAATAAGATGCAAAACTAGGGATTAAAAATGATGCAACATGTGGCGCTAATGATGAAGCTGAACAATGCATTGATATGGTAGAGAAATAAGGCGTTACTTTGGATGCAAAACATGGCGTTATTTAGGAAGCAAAATATGGTGCAACAATAGAAGAAATATTTGGCGTCATTTTGGTAGCAAAACACGATGCAAAAAAGGAAGCAAAAATTGGTGCAAATTTGGAAGCGAAAATTGACACATATTTGGAAGTTAAACATGGTGCAAAATGGGGTGCTAAAGTGGTATAAAAAATGGATGAAATATTGGATGCTAACATGGTGCTATTAAGGATGCAAATATGGTGTTAACAGAGATGTCATTTAAGAAGAAAAATCGGACACTCACTAGGAAGCAAAACATGACGTTATTTAGGAAGCAAACCTCGACGTTGTTTAGGAAGCAAAGTTGGACGCTATTCTTGAAGAAAAAAAATAGACACTGTTTTGGACATCATAAAAGATGCTATCTAAGAAGCAAAAATAGACGTTTTTTGAGATGCTTTAAGTTTTGTCCATGACGCGTCCCATTTAGTGTCTAGTTTGACCACTCAATGTAAAAAAAATTACACTAAAAAAGGACGCTAAATGGGACGCTAATTCCAGGATTTGTTGTAGTGGATGGGTGAGGATTCTGTGGCACATATGGGTTTTGTGGCACATACTAAGACTGATACTAAATATGGTATTGGTTATGTGGGAAAGGCGCAGGTTGGTAGTGCACTTGTGCCTGCTCATCCTGAACCTACCCATCGTTATTCATCAAGTAGATATCTACTGTCTTCTCCTTTAAGAGATGATATGCTCTACAGTCCTTCTCATAATTCCCTACTGATTTACAAAATTTACACAAAATATTGGCTGTGGTACTTACAATCTTATGCAAGTATAAATAGTCCTCGTCGTGATGCCCTCTAGTCTGGCATATGCGGAAGAGGGTAGCCCATGAGTACTTAATGGATTAGGCGCACCCGACGAGATATAATTCATGTACGATTGATAATTATCCTTGGTGTGTCCATCCGTCCGACATATTGTGCACCATAAGTTCTCACATGCCTCCTTACCCTTCTTGATATCCAGCAGCTGCACTGTCAGGTTAGCCAATTGCGACTTAATATGCATCATACCTGCTCCACCATCTCCGATTGACAAGGATTACAACTTCCTTGCTAGTTCTAGTGCTTCCGTCTGCGACACAATCTTGTGTTGTATCGAAGGAGCTCAGATGTGTGGTAGGAGCACATCAATAAACCAATATTTATGTTGTGCATCCAACATTTTAAAACTAACCTTGGCCATAAAATTTTTAAACCGCTGATCAAAATCCCATACGGATTCCATTGGTAACGGCTTGATTTCCTTGATCTCTGTGATGCACTGCAACTCAGATTTAGGATTTATGAACTCACAAATCATCGCGAATTAGATCTCATCAAGGGTCTTCTATGGGGTTCCTTCTGGTACTATACAAATATTCATGAAGTAGTCCAGCATGCAACCCCGCAGAGTCATGATCATCTGTGATTTCCTTAGGTCTGCATTGTGAACTTGGAGAACCATCCATATAGCTTCGCAAAGGAACCAATGCTTCTCTAGATCTTCTACTCCATTCCCATTGAATGTGGGTAATCTAATATCCTAGCCCGCCATTGAGTTGGCATCGGGGTTATCTAAATAACGATTTAATGAAGGTGGAATCCCCTGCGTGCTAGTCGCAGTACTAGCACTATTAGTATCAACATTTCTTTCAGGAGATGAGACTCAAGAAACTAGCTATGGGGAGACTACTAGTGTAATGTAGTTGCGTCCTAATCTTGGTGTCTCTATAGATTCTTCATATTCTTCTGCTTCTTCAGAATTTGGGCTATAGTCTTCCTGTTTGTCGCAAGACCCTTCATCTAGCCACGACTCGACTTCGTACTCACTTTCTTTGAACAGACTAGGAGTTCATCTTCCTCCTTATGTCTTTTTTCTTTTTCCTGACCTGAATCTCCTTCCACACCTTAAGAATCCATATTCTAGTTCAATTTCTGTACTTCCTGGGAACATCTCAGCTCACCATCTCCCATTGTCTCTGTAGGTCATCCATGACATATCCCCTTCTCCTATATATGTGACTCAACTGCTGAACTGCAAAATACCCTTCTCATAGACGAGCATCTTAATCCATGTATTTATAGATAACAAATACCTTCTTCGGGGCCCTTGGAAAAAAATTATTTCAGCCTCACTATATGAGGTTATCTGTCACAAGCTCTTTTATGTCAGTAGGTGGAATCTACTTTTAAATCCGAGGCTTACTTAGCATTTGTGCTAACGTAGATGATTACTGTATCTTACAGGTTTTTACAGGTATGATCGATCAAGTATATATTTTTAAAAGATCTATTAGTGTCAGCAGTATTTTGTTTGCAAATTAAAAAGCTTAGAACAATAAGCTGCTAAACACTAGACAACTCCTCTAAGGTAAAATCATTTGATTTTCATCAGTTGTCCAAATAAACAAACTTAGAAAAAGTGTAATGATAGTACAACATATTTGCGACTCTAACACTAGAATCTCAGATATGAGTATTTCTTTTTTAGTCTAAGTAGTTTGTAATACTCATAAACATTGTTTTCTTGACAATATTTTTGCAATAATATCTTGTCCTTCCTGTATATTTATTGTCCCTTAAATTATTTCGATAAGGTACTTATAGCCTATTCTCTTATAAATAGCAAGAACCTTTGAGTGTAGAAACTATGACCAAAAATACCCTTCTACAAGAGCTTAAGGTTACTAATACTTTATTCCCAAGTTTAACCCCGTAATTATCTTACTGTCCACTAGACACTTTGCATGAGCAGCAAGCTGAGTTGAGTATACTCCCAAGGATTTATAAAGTAATGTCGCATAAACTATGTGACAGGATTTTGTGATAACACTCTTATCTTTAGCTTGTACTACTTCACAGTTTCGAAGCTGTGTGAGTTATTAATTCATTTATATTTCTTAGATATGCTTAATTGACTTGTTTGATGAGCATTCAATCTACAAAAGTTTGTTATTGTCACGTATTCAATTCTAGCCTTAACTTCTTGCACTAATACAAAAGCGCGGATTTTTCCACGGAGGTTTTCCACGTTTCATACTTTTTGGTGTCAAATCGGAAGTAATAGGAACGATCCGTCGCTATATCGACGCCTATCCGTCGCTATATCGACGCTTCCAATCTTATCCGTGGATATATCGACGCTTCCAATCTTATCCGTGGATATATCGACGCTTGACTGAGATGTGGGAGTAATAGGCTTGTCGAACTTGACATTGCCTAAGTGTTCACGCTTGGCTCCACTTGTGCCAACTTCAAAGTAGCTTGTTACAACGTTGTACACCATATTCACCTTCGTAGTGGCATGGGTTTCCTGCTTTACATCGACGGTTGTATCCTTAACCTTTACACCAGCGTTACTATCTGAAATTTCCTCAAAAATATTGTGGATGA